>OX183132.1:5117600-5717600 GCA_945261195.1 Cryptosula pallasiana | reverse complement strand
AGTGCGCATAGTCAGCAAAACATTTCTTTTTGTTCCTATTGGTCCTCAAAAACGTTAGCTGAATGTGGCTAGTCCATATCTCTTTCCATAATGCATCAGCTTGTGAAGAGTATTCTGTAGTGGAGTTTTATGACCACTAAGTGTGCGCAAGGTCCCCCTGACAACTGCGGAGTGTCAGGCATGCCTGAATTGAGCCTTGCACTGCCAGAAACCTTGCAGAAAGAAAAGATACCAGCACTACCAGCCCTACAGAATCACTACCGGCCCTGCAGAATCACTACCGGCCCTGCAGTATCACTACCGGCCCTGCAGCAGTCACTACCGGTCCTGCAGCATTACTAGCTGCCCTACACTGCGCCAGGGAGGCAGAAATGGCTATAGCCTGAGGAACCAAACTAGTACCAAGAGGTGCATGAGCTCGAGTTTGCCGCCTAACCACTGCCAGATCATCGGAAGACGTGAACCAAAAGCTGTAGCAGTCAGGAACTTGAACTATGTTGCACCACCAGTAGTAATACCGGAGAAGATCTATTTCCTGGGCTGTGACTCAGCATAATTACTCTTGAAGCTCGGCATTCCACTTTCCGGCGCCTTGTATGTTTAACCTTATTTTATCCAATCTAATGTTTTACTCTTTATATTGTGTTCACTTATTCATGCAATTAATTTCTGTTACTTGTGATTTACCATATCCACACTAGGTCATCTATTTCCTGTATGTCTGCCTATAAAAGGCAGAGCTTTACTTCACTTGATTGCTATGGAATAATATATGATGATTATTACTCTGAAACACTGAGTAGTGAGTCTGAGCCGTGGGCTCTGTTACAGTGTGGAGTTGGGATACTCCTTTGTTGCTGTTACAGTTGTGGAGTTGGGGTACTCCTTTGTTGAAGGAGATTGAGAAGTAACCTCTGGGGAAGAGAAGTTTTGCCGGTGGTATTTTGACAGGCCCCCCCGAAATTTACCACAATTCTATATTTAGCTTTAGGGACAGCTGTACTGGATATGCAGGTTCTCGCACTGGTTAGTTTCCTTTAAGGGCTATGACCCCGAGGGAAGACAACTCAGTTAGAGTTTGTAAAGATCTCTACTAAAGTTCAACTGGGGGTATGGGACTTGTGTTCACACTAGGTGGCTGTGATTTAGGGGACACAAATGCAAGGGGTGGGGTGTAGACGGGTTGAGTTTCAATGAACTAGGGTAGAATGGCCTGGGAACGAGGGGGAATGGGCGCACAATGGCATATACTGAGAGGAAGGTAAAAGTTAGCTGGAACATATTAAAAGGGGAGGGAGAGTGGTGGTCGGAATAGCGTACAAGGATAATAAACAACTAGATGAAATTTTATTCACAAGTGAAAACAAGAGTGATTTAGAGAATAAAGCAAAAAATCGTATCATATAAGATGCGAACCCTGGTACTAAGTTGGGGACCCCACACACTCTACTAACTACACCACCTTAATCTATGTAATTACGACTGTTGAAATCAACCTGAGTGTTGCCAATTATAAAATTTATAAAAAAAATACCTCTTTGGGAAGAATTTTTCTATATAAAAAAATTTCCACCATTGGGAACCAAACCAGGCCTAATTATTCGTGCTTGAACTGAATCAACAATCAATGAGTGCAACTTTTAACTATTGGTAAAACAACATATTTTCTGTGCGAAATGTTAGGTTAGACAAAACAGAACTTACCAATCATATCTTCCACACTATATGCAAGTTCTTCTTCTAGTATCTGGTATGACATTTTCCCATAAAATATCTCCAGCACCACAGAGTTGTCTCTCAGCCATTTTGTTGCATCTACAAAAAAAATAATTTAATAGAAAAAGAATATAGACGCTTTTATTTTGGCTTCAACATCAATCAGATATTTCTAGTGTTGTCACAAACTGCAAAGTACTGCGTGTCAAGCAGCACGAGACTTTTGTTATTTATACTTTTTGTTAATGCACGTTCTCTTCAAGTCGACGCAAAGTGTAGGTAACTTACTTGCAGTAAGGTGCTGCTCTTGGGCAAAGTTGTCACTAGGGAACTTGTGGTTGGAGATTCTGGCATTGAACTCATTGTCTATACATGGATCCTTGCAGTCACATGCAGCTAAACCTTCTGGGTCACTGGCAAAGTTTCCTGCAATAAATGGTAGCTCCAGTTTTCTAATGGCAATCCAATAACTAACGGTTCATTCGTAGTAATGTAGAACTCACCACCAAGTTTAATGATAGGTAAAGGTTCAATGCATTGAGAGGTACATTATTTTATTTGCAATCACAAAGGTGAAAGCCTTGTTTCGATATTGAAGAAAGAATGTCTTGCAGGGCTAAAGTGAAACATCTCACTTGAAACATTCATTTTCGCCAACACTCAACAATCTCTGATTAATTATTATTTCACACACCTACACGAGAAGTTTTGGGATGGAACATGAATGGCCCAGGCATAGTCCCAACAGGAGAAGATGTTTTATTACTCAGTAGCAATTTTTTTTAAGTTAAAAGGAGTCAAATCCTTAACAGCCATAAGCTTTCATAATTTTGCAAAGGATGGGGACTAGGGATTCCATACAATTAGTATGTAAAGCAGTTCTCTTTTTTGTCACACAAAAATCTGTTTATCTTTCTTCATCTCACAGCTGTTATGTTGCTTGACAAGAACATTTGTTGTGTTTGCATATAAGTTGCTGCTTTACTACCCGTTGTGAAAAAAGTGACGCGTCACTTTCCTCATCAATACATAAAATTTCATTAAAGTGGGACATTCAATGGACATCAAGTTTCATGTGAAAGAGAACGCTTGGAGTTGAACAAAAATGAAAGAATGATCTTATTGGAGAAACTTTCTCAACGATAATTTACAGTATATGAAAATATTTTGATTGATGCTCACACATATGTTGAATAAGACACGTATGAAATTTTAAACACTAAATATCACATGTAAACTTTGGAAATAAAGCATTATATACATATTACTCACTCATTGCTGGATTTGAGCAGAACAACGTATCAGCTATAGCGCAAGTGCGAACATTCTTGTAAGCTGAAATATACATGGAACTATTTTGTTGTGACAGAGTTTGTAAAGCGTGATTGATTCATTTCAGTTATGAAAACCTTTGATTTGTGAAGTGGTGTTAATTTAGTTCCATACTAGTCTACAAATTTAAATTCTGGTGCAAACTCTTTGGAGAAATTATTTTGCAGTCATACAATATTTTTGTTTTATGTCAGAGACGTTGAGATTTATAATAAAACCAAGTACAGTAGCTCATATAGCACAAGAGCTCTTTATTTGTATGGATATCATATGTGTTTGTTTTTGCTAATACCATTCATGAGTTTTTGTGATAAATATCACAGTAAAAAATGCTGTAAACTTACGAGGTTGAAGCATGTCCTTACATCCGCACCTCTTCAGTACGTATTGAGTCTTACACTCCACCTGACATCCTGAGTAAGAGTATTGTGGGTAATTCACCAGAGGATTTGGTTTCTCTTTAGTATCAAAACAGTTGGATCTGCCGCCGTCTGCAGGTGGAGGGTAACGCTTTGTCTAAAAAGTTAAAAAGAGATCGAAAATGGCCAGTTCAAATATCAGATGAAATGCAGCTAAAACTTTTTGTACATGATTATTGTAAGTTTTAATACATTATATATATATATATATCTATATATATATATATATATATATATATATATATATATATATATATATATATATATATATATATATATATATATATATATGTATATATATATATGTATATATATATATATGTATATATATATATATATATATATATATATATATATATATATATATATATATATATATATATATATGTATATATATATATATGTATATATATATATATATAAGTAAAAGTATGAGTATGACTGGGGCACAGGGTGTGCACAGGGACTTAGACTAAATAGAAACAATCAAATAAATAAATAATAAATAATTAATTATTAATATTAGTTGCCCGAGAGATGGAAAAACCAGTCAAGACTGAAGCAAGTAAAACAGTGCTCAACAAGAAAAAATCGAGGAGCTAGATACTAAAAGGTAAAATAGTAAAAGATGTTAAAACTACTGGCTGACTACAAGTTGTTTCATGTGCTAGAAAAAAAGAGATGGAAAAAGAAAATAATTCTAGGCACAATCATCAGGTCGGCTCTCAGCTGTTAAAAATGGTGGAACAGGAAACAGTTAGTTCAGACCGAAAATATTAAGTGCACAAGGATCGTATAGTTAATAGTTGTTAAGGGTGCACCGGCGTCAAAGGTGGCTAAGGGCATAGAGCTACGCCTGGCTGAGAGTAAATTTATTAGAGTGTCGGCAGGTGGTGACAACTTCACTCCTGCTGTTGAGGGAAGACAACTCTGGTTGAAAGATGATATAGAATTTTTCAGCCGTACAAAGGTGACATTTCTTATCAGTGTTAGAATACGCTCTGGCATGGGATAAAATTCTCCATTTGATGTTAAATTGGGTGCATGACTCTTTAAGTAACCAGATATGCTTGCTCAGCTCATTGGAGTTTCTTTTGCTGGCAGTATTAAAAGATGTTTTGTGGTTTCTATATCTAGTTTTAAATTCTCCTTCGGTTAGGCCAACTATGTTTCGACTTTGTTATTAGCTGTGACTGTAGCCTGGTAAATGACACTTTTAATCTGGCAGTTGCCTTCGAGGGGACACTCAGCTTTATTTCTACAGTTGCATTTATTAGTGGTGGTATTGTTGGTGTTGTTAGAGATCTTATTGTTGTGCCCTTGTATGATTGTTTTGATATTGGGCATGCAGCTATAACTGAGTTTGATGGTGTTTTTGTTAAAAATATGACCCAAAGGATGGTTGCTGGGGAAACACTCTTCAACTGCTTTAAGAAACTCATGCCCGATGTTGGTGGACACATTGAGGTCGAAAGGAGGGTTGTACCAGGTGATGTTTCTGCGCCTTTTTCGTTTAGTATGTAAGGTGGTTTGGGCGGGTTTATAAGAAAGGTTGTAGTTGTACCCGCTTTTATGCAAGGCGTTTTGGTATAGAACTTTGGCATTGTCGAAGATCTCTTTGTCAGACGATAGTTCGGAAAGTCTTTTATTTATGCTTATAGGTATGTTGCGAATGATGGAGGGTGGGTGGTTTGATAGTTTGTGGACATATTGGGGGATGTTATTAGGTTTATTATATGGGCGATGTTTGCCGGTGTTTAGGTCTAGGGTGACATCTAAAAATTCCACTACTTTTTTATTGGCTTCGATGGTGACCTTGAGGTTGCATTTGTTAAAGATCTTGCAGATGTTTTTTTTAATGGTTTCTATCTTGCGTGGTGTTTCATTAAATATAGCTAAGCCATCAACTCTGTAAAGGCCGATGGAATTGCCATACAGTTTAGCTAGTTGGGATAGAATCATACAACCGACTAATTCACAGGTCTCAGCTCCATCGAAGCTGCCCATGATATACGATCCTTGTGCACTTAATATTTTCGGTCTGAACTAACCGTTTCCTGTTCCACCATTTTTAACAGCTGAGAGCCGACCTGATGATTGTGCCTAGAATTATTTTCTTTTTCCATCTCTTTTTTTCTAGCACATGAAACAACTTGTAGTCAGCCAGTAGTTTTAACATCTGAGAGCCGACCTGATGATTGTGCCTAGAATTATTTTCTTTTTCCATCTCTTTTTTTCTAGCACATGAAACAACTTGTAGTCAGCCAGTAGTTTTAACATCTTTTACTATTTTACCTTTTAGTATATATATATATATATATATATATATATATATATATATATATATATATATATATATATATATATATATATATATATATATATATATATATATATATATATATATATATATATATAAATATATATATATGCTAAAAGGTAAAATAGTAAAAGATGTTAAAACTACTGGCTGACTACAAGTTGTTTCATGTGCTAGAAAAAAAGAGATGGAAAAAGAAAATAATTCTAGGCACAATCATCAGGTCGGCTCTCAGCTGTTAAAAATGTATATATATGTATATGTATGTATATATATATATATATGTATATATATATGACTCTTACAAAGGCCTGGCCACAAGTAAAAGGCAGTTATTGTTTGGGTTTGTAGCTAATACGCAGTTGTTTTCAGCAACATATCTTAATTTTGTTATCAAAGAATCAAAGAATTTAATTTAAAGCAGGTGAGCACATTGTTTCCTTGCTGCACACTAAGATATTAGGTTAGCATTTCTTCTATCGCCCACAGTTAGCAAAATAAATCAAAAGTTGCGGCTACTCTAGTTAACCAATATAATGTGCTGACTTTTGTACTAAAGGAATTGGTGCTACCACACACCCATTCATTCATTGAAATATAATGCTTTCATTCGCCTAGCTAACGATAATTTGACTATATATAAATTTTGATATGGCGCTAATAATATATGTCATCCTGACCGCCGCACATCTTAGACTCAAGAGCTGGCAGTGACGATCTGGTCAGAATTTGATGCAACCATTAAGGTTGAAACATGAAGCTATGTCCTTGCTAGATGTAGCAGTTATTTTTATGTAATAGCCATCAACTTTATTTTATATATTATTATTGGTAACAATAAATATCATTATCGATATTTAAATCAATATATATTATTATTCATTATTACGAATAACAATAAACAATAGTAACAAACATTTTCAATATGTACATAAATGTTTATTCTGAATAGCAATGAATAATAATAATCTATTTTTTGTCATTCATAAATGTTTTTACCATGATTATTTTTGTCCAAAAATAAGTGAGATTTATATTTAAAACTATGGTTTAGCACAAAGATTAGACTCCCTACATTATATAAGAGTGAAGCAAGCATTACTCCACTCATCATTATACTATGATTGAGATCGTTGGTGACAAAAAATCAAGTTAAAAACGATCTTCGCATTACATGGGGAAGTTTTTTAAATTAAGCCGGAAACACAAAATCTCAATGATATCTTCCCTCAAAACTATCAAAAAAGTTCAAAATTTCTCAACACAAACCTGAGATAACAAAGTTCGACTCTCATTTCAATGTGGGCATGAGTAATAATAACCCTTCTGGGAGTGTGTTGTAGGCTAATTGCATCTCTGAATGTAAAGCTAAGTTTTATGTTACAATTGAATGCCATTGGCCATTCAGCTGCTAGCATATTGAATACGTTGTCAATCCAGCTCGTTCGAATGTGATGTTTTTTCCCATTAGCAAGAAATATAAAGACAAAACTTTGAAAATTTCTGATATTCAAATTCCTTTTTCACACAAAATTTGGCTTGCTGGGGTCAAAAACACCTGCAGATTTCAATTAGGACAATCATTTTTGTTTTTGAAAAATCCTTCTGTATGACCTTTAAGCACTTTAAGCAAAATCTCTGTTCACCAATTGAAAACCAATCAGTTTTCCACTCTTTTTCACAGACCTATGACTTTTTATATTCTCTCCACAGGTATTCATTGTTGAGATTGCTACGAAGAACCACAAGAGATGTTGGATACCATCTTCACAACCAAGGGGAATAAACAACTTGGACACCCAGAACAGTTTAGCGGTGTATTTAGCATTGTATTTGCTTTAATCATGGTAGTTTCACATAACGACAGCGCAAGCAGAAAAAAGTCATTGTGTGACTAAAAGATTGACCTTTTTATAGGCAGGGCCACAGGAAATAGACATCCTGGTTTTATCTAACTCTATAATGTCGCATAATTCTCAAACTATCCAATAATGAGAGTAACTATAAATTTTGACCCTTACGACATGCATGGAAATAACTGAATGAACTAGCTGCATAGTTGTAACTGGAAAAGTCAAGTAATAACAGTAGAAGTTTGTTGTCCACTGTGCTTGGTTTAAATTGCAGTCAGGACTGTAACACTGGCTCATAGTCTATTTATGGTGCACCTTATCAAACTTATCTAAATGTCTCGGTTGGCTAGGCTTGGCTCAGGTGGTACGCAAGCGTTTTAGGCTGTTGCTGTCTCAGCAGTTACGGCAGCCACCTTGTTGCTGGTGTGGAGCAGCACCCTAGGTAAAAATACTCGGTGATTCTCTGTGTTGGCACCATAATAATGTAGAGAAATTCATCACTGCTTTTTATTCGAGCAACTGTATTAGGGAAGCAAATGGTGCTGTTGATAGTGATCTGAAGAAGTTCGGCTCCAGCACTAACAACATCTTCTAAATTTTGAAGATTCACTGTTGACGGATGGCATTGCAGGTAGGGGTGACCCAGTGTGGAGATGAATGCCTCAAGGACCATTCTATCAATGTGTATCTCAGGCAAGTCTTCATATGCAACCTGAACCAGCCTCTCCGCTTGGTTTGCATGCTCCTGTAATAAAGTCTACAGCACCTTCTGGAGGTCGGTTATCTGTTGCAGGGTTTCATGGTCAGTTAAACCAAAGTGGGCACAGAGGGCAGTTAGAACACCTGACAATGCGTTTAGCTTGCCTCACTCCAGAGCTTTGTCTCTGAGTGCATGTCTCATATGGAGCAGGGCAGTGTTATGCTCACTAGTTGGTGTCATCTGCTATCTCCAGAATCCGTGTAATAGAGTGATCGGAGCAGGAGCTGGCTAAGGGGGTTACAGGACTTCCTTGAAAGTCAGAGCTAGATTGTAAAAATCTGCTGACTCTGCTGTACCACCAGGCATCCTACTAGCTCTCCTGACTCTTTAGTTAGTCATCTGACGCAAAGAATGTCTTTAGGGAACCAGGCAATTGTTTTCTATGCTTCCGCAGAATCTCTCATACTAGGAAAATGTGTTCTTGAGTCAAAGGGGGAGGTACTCCCGGATTGAGGGGGGGGGGTGCAAAAAGATTGGGTGTGTCTGTTACTTGCTCAGAAAGCTACAACTGCATCAGAACTGCGGTAGGTTGACTTTCAGGATCAGGAATTGTTGTGGGGGTCTGTTGCAGGATCTGGGTTAGCTTTGAGAGTTTTTTTTTGCGTTGATAATTGCCATATCAGAGCTGGGCTGCTTCAGCAGGGTTGGGGACAGCTGCACATTCTTCAGCATAGCGGCGACTGTACTGCAACTGTTGTACAATCTGCAATGCCAGCAGCTCTTAAAAGGGCTTGTCGCAGGGTCGGGGGTAACGTTGGCGGTAAACTTGGGAGTGATCTCGGGGGTGAGTTTGGGGGTACGTTTGCCAGTACTAGCGGGGGGGGGGACAAAGGGAAGGGTACTGGAGGGAATTAATGACTTTAGGAAGGGCCCGCTGGTTTCTCCAGTTTTGTCTAAAGGTCGGTAGAATCCCACTGCTGCCCAACATAAGGGTTTTGCTCCCACATTCACCAGACGCAACTGAGAATTGTTTCCCTGAAAAAAGCGTCCATATTGCTGCCAATCACTAGCAGCCCTGTTCATGATGAAAAAATAAACTAAGTCTCAAATAGAAGATTTCTGCTGTCAAAGCTATTAGAGGGCACCTTGCCAAACTAATAAGATAATTTTGTGGAAGCTACATCAATATATATGTTCTCCTATATACACTGGGAGTAGTAATATATATGCAGATCATTTGGTAGGGAGATCTGCTAATATATTACTACTACTGGGCTTTTCAAGGATAATAAAGACAATAATAATAATATAATCAACGGCAGCTCAGGTGCACACTTTGGGTAACGACTCTAAGAGCTGGAGAATATTACTGCTAACTCTCATCAAGACAAACTTGCAGCTATATTTGTGCAGAACAAGATGAAACAAGTGGGTAGAAAGTAATCCAATGCTATTGGCTAAATGCAGGCAGAGCCAAAAGTAATAAGCAAGTGATAATTCCATAGCTCATCTCTGGTATATCAGTTTGAAATCTTCTGTAACGTATCAATGCCACAGCTTACCAGTGCTAACAACCTAACAATTTTTCACTATTGAGGGGTGACAAATTAGTTTTAAATATTACTAGTTTAATTATCTAAAAAGGCAAAAAATGAAAGTGGCATAAACTAGTAACTGTAGACACAACTAGGTTGATTTTTTTCATAGATAAAATTGGTCTGCTACTAGGTGTATTCGCAACCTGGATCGATGAACATCTGCTATTAATCATATTTGGGATCCACATCAGTTGGCGACGAACGCGTTGATCCAGGCGTTTAATTTTCATTATATAATAACAAGAAATAATATCCATCGATGAAGGTCAGACGTGAACGCATAAAATTCCAATGTGCATTGTAGCGAGCATAACTATTTTCACATGTGTAAGCAATTCATCAGCGGCGGTTATTGTGTCGTTGATTCCTCATGGGTACTATTACCATTATGCATCGGTAAGTAGCAGATAGTGGTAGCGAGTCAAAGAATAAACAGCTTCACACCTGTCCGGTTGACCATGTTTATTTCAAAACAGTTTATTCTCGATTGACTATAACATTTATTGTTATTGTTTTAACAAAATAGCTCTGTTTTTCATTATTGTGATCATTCTATTTCCAATATATAAATATTGTACATGGAAATCATAATAATTAATAATAATAAACTTATATATAATAATTAATAATATATAACAATGAAATAATAATAAATTATGCCGGGAATGAACTGCTTTGAAACAAATGTCACCCACGTTGGTATACATTAACTTTTATGTTATAGATCGGCAGTGTTCGCGACCTATGAGTTTGCCTTGCAAATTTAATTTTTGTTGCTCGTGGGAATGGTATTTTGCGATCCATTAAAAACATTGCTACTGACCCATTTGCATTAAATAAATTGCGAAAAAAATTATTTATTAACTTTATTGTACGGATCGATCCAGGTCGCGAAAACACCTACTGTAAATCTCAAATATTGCAAATCCTAAGCTTTGTTTCATGAGATTCAAGAACATAGTAACTATATCATATTATGCGTTTCAGTTTTGCACAGTATCAAGGGCAAAGCTACGGATGGCATCTTTAAAAATGCTCACTGGGCTCATTTAAATTTTAACAAAACTAGAAAACCAAAACTAGAGGGTTTTGCTGACCTTCCAAAATGAAAAATGATGAAGAAAAGACTTATAGGCCCAACTGCATGCCCTAACGTTCAGAGCAACAAAATACTCAGCAGGTTTTGATTTAGTTCTCCTATTTTAAATTGAATTTTTTCCCATTCCATTTTAACTACCTTCAGTTTCAGACTTGAGCTTGAAAGCTTTAAAACTTGCCATTTTGCCAAAAAAATGGAGCTTACTGTTTGCCATATTCAAGCGTAGTAAGGCTTGAAGTTAACTCTTGCTTACAACTACAGCATGCAATATGCATCGACATTAGTGCAGTTAAACGTAACTTGAAAAATTATTGGAAAAAATTACTAAATGCTTTTTTTAGGCTGTTAATGCCAGTATTTTGCCTATTTACACATTTCAATTTGGGTAGTAAACAAAAACCGATTGATTATGCTAAAAAATTGATTATCATTGTCTCTCCAAAACTTATAGCTTAAGTAGATGCAAAGCCATTTGAAACTATATCAACCAAGCTCTTTTGCTTTACCAACAGTGACATTAGTTCACCAGGAGCCTGTTACTGCAAATACTTTTATAAATTTTGGTATAAAAACTAAAATATTCTGCAAAATTAAATTTTGGTGTTCAAATAGCTGAAATAAAAGCAAAAGTGAAATCTAGCCAGTGATTTTAATAACAAAAACTCACCTCAGACTTGTGAAGCATGATAGAAGCCAAAGTTCCAGGAGAAATGGCGAAACTTTGTTGAGTTATTTGTGGAACTTCATACCAATCATGGAAGGCAATCTAAAATGAATGTTACACTTTGGAATAACAATGCAGTAATGCAAAAATATTAGATTGCAATAAAAAAAAACTCTGATTTTTTTTTTCTTTTACACAAATAGTTAGTCATAAGATTTCGATTAATTTTAGGCTCTGCTCATATTTTACTTCTATTTTTATAAATAGTGCATAAGCCTACCGAAAATCCTTCGGAGTATGATCTTGGTCCGATGGAGTACTCATCAACGTTAGCATGTAGCAACATCGAGATTCCTCCTTCTTTACCTGCTGAGGTGGCATTGAGTGTACCATTCGAGTTGAATTGATAACAATACCCTACAAGTTTTTATACAGGTCAAAGTCTGCGGGTTTTGGTAACTCAGTAAAAAACGATGAGAAAACTTTGTCAATTGCTCAAAAATGTGATTTAATCAAAAAAAATGGTAAGATTAAATGTTTTGATTGGAAGGTTTGCATTAGAGCATCAATTTTGTATTTGTACAGACTTTAAATGTTTTTTCATTTGTGGAAGAGATTATTGCCAGAGTAAGACAAAAAAACACATTTAAAAAGGCTTTATTCTTGCTGTAAAAGCAGGAGAGTTATGTATTCCTTATCCCAATTGTGTGTACATAAGTAGTATAATAAGAGCAGAACTTTGACTGGTTTTTTAAGGACAATAGAGTTCTCTTAAGCGCAAGTGCCTTTTTGAGCACAAGGTGCCAGGAGAACCTATAGAGTGTTTTTTGTGTGCACCGAGTGTTATATCCCCTGTTTTTAAATTGGTATGGATTACGGTTGTGTATGTAAAAGCACTTGATTTTGAATATTCTTTTTAAAGAATACTTAATGTAATTTGGGTTCTCATGAGTTTTTTCTGGTGGATCCTAGGTATATTTTGTGCACCGGATTAATTGTTATGTTTATATTCGGGTTTGTATCATGCTTTCAATTATTGTACGAATACTGAAAATTTTTGATTGTACAAACTGATTTGATAATTAACATTGAAGTGGTCTTGACATTGAGTGCAAGTAGTAGGATACACATTTTAGGAATCCATAAATGTTATTCTTTTCTAAATATAATTTTTTGTATAAAAAAGCTTTATTGTATTATAAAACTATTGATTGGTGACATGTCGAGATAAAAAGATGTGAAAATGAGAGCTATAAATGAAAAATGTACGATTGATGGTAGGGAAAATGAAACTGTAGGCAGAGTTGTGCTAATTTTAAAAATAAAAGCGATAATAGTTATGTTCCTATTGGTAGTAGTTGTTGGTTGTTATACTTTTGGAGGCGTTACGGAGTTAAGTTTTTATGAAAACGCTATCAAAGAAACATAAAAGGCGAAGAATTCTCCCAATTGAACCATAAGTACAGGATGACATATTATTCATTATGGAGTTCACTACTGAACACTTTAAAGCGAGATTAAAATCACACTTTATGTCAAAAGCAGAAGGACCAACGGGATCTGGAAAGAAGCAAGTAACTTTATGAATGATTGAAGCTAGTCAGACTGTAGCTCATCCTCAATCCATAGATCTACATTACCGCTTATCGAAAAGTTTTCCGATGATGTATCCATAGTGATATTTTGCACAAAGAATAGAAATATAACAACGAATTTCGACAAATATGGGCAAAATTGATGGTTGATAATTGAAGATAGGGTGAATGAAATTTGTGGCAAAGCTGATGCCATTGCTGTGTATATGAAACATTGTCATTATTTAAGCATTTATGTGTTTTTTATTATTCGGAATCTGTTTTTGAAAGGAAGTCGTGCAATTTCTTTAGATAGTTACAACTTTTTTCCATTAAAACATCCTGAGATGATCCTTCAATCACCAATTTGGCTCAACAATATTTTCCCAGACGATCAAAATATGTACAAGAATCCTTTGAACAAGCAACAAGGAAACCTTAATATTTTCTCCATACAGACACTACTCAGCAAACAGATGATCATTACAGATACAGACCATTTAGGAAATTTTGTCTCAGACAATCCTTTCATGTTGCACGTATCCAAGTAAAAGTGTATAAAAAAAAATAATAAACCTAATCATCTCACATCTTTTTTGTTAATCGACTAAATTATGCAATAATGCAATTGCATCGAATAGAGCTTTGCAGTAAAACTTTAGAATAAATGCAGCGGTGCTGTGGTTACTCAACAGTCTACTGCCATTTAAAAGTCTGCAATAGCTAACAGCAAAACAAAAGATCAGATTATGACTTTAATGGAGTGTGCAGCGATACAAGAATGAGTTGTACCAACTAAACGTTAAACAAACAATTTTAACTCCTATCGGTAGAGGCAGTCTCTTAAATGCTACAGTCACTCCTATTTCACCAGTTTTATCATCAATGAATCCAGGATTATTCGGCGTTTGTGACTTTCAACGCATTATTTCCTTGTTCCAGAACATGAGGGCGGTAGAATAAAGAGAAAAATCGGAATCAATAAGCACATCGAGGAAAAAAGAAACGCGTCTCCGTTGTATTACAGCTCAATAGAGGTTATATCAATAAGAGACATCCAGCAAAAGAGAAACGCTTTGATGGAAACAGCGAACGATCCCGATTTGCCTCATAATGAAAAAATAGATGAAGACATTCAAAACACATGAAGGTATTTGAATGATGTAAGAAAGATTATAAAAAAAACAACTGGAAACCTGGAGTTCTGTTAAAAAATTTAAGTTACCACCGGCGTAGCTATTCATTATTACTTCAATTGATGATCAAATTGCCTCACTCTCAACCCCAGTTTCTACCATTCCTATGTTAAAACTAGTAATTAAGTAACCGATGAAAAAGAAAATATTTGACATAGGGACGTGCTAGTAGGTGATAGTGCTGTCAATTATTACACTAGCAATGATCTTGATGATGATGATAATTTTGATTTGGATGAAGATGGACAAGAAATGAACTAACAACTCGACGACTTTGACAAAAAATATCTGGCATGACATGTAGCACAGGCAATCATCAAGGAAGCGGTGTGGGAATGCTGCACAAGTTGACCAGGAAGGAATGGAAAATACATACGAGTCAAAAACTGACAAGATTGAAAGGACAAATTGGTTGAATCACAGAACTTTGTTGTTAGATGTGTATTAACCGAAAATGGTCCAATAAACTTGGGAAATTCAGACTACAGCAAGTTTAAAAGTCTGCTAACTATTCAAGGAATCACAACCGTCTCTATGACAACCACGTTATGAAAAAGCGATTAAACTTTCGAGAACCAAACAATAGTCGACAATGGATTGAGAGAGTTATATTACAGCATCTGTTATCACACTTTGTTGCAAACCAGTAAAAAGTGAGAAGGTAAAAAGAAAATTCGTAAATGGTTGAGTAGAGAAAACGCTCATATGTTATACGAAAAAAGCAATCACTAAATTCAAATGCCGCCAACCATTGTTGCTGGAATACGAGAGCAGATCCAAATTGATTTGATGGATGTACCTTCTCGAAAAGAGGAAAATGAATACACCTTTTTTTAATGACTGTCAATTTATTTTGTAAAAAAGTCTGGCCTGGGCCTTTTATTTCCAAAGCCAGACACGTTGTAGCTAAAGGTTTAAAAAAAAGACTGGATATAGAAAACTACAAGGTTTGTCAATCCGATAAAGGTAAAGAGTTGGATAATAGACAAGTCACAAGCCTGCTAGCTGAAAAAAAGTAAGCACTTCATATGGCTAAAAATGAGACGATAAAGGCTTTGATGGTAGAAAATTTCAACAGAACGCAGAAGGAAAAGATTTTATACCCTTTGCTTACCATAGATCTATAAAGCATTATATGATAATTTCAAGCAAATCAATGCATACCATCACTTATCGAGTTATGCTGTTCTGAGCAAACAGTATATGCTGGAAATGCTTGAGCTGGAACTTGTATCAGTTCCATCACAAAGATCAGAAACTCCTATTAATAAGTATTTTGTTATATCACATATCTCAAAAGTAGTAGATGATACTGTCTTTTTAAGGAAGAATGGTGAGTTTTATATTATGCTTACCAAACAAAAAAAGTCAACTAAGTATTTCAGTGTAATCAAATCTTAAATTAAACCATTTATGTTCATAAATTATTGCACAGGTTATATGAATGTGTGTGTACACAATAGAACTGGTAGTATATGTACTTTTCAAGCACTTGTAGTAACTTACTTTTTTGATACGTTGTATGCATCACTATAATAACAACTATCATAACCCTTAATTCAAAATGATTACATTGTACAAACTTATGTTGCTATTAGGATGAATATTGATTCCAGTAAACAAAGGAAGAACCAATAAAAAACAGCTAATGTTAAAAGCAATTCAAACTAAATTATCACACCAGTTTGTACCAACAAATATGTATTCTAGCAAAGATCAAAGCATTGGTACAGACCCAAATATAAATCTAAAGATTAATCCCATGCACATAAAGATTAATCCCATGCACATAAAGATTAATCCCATGCACATAAAGATTAATCCCATGCACATAAAGATACATACGATATACCAAAAAAGACTCATGAGATCCCGAGTGTCAATAAGCAATCGATAAAAAAACATTTAAGTTCAGGTGCTAGTACATTTACAACTGAAATTCTTATTAATTTAAAAACAGGGGATATAAACACCTGGTGCTTGGAAAGGCACTTGCGCCCAAGAGAACCCAATTGCTCTAACAAAATCAGTTGGAGTTCTGCTCCTAATACACTACTTGCATGTGCATGACCATAATTAATAAGCTGAAAGAATCATACCTGCGTCAGTCAAGACTTGCTTTATCACATCAGAACAAGTGTGTCTTTTTCCAAAAATGCGACACCCATCAAAGGAATCATTTAGCTGATGTGCTGAACTGTTCAAAAACTGTTCAGTTTCATTTTCATTGACAGCGTATAATGCAGCATATAAATGACTGCTCCAGTTGTACCTAACCAGTAGACAGTAAAATCGATAATCACATATAGTTAGAAAAAGAATTTAAATTCAAAAGACCTTTTGAGAAATCGAAAATATTTTCACTATGGTGACTTCCCACACAAAAGTTAAATGTAATACAAAATAAAACCTTTTAGTTGCGAGTAAAAATGAAGAATGTAACTATGTTTATTTTATGATGTTAATCTTTTTAAATGTAAGTAGTATAATAAGTTTACTACTATTGTACATCAGAGTTGAGGGAGAAATGTCTACTAAGTATTCAAGTCTGAATCAAATAGTTTTGGCATTCAGCAACTACCAACTTGATTTCATCGACGAGTTCTATAAACCAAACGAAGCCATAATAAAACTTTTCTAGATTAAGATTATTTGATGGTTGAAGTTTCAGTTAAATTTCTGTCCAGAACTTTATTATGAAAAGGAAGTGAATACCTTACTTTTCAACAGGTGGTGGAGCAGGTCGATTTAGGTCATAGAGATCTCTAATTAGGTCCGCTATCACAGGGGTTCCCATTGCAGCACTTTCTTCAGCTAATGCTGAGCGTCTGAAGTTATTGTTGTTACAAATAGTTACCGTTGGAAACTAAAATGCCAATTTGGACATTTCAGGAAATGTTAGAGTCAATGGCAGCTGCGTCTTCGTAAAAGCAAAAAACACAATGGAAATTTTAAAACCTTCAATTTTTGAAAAACTTCCATGGAGTAATGTATGACAATTTGTAAACAAAGCATTCAAAGTTCCTCAGATTTGAAATCGAAAAAATTTCTCTCATAAACTTGAAGAATTTGCTGCAAGGATGGGTGAAGACAAGAAAACAAGAAACTGCCACAAGGCAATTATAATTATTGGTGACAAGTTTAAGTTCTTGCAGTCTTTTATACTCACTCTTTAGACACTTTCGCATTAACGTAGGTATGAGTAGTAATATATGAGCAGATCTCCCTACCAAGTGTTTTTTTGTGGATTAGATCTTGGAGGTTATGCAATGGGTTACGATGTTGGATGAATTCGCCGAGTTTATATTGTATTTCATTTGAGGGGTACTTGAGTGGCATTTGAGTGGCATTTAAGTGGCATTTGAGTTTTGATTATTTTTTTACTTGATTTGAACTTATATGGCATATAGATTTTGAATGTATGACATTTAAGTTTCGATAGGTTATGATAATTTTTTACATAACTGTATACATAATTATAACTCATAGGGTATCTAGATTTTGAATGTAAGGCATTTAAGGTTTGATAATTTTCTGTAATTCCGACTCATATGATATCTTGAGAGAGAGGAGATATATCTACATTGAATAAATACAGTGATTAAAAATGAAACAATATGTGAATATATACATTTATTGTGTAATAAGTAGGGAAAATCTCTCCATATAATATAGCTAGAGTCAGTAAATACTAAGTAATAACAATTAATACATAGTCTTTTTTTACAATGATGTCTTTGATGTAGTGATGTTATATCTTAAGAAGGGAGACTTCTGTTTTATATGCTTTTGAATTCGTAATGAACTAAAATAAAAAGTTATGTATTAATAAAGAATGATTAAACAAAAACTTAAAATAATTACATGAATTTGAACTATAGCTTTAGTTACATTGGATAGTTTACATTATAGAAAAGGGAAATAGCTCACCAAGTCACATTGTCCAACTTGTTTTTTTGAATTAGAGACTATCCATCGCTAAAACACTCATCATTTTTTTTCAGCAACATATCCTGTCTCAAAATCATCAAAGTCTCCACGTAGAAAATCTTCAAGTTCATCATCATCATCAATTTCTAATATTGTTTTGTTGTGCTTTGCTTGATCACAATATTGTTTCCAATACATTCGACTGAGACTGTATGGAGAGCAAAATGAAAGATCGTATTCTGTCTTAAATTTTCCGTGGGTTGTTTTTCCTCTGTAGATCATCACACCTGGAGTATATCGGTTAGCTTCTGAAGCATATTTGTCTGGTATGGCAAGCGTCTTCAACAGCGTTTCTCCACATTGTTCAATGCTATAACGGATACAAATTACATTCGACTGCCCTCCTTTAAATCGATGAGGAACGAATCTATCAACAACATCTTGGTAAGGAAAAATAGCGCCGGGTTGAAAACTATTGAGGGTGTTGATGTTCAAGAAGCGTTTGAGCTGACCTTTAGTCAATGTACTAAAATATAGTGATTCCTCTTCAGCTTTCTTTTTGCTTAGAGGATGTCTGGTAACACGTCTGACATCATACCAAAGAAGGCTTTTATTTTTTGGTTTTCCCTTTCTACCCAAATATACAACGTTAAACGGAGGGGGGTAATTATCACAGTTGAAGTTTTTAGCTATTTCAACTGGACAGAGGAGTATTTTGGGTTCGAGTTCATTTATATCTGAAGGATCATGGTAGTGTACTTGAGAATATCTACACTTCTCCTTACTTGATGGATGTATCACACCAGTCACTCGCATAATGCTTGGGATAGGAAGATCTTCAAATGTTTTGCAAATTTGGAACTTTTGGTGAGTCAATCACTTGAGAACCTTTAGACTTTTCTAATTCCCTAGCTCTCCTTTCGTTGAGACATTCAACTGTTAAATGAGTTATAGCTGCACTCTCCATTGTTTGCTTATCAACGGAAGTAGTTTGTTTTCTCACTATTTGTTTTCGTTTCCTTACTATTCGCTTTTTTGGAGCAGTTTTCCTTCTCTTAGGAGTTGTTTTGCCGTTTTTCATTTTATTTTCTGTTGGATATGGATCTGTGCTAAGGAGCTCTTCAGAAAGAGCATCCATAACATGCTAAAAATAAAAGGGTAATATTTGCATGAGTGGTTAAGAGTATATTTATTACTTAGAGTGTCTTATATATATATATATATATATATATATATATATATATATATATATATATATATATGTATTTATGCCAAAATCAGTTAAGATCATAGAGTTATGGTAGATTGAGAATGTGCTTATTAAACTATTGGGATGTGGAGACAGACAACAAAGGATGCATTCAAATATATATATATATGTATTTACTTAATATCATACCGCTTTTAACATCTCAATTGGTAAGAAATAAAATATAATAGTTTGAACAAAATATTGTAAAATAATAAAAAACAACTAAAAATTTTTCATAAATATGTATGAAACGCTTCTAACATTAGTTCTAAAATACCTACAGAAGAGGATAGAGCTTTATCTATTTGGACATAATTATAAATATGCTTTCTGAATTTATAAAAAGTTTTTTTGTTCCACGTCATGTTGTATAATTTTTTGAAAACTATTTGATTCCAAGCACTTCTTTCAATTTCTTTTAAAAAATTATTAATATTAACGACTTCCACCATTGACAAAACGATTTCGAAACCGTTTTTTATAATGTCATCAAAACGTTCTGTAGATATATCATGTTTCTTACAACACATCCCCATACTCATCATGTGTTGAGTTATACAGAATATTATAACTTGAAATGTCAAACGTTCTACAGCTTTTTCTTCAACAACATCATTATTTATCACATAGTTATGATACATTTCTGGAAGGAAGTCCTTTAAGTAGATTGGATTTGTTGTTGTATTGTTCTAAAATACAAGCGATAATTAGATAACTAAAATAATTAAAGGTTTTCAACAGGTGTTAAATAGTATTTTTTATTAATTCTTACCTTTTCATCAGGCTGAGATTCCGACTTTAGATACAATGGTTGACTTCCTACGTCTTGAGTATTCATTCTGAAAAACAGAAAAAATTGGTTCAATTCTTTATAATCAATTTAAAGATAGATAGGTCATAAAGCCTTCAGATAGTTGTGTTAGCTAGCGGAAATAAATGAATTTAAGTTTTACCTTTATGAAGAGAGAACTCTTAGTAGTTGCAATGGAAGATGTAGTAGATAGATGTTGCTCCTTTGCTCACTGTTGTTGAACTGGATGCTCTCTGTCTGAAACCGTTGTCTCTTATATAGGTAAATGTGTGAAAATAAATGTTTTATTCCCGCGAAAGCATTGGTTTGTATTCGCGTGAAAATAAATTTTTTATTCCCGCGAAAGCAACGGTTTCCATTCGCGTGAAAATAAATTGTTTATTCCCGCGAAAGCATTGGTTTGTATTCGCATGAAAATAAAATGTTTATTCCCGCGAAAGCATTGGTTGGTATTCGCGTGAAAATAAAATGTTTATTCCCGCGAAAGCATTGGTTTGTATTCGCGTGAAAATAAATTATTCATTCCCGCGAAAGCAACAGTTTCCATTCGCGTGAAAACAAATTATTTATTCCCGCGAAAGCAACGGTTTGTATACGCATGAAAATAAAATGTTTATTCCCGCGAAAGCATTGGTTGGTATTCGCATGAAAATAAAATGTTTATTCCCGCGAAAGCATTGGTTTGTATTCGCGTGAAAATAAATTATTCATTCCCGCGAAAGCAATCGTTTCCATTCGCGTGAAAATAAATTTTTTATTCCCGCGAAAGCAACAGTTTCCATTCGCAAGAAAATAAAATGTTTATTCCCGCGAAAGCAACAGTTTCCATTCGCGTGAAAATAAAAAGTTTATTCCCGCGAAAGCAATGGTTTGTATACGCATGAAAATAAAATGTTTATTCCCGCGAAAGCATTGGCTGGTATTCGCGTGAAAATAAAGTGTTTATTCCCGCGAAAGCATTGGTTTGTATTCGCGTGAAAATAAATTATTCATTCCCGCGAAAGCAATCGTTTCCATTCGCGTGAAAATAAATTTTTTATTCCCGCAAAAGCAACAGTTTCCATTCGCGTGAAAATAAAAAGTTTATTCCCGCGAAAGCAATGGTTTGTATTCGCGTGAAAATAAATTATTTATTCCCGCGAAAGCATTGGTGTTCTTCCGTAAAAACAATGTTTCATTAATTTAACCTTATGATAAATGGCATGATTTTAGCTATATAAGAAGCACTGTTTTTACACAGAAAGCAGTCACTTCGACATTAGCAACTGAAGGAGCAAGATCTACTACAACATCATCTACTACAACTGCTAGAAGGGCTTTTCTGTTTGGAGGTAAGCCAACTTGAATGAGTATAAATTTAATTTTTATCGATTTAGATACTAACAGCGGTATGATATTGAGTAAATATATATATATATGTATATATATCTTCAAATTGGTTTGAAAAAGAAATCAAAAAATCATAACATGGATTTTTACTTTATCTTTTCGAATGTCGACACAAGTCAATACAAAACAACTGAAGAATAAAGAACCAAAACCTTCACAAGATAAGAAGGTGATTGATGACAATGTACTTCTTCAACGCACTACAATTCCCTTTCAAAGCGCCAGTCTGAATACTCTGGCAACTCTCATCATCAAAAGCGCCTCTCTGTTAAGTACTCTATCTCCAGCTTCCAGAAGAAACATTGAAAACATAGTCAAAGTTGAAGATTTACCAATACCTACAGTTATGCAGGTGTTAACCGTTGAGCTCCATGATGAAACGAACTGTGTCATCATCTACAACTATAAAAAGGATGGAAAGGTAGTTAGAGTGAAGAGCACTATTCCATTAGCAGCAGGATTACTTGTCAATGAAGCTTCGCAAATAAGACCACTGGTTTTGATCTACATGGGTGTTGAAAAGACTGGAAAAGCAATTTTTCGTGCTGCTACAGAAACAGGAACTACTTTGAGGTGTAAGAATGTGTTTGATGTATTACCAGAAAAAAGTATGCGACAAATCAATGCTTATTTCGAGGTAGCTAATCTTCAGGATTTCCCAACAGATAGTGTCATATGTTTCCAAAACCCTGAAGTTATAGCAAAATCTGACAGGCGATGGAATGGAAATGAAGAGACTCTTCTAGTTCAATACAGAAGTGTTGTAGATGAAGAATTACTGATCGGAGATATGCGCATTCCTCATCAAATAGCTTCTGCTGTGACATCGGAGAGATTTGGAGTGATTTTGTTCAAGGGTCTGAGTCGAAACGCAGACAATTCAATTTTCTACAACATCAGTGTACTCGCAGCTCATCAAGCCTTCGTCCAAGCCTCGGAACTGACTGATAATCCAAAATCTGAGGATTTTCTCAACCACTTCGATGATGCTGAAAAAGAAAACTGTGGAGAACAAACTCTCGAGAAGCTAATCTATAACTCAAGGGATTCATATCACTATAGGTAAGTTTTATTAATTTTTACCATAATTTTAAAAAAGTTGATTTGTGAAAATTTTGTGTATTCTTACAATAAAAAACCACTTAAAATGATAAATTTGTGAACATTTCTGTAAAACATTTTTAAGTTATATATATATTTCGAATTAAAAAAGGATTTTGTTGTGTCATCAGTGTATGTTTTTACATAAAAGTTGGAAAAATAACAAAAGGTGATAATTATTTTACAAAAATGTTCAATTTTTCACATAAATGATCAACTCATAAACATTTTTTTGTAAAACATTTTTAAATTATATATATTTCGGATTAAAAAAAGGACTTTTTTGTGTAATCAGTGTATTTTTTTACATAAAAGTTTAAAAAATAACAAAAGGTTATAATTATTTTGCAAAAATGTTTAGTCTTTCACATAAATGATCAATTCATAAACATTTTTTGTAAAACATTTTTAAATTATATATATTTCGGATTAAAAAAAGGACTTTTTTGTGCAATCAGTGTATTTTTTTTACATAAAAGTTTAAAAAATAACAAAAGGTTATAATTATTTTACAAAAATGTTTAGTTTTTTACATAAATGATCAATTCATAAACATTTTTTGTAAAACATTTTTAAATTATATTTATTTCGGATTAAAAAAAGGACTTTTTTGTGTAATCAGTGTATTTTTTTTACATTTAAGTTTAAAAAATAACAAAAGGTTATAATTATTTTACAAAAATGTTTAGTTTTTCACATAAATGATCAATTCATAAACATTTTTTGTAAAACATTTTTAAATTATATATACTTCGGATTAAAAAAAGGGTTTTTTTGTGTAATCAGTGTATTTTTTTAGCTAGAAGTTGAAAAAAAATCACAAAAGGTTATAATTATTTTACAAAAATGCTTAATTTCTCACGTAAATAACACGTTTTATCACATAAATGGATTATTCATGAGTGTTTGTTGTAAAACATTTTTAAAATTATATATATATATATATATATATATATTTATACATTCCGAATCCAGATGAAAAAAAGGACTTTTTCGTGTGTAATCAGTGTATTTCTTTTACATAGAAGTTGAAAAAATAACAAAAGTTTATAATTATTTTACATTAATTTTAATCATGCTATACTAATACATCACTTTTTATTTTAATCCATTATATCGTAAAAAGAAAACAGAGTAAAGAACTTTCCCTAAAAAATAATGAGCTGAATGATGTAACTCAGTGAGTTATTTTCCTGTTATATATAATGTAAACTATCTAATGTAGCTAAGAGTAAAATTTAAATTCGGTAAAATTTATTTATATAATGAATAACTTTTGTATTTTAGTCAATTATTGGATCACAAAGAATACGGAATACAAGAATTCCTCTCTGGGTCTAATAATATGTCAGAAGAACATCAAAGAAGACATTGTTCAAGAAAAGCGCTTTGTAACCATTGATATCGTAAGCTATAGTAGTTTGTATTACAGAAAATTTACTATAAAACAGTTTTATGAATGTAAAAACTAGATATGGTATTTTCTATTACAATTATTTACTTGTAAATTTTATTCATCTAGAGAGGTAATTTGGTGATTTTTTGACAGTTTTTAAAAAGTTAAAAGTACAAAAAAATTAAAAAATATCGAAAACTATATATTTCAATGATTATTTTTTAAAAAATTCAAAAAAAACATAAAAAATTTAAAAGGATTGTGTAGGATAAAATTCTCACTCAAAAAATTATTGAAAATTGAATGAAATAAAAGAATATTTTCCCAAATACCAAAGTCTTGTAAATATAAAGTGAAAATCTCTATATATATATATATTGTTTTTAAAATAATATCGAAAACTATATATTTCAATGATTATTTTTTAAAAAAAGAAAAAAAGTCATATAATAAAACCTTGTTGTGAAACATAAAAAATTAAAAAGGATGCTGTAGGATAAAACCTTCGCTCAAAAAATTAATGAAAATTGAATGGAATGAAAGAATATTTTACCAAATACTGCATTTTTCTTGTAAATATATTGAAAATTGAATGGAATAAAATAATATTTTACCAAAATACCACATTTTTCTTGTAAATATATAGTAAACATTTCTAAAATATTGTTGGTGAAATTTACTGGAAAATGGTTTCAAGTGTGTCAAAGACTAAATATGATGTTTTCATTGAAATGTTTATTTTCCATTTCTAAAATATTGTTGGTGAAATTTACTGGAAAATGGTTTCAAGTGTGTCAAAGACTAAATATGATGTTTTCATTGAAATGTTTATTTTCAAAAGATCCAAATAATAACATTGAATCAATAGTTAAATTTAACAGTCAAATTCTTTTTTTATCAAGTAGGCTTAATGTTTCTATTGTGATTAATTCTCAAATATTGTAAACTTGAACTATCTAGAGGAGTAATTTGTCGATTTTTATGTGTTTTTTTCTTTTAAAAAAATTATCATGTAATACCACATACTTCAGTTCTAATTCGTTTTGAACAATTTCATGGGAGACAAAGAATAAAAAAGTTACATTGATTTAGTTTTTAGAATTAAAGTTGCTATCGAAAATGGTTTGTTCTTGAATGAGTAAATTCATAACCTCCTCGTCATCATGGTAGAAGTTTTCTGATGATTGCATTTTGAAAAACAATTTTTTTCTTTTAAAAAAATTATTACGTAATACCACATACTTCAGTTCTAATTCGTTTTTAGAATTGAAGTCGCCATCGAAAATGGTTTGTTCTTGAATGGGTAAATCCATAGCCTCCTCCTCATCATGACAGAAGCTTTCTGATGATTGCATTTTGAAAAACAAATTACATTGTTTTACTTTTCAGAATTGAAATTGCCATCGAAAATGGTTTGTTCTTAAATGGGAAAATCCATAGCCTTCTCATCATCATGTCTAAGTTTTCTACCCCAATATCTCCAACCTCTCAGAGATAGAGATTGTTCTGTTTAAAAAAATAATGGAAATTGTATATATAAATGATTGTTTTTGAAAAAAATGGTAAATTTTTGAAAAAAATTCAAAAGGAAAATTCAGGATAAAACCCTCACTCAGGAAACTAATTTTGTATGATAGGTTGCTTACCTAATAATAAGAAAATAATGAATAATTTATATTTAAGCAATTATTGAAAAAATTAATGAAAATTGAATAGAATAAAGAAGATATTTTACCAAATAGCCTGTTTTTTTTGTAAAGATATACAAACAGATAAAATTTAACCATTTAAAGGATGATTTCTTTTTTGCAAAAAAATAATGAAGATTTAATGAAATGAAAGAATATTTTACCAAATACCTTGTTTTTTTGTAAATTTGTACAATTAGATGAAATTTAACCATTTATAGGATGATTTGTTTTTGTAAAAAAATTAATGAAAATTGAATAAAATGAAAAAATATTTCACCAAAATACCTCTTTTTTTGTAGATGTAAACAAATAGATGAATATCTAACTTTATCCATTTTTTTCCATTTGGGATCATGTTTTGAAGGTTTTCAAGATAGTTTTAGTAAAAGCTTATGCATTGATTGTCATTACAAGTTGTAGTGTTTGGTATTATTTAATATTTACTGACTCTAGTTATATTATATGAAATTTTCCCTACTTATTACACAATAAATGTATATATTCACATATTGTTTCATTTTTAATCACTGTATTTATTCAATGTAGATATATCTCCTCTCTCTCCTCTCTCAAGATATCATATGAGTCGAATTACAAAAAAATTATCAAAACTTAAATGCCATACATTCAAAATCTAGATGCTCTATGAGTTAAAGTTATGTATATAATTATGTAAAAAATTATCACAACTTGAATGCCATACATTCAAAATCTATAAGTTCAAATTAAGTAAAAAATAATCAAAACTCAAATGCCACTTAAATGCCACTCAAATGCCACTCAAATACCTCTCAAATGAAATACAATATAAACTCGGCGAATTCATCCAACGTCGTAACCCATTGCCTAAACTCCAAGATCAAATCCACAAAAAAACACTTGGTAGGGAGATCTGCTCATATATTACTACTGGTATGTTTGGTTAGTTTAAAAACAAAATAAACAATATTTCTCTCCAAATTTTTAGTGCGCCATTAGCTACGTAATCTCAGATTCACACAACATGACTCATTAAATAATGTTAGCGGAGGCTATTTTATTTTGTTCACCATTTTAAATTGCTGTTAGGATTTATCGCATAAAACAACAGCGTAATTGTAATAATAATTTTTAGTACCAGTAACAGAATTTATGGTGATAAGTTATAAATATAGATATAAGTTGTTTGATCATTATATACTTTTATTATTATTAATAGATATTACCAGTGATAAATTCAATTATCAGTGTTGATATTATCACATTAATGGCCATAGCTGAATATCTTATGCAAGCAAATAAACAAACAAACCAGTGCACAACTTAAGCAGAAGTAATTGTTGGCTGAAAATTATGATCTAAGTTTTCACTTTGATAAGCTAACATTGGCTGCAGGCTTGTCCTCTGGCTAACTATTGGCTTTAAAAAAATATGGTTTTGTTTTATAATGTACACTTCCCTTTACATGTTAGGAGGCTTAAAAGCAGCAAAATTTGAGAAATTTAGTCTATAATATTTGCCTACAAAATTTCTTTGGTCATTTAGTTAAAAAGTATGGAAAGGTAAGCAATCTAGGTATAAATACAGCAAAAAACAGCTTTTTGTCATTTTCTTGTCATCTTGAATAATAACACCGCTGAGGGCGGGTTACCTATTACTTTTGTCAAAATAGATACAACTAGCAATTATCTATATCGTTCTTTTTTTCATGTTATAATTATAAGAACGGTTATCCGAGTAACAAACTGTATCAAGGATCATATCAGACAACAGCAAATGCATCAAAAAAAAGTTAGTTCTGAGCTTAAAACTCAAGTGACATTTTTTGCTCTGCAGGGAAGATTTAAACAAAATTCATGCTGTCCAGCTGTACGGTATGCAGCTTCCACTTTTTTGTGTGGCTGAATGTTTTAAACTAAAACAGGAGCCAGCTGATGAAACCTTCAGGTTTCAATTAAACTTAAGGAAGGTGACTATGAAAAATACTCACAGTTATAAACTGACTAAATTGAATTATGTTAAATTCACTTTAACAAAAGACGAAATCCTGAATTAAAGATAAAGTTTCTTGAAAGTATTTCATATTTGAAGTTATGATCAGCTTACTGGTAACCTAGATGCTCTTTCTACTTTGATGGTGGTGGTGAGTTTTTTCTCGGAAAAGTCATTCAAGAATGTTGAGGAGGCATACAGAAAGTAACACAGGCAGGCCAGTATTAGACATACCCAGCAAATCCTAAAAGCATGCAATTCTCAGTAATTGATACTTTGAATGTATACTGAAAGTTGGGACATAGTTTTCTGTTTTACTGAAATTTAATCCAGGTCAATAATAGTTGTATGAACAAAAACCAAACCACAAAAAAATGAAGAAAGCAAGTAATCTTGTTAACTATAGACATAAACGCTAGCTATTCTCTATAAATAGGAGTCAGTTCGTGTAGATTTTTTTTTCGTTAATCATGTTTGAATGTCTGCGACAGCCATACGTTGGATTTCGGACAGTTTTTTTGAAAAGCTTTTATTTTTGGGAAAACCAGCGACGTTTTTTCGAATGCTGTATTAATGAACTGAAATTTAATTTTAAGAAACAAAAGGTTAAAATAACAGTAGCAGATTTATTGCAATTTTATTCATTTAGCTCTGGTGAATGCGTGGATTTTCCTTTAGTTGTAAGATCTAAATTAAAATATAAAAACTCCAACAAAAAAAATATAATGGTTCCTTTTCACCGGCTATAATGAGTTACAATCAATCAATTGAAGTCACTTTACCTTCTTGCAACTGCAAGAGTTTTCAGGCTAGTAAACTTGATTCCATGCATTGAGGCATCCTGAGTAAACTGATACCAGCCATTATATTCTACATCACTTTTGTCCATGGAAGACAACATGGTGATAAAGAGTCAAGTTGGAGTTCTGCAGTAGGGCTAGTTGAGAAGCCAGGGCAATGCTAAAAGTACTGCAGAAAAATACAATCAAACTATTCAGCTAACATATTGCAGAATTTTCTTAGCTTCTTATGTGTCTGTGCAATTAAACTTATAACCAAGCTTGACTAGGTTATTTGGTTAAAATTGCGCTGTCTTTTGTCCAACCGG
Source organism: Cryptosula pallasiana (assembly GCA_945261195.1). Lineage (NCBI taxonomy): Eukaryota > Metazoa > Bryozoa > Gymnolaemata > Cheilostomatida > Cryptosulidae > Cryptosula > Cryptosula pallasiana. The sequence continues at coordinate 5,688,480 of OX183132.1, read as the reverse complement.
TTCCATTTACCTTCTACTATTGTTTTACAGCAACTTCAAAGGAAATTGATAATTTACTCTCATGCCAAGCATCAGTGCTTTGATTACATAATAATCTGAAGTCAAAAGCTTGCTTACAACTACTAGAAATAATACTACGTCAATGGATATACCACATACTCACAACTTGTTCCTGGAAAGAACCTTTAAAACTCACCTGAAAACTTACAATTAATGCTTTATTCAAATAAATAGCTGCTATCTATTTTATGGATTGCTGTTATTCAAGTACACTGAAGCACTTGATGTGGTATGACGCACATATCACCTTAATTTGCATTTACGAAAGCTTATCATTGATGCTTCAGCACGTAACAGGCTTCCAGGCTTAAACTGAGTAAATACTTTGTCCTTCTTGAATTACTTTCCGTTGTTGACAGGTTTCAACTCTAAACTTTGTTCTAACCCATCCAATCGATAGAGAGCAGCACATGCATATATCAAATTTTGATCTGTTTTATTTCTATGCAATCTGCCAACAGTTTTTTTTTCAAGTCAAATGTCGAGGAGCAGAAAGTGAGTAGCACCAAGAGCTCTCAACAAGACAGTTTTATACGGCTCTCCTAACATTTGGGTGCAGTAAATGAATAGGATATCTAATACTTGACCACACCTGCATTAATTTTGCTAACTCACTAGTAGCTTTATTGATTATTTCAGCCTACATTGTGATGTAGTACATAACTTGAACAAAAACAGTGTTAAAAACTGCCTACTGTAAATCAAACGTTAGTCTTTGTAATAGTAGATAAACAAAAAGGATTGTTATTCCATTCGCTCATTTTCATTCTCGGTGGTGTAACCAACATATTCTCATCCAAAAGGAGACAATCATATAATATGAACAGTATGAGTAAATATGACACGCGCCTTTGATGTCTATTTCAATTTTATGATAATATTCTACCTGCTTGGCCTATTTGTTTATGGTCAGCTAGCTTGAGAGCTCTTTCTCAACTGCAAGCATACATCACCTGGGTGGTCAGGTGACACCAGGTGACAGGTGGTCACGTATGGGTGCTTTGTGCACCTAGGTGGTCATATATGGGTGCTTTGTGCACCTAGGTGGTCATAGATGCGTGCTTTGTGCACCTAGGTGGTCATATATGGGTGCTTTGTGCACTTAGGTGGTCATATATGGGTGCTTTGTGCACCTAGGTGGTCATATATGGGTGCTTTGTGCACCTAGGTGGTCATATATGGGTGCTTTGTGCACCTAGGTGGTCATATATGGGTGCTTTGTGCACCTAGGTGGTCATAGATGCGAGCTTTGTGCCCTGCCAGTAGAGCGCTCTGGAATGTTTTACTAGTAAAGCTCCTTTTTCTGAGGATGGCTAGTTGGTGTAAATTTGGTGTTTCTGGCTGTAGCTAGGTAATGTTGCGAGGTAGTGTTGCCTTATAGCATTATGTACTATCCCTTATTTTCTGCTGATGTAAAAAGACAACTCACCCTTGCCAGCTTTAGAAAAAAATATGCATCGTCACAAGAGAGTCTTAAAAACTTGAGTGATAATACAAAATTAAATAATAATAATGCTAGATACTATTATAAAAAAATAGTAAAATAACAACAAACAGTAGACTAAACTGTTGTGATGACAAAAGTTTAGACTTTAATACAGTCTGTGTATGTTTGCGTCTGCAGGCTCAACTTTCACAATCGAACCCTTTGATTTAATTTTCTTTCCTTTAGTAATTATCCGATAGAGAAACAGGAAACCAAACTCAAAGAACTCACAAATAGTGAGAATGCTGGCTCCAATGCAAAGACCCAAAGTTCCGCCCAAATTCGCTACAAGACAATGAAACAGGAAATTAATATCATCGGTTGAATTGCTTTTGCAATGTTGGTAAAACTCAACAGAGAACTATCTATTATTGCCATATCTAAACAAATCGTTTGGTTTCGGATTGATAAAAATAGAATCGTCTTCTCAGTAGTGAGATAACTTCCGCATATCAATGTAAATCGACTGGCTTTGGTTACGGAAATTTTTCGGCAACAAAAAAGGAAACAACTTTTACTTCAATATACATGGTCTAGAATGATCTATTCTGTAGACTTTGCTGCAAGTGCAAGTATGTGATGAAACGACAAAAAAAACAATAACTTTATTGGTTATCCTGCAAAGCAGAATGGTTTTTGTTGGAATGGTTTCTTATCTTTTGGTAGTCTCACTAGCAGATCATCTTTCCTATATAGAAACAAACTCAAAATTCAAAAGCAAAGTTTGTGAGTTTCAGTGGCTGTAGGTTGAAACACAACATCTGTTTTTGTCTTATAATAAACCGTGTTTACATTTTAAATCAAAGTTGGTTTTCATATTTTACCTATTTGATGTGGTAACCTTTACCAAAACTGATAAAAAAAATTATAACACACCGGTGAAGGTTTTAAAGTTCAGCTTAGGAAATTTTTTGACTCAATAGACTTATTGTAACAAGCTTAAAAACAAACCTATAACAGCTGACTAAATGTTTTCCAATTTATGCTCAGTCGTAGCTCTCAAGGGATTCTATATTGGAAAAAGCTGTTTTAATAAAAATTAGGCAGTAAAGTCACCAAAAGCTCAATTTGATTCTTTTTTTTAAATTATTTACCTAACACAATATATAACAGTTTACAGCATTTAAAATAAGTTTCTTGTAAAAAAGATAACAGCGTTTGAGGAAATAAACTTTCAGCATTATTAGTATAAAGAGTTTACCTATCATGTCCTCGATAGTGTACGCTAGGTCCTCTTCCAGTCTTTGGTAAGACATTTTACCATAGAATATCTCCACCAGAACTGTGTTTTGTCTCATCCATTCGGTTATACCTGAATAAATTTACTTGAGTAGGAATTTGGGTTTTATCAAGTAACTGGTTACGTGTATTAGAGTCGTGAAAACATACTGCTGTCCAGGCTTTGCTCTTGAATGTAATTGTTACTTGGAAACTTGTAGTTAGAAATCTTTGCCACAAACTCATTATCTATGCATGGATCCTTGCAATCACAAGCAGCTAGCCCTTCTGGGTCACTGTTGAAGCTCTCTGCAAAATACATGTGCATATGAGCATTTAAATGGGTTTTTTAACACATTATATAGGTACAGAGCCAACAATTAATGAACAAAGATTGAGTGAACTGCTAGTTTTATATTAACATTTGCGTGTAAATTTGTTTGTACAAAAGCTTTATCTCAAGTGGAAGATATAATATTTCACTTACTGCGAGCTGGGTTTGAGCAGTCAAGCATCTCTTTTATGGAACACGTTGTGGCATTTTTATATGCTGGAAAAATGAAACTATGAAGTTTATTTGTATCAAAACTCCAATAACGGGTGTTGAGATAACATCTACAAGTTCTAAAGGATTTCGTTTGTACAATTAGTGTTATTAGTTACCGTATGTATTTCAAATTTTTTAACAAATTGAAATCTTTTGTTCATTCAACTAATAATTCACATTTTTGGTTATTAGTAAAAAATTAAATTCATCTAGGCTTCTAGGAGAGTTGAATAAAGAGAATTAGGAAATCTTAAAGATATCTCAGGACTACAGGACCAACAGATATCATCCAACACCCTATAATGCTTCAAAAAGTGAAGAGCAACGATACAAAATACTTTTGCTTGTACATGACTTACGGGGTTGTAGCATACCCTTGCATCCACACTTTTTCAATACGTATTGGGTCTTACACTCCACCTGACATCCTGAGTAAGAGTATTGTGGGTAATTCACCAGTAGATTTGGTTTCTCTCTAGTATCAAAACAGTTGGACCTGTTATTGTCTGCAGGTGGAGGGTAACGCTTTGTCTAAAAAAAATTCAAGGCAGCGTTGGCTATTAATTACCTCACAGAAATAATGGTTTCGCAATCAAGAATGTTGGGAGCTCTCTAACCTAAAACAAACTGAAATCAAATTTATCCGGTCAGTCAACTAAAGTTATATACTTTGATACGCAAAGAATTACAAAATCACAGCATGCATTTCTACTCTGTGCATTTCAGCATATGCTGACTTTTCAATTTTACTTCATTGGAGGTTGAGGTTTCCAGGCAGCCCCGAGAAACGTTTTGTTGTCATGATCTTTCAGTTAAAATATGGGTTTTGGGATGACATCTCTCCATCCTTAAAGTTTATAGGAAATCTTGAAGAACTCCTGAGGGTTTCTTTTTTTAAATTTGTGTTATTGCTTAGCATATTCGATTTCAAACATTAAAACAATTAAAATTTTAATTTTATTTACTTATTCATCAACAATCTGTATTGTTATTAAACATTTAAATTTAATCAAATTTATGTGAGAGTTAATTAAAGATAAGTAGGAAGTCTTAAGGTTTTCTCATGACATCAGGACCGATAGATGTCATCCCAACACCAGAGTTTCTAATAATCTTTCAACAAATTTTATTTAAATTTTTTTGAATTTGAATATTCAACAATGGTAAAAAATGTTAAAAATTAGTTAAATAAATGTAAAATTTTGCTTTGTTAAAAAAGGAGAAAACAAATATTGTAAGTCGTCACACAAAGTTTAAAACGGAAATGCTTAGAATTTCTTCAAAACCTTACTACCAATAGATGTCATCCCAACACCGGAATATATTTTGGGTAGAAGGCTTTTTTAGGCCAACATAGAATAAAGCAATGACAAAAACTTGAAACAAAGTAAGCGTATGCATTGTTTACTTACCTCTGATTTATGTATCATCACAGAAGCCTGTGTACCAGGATATAGTCCAAAACTTTGCTCAGTTAACTGAGGCACCTCAAACCAACTATGAAATGCAATCTATAACAACATTCATTTAGTATCACTAACGCCATTTGCATACGAAAGTAATGCTTGTTTTGTATTAACAGTTTGTTCGTCTATTCCGTTGATTTTTTGTTTTTCGTTCTCACTTTTGTAAATAACATATAACTCACTGAGAATCCTTCTGCATATGAACGTGGTCCAATAGAATAGTCCTCAACAAATGCATGCATCATTAGTACAATGCCACCACCTTTACCTGCGGCTGTAGCATTAAGACTTCCATTTGAGTTGAACTGATAGCAGTAACCTACAACATAAGAGAACGAAATGTTTTCAGCTAATCAAATTTGTAATTTGTTGTTGTCATAAGGAGTCGTAAGGAAAGCACTGAGCCCTCATTTCCAAATACTAAAAAGAATCACGAATAAAATGGTAAGGGTAGAAACGGTTTTGTATACATATCAAAACACTTTGGGACTCTTTTCATTTTTATACAAAATGGAGGTTATTTTTATGTGGTTTGTTTGGTTGCAAATATTACAGTTTGCTTCTGTGAGGAGTGCTCATTTCTGTTATGCTTTGTATATGTGTAAATGACCTGAAACTATATTAAAAACTGTCTTAAGAGTTTGTCAAAATTTATTCAAATTCTTGAAGTTTTGTCTATTAATCTCCAGCTCACTTGATTTTTCTAATGAAGTTAGAAACCATTTGCAAGATATAAAGCCTATTTTCCTGATAATGCAATTCTGTTTTCTTGTGGCAAGCTTTAAAGGTTGTTGTAGTTTTTTAAATAATAACATCATCGTTTTATCAGGACTGTCAGTTTTTGATAATGTTCAGAAATCAGAAATGCCTAAAGTGACATTACAACGAGAATGCAAGAAAAACAATAAAAACCTGCATCAGTAGAAACAACATCCATCACATCAGAGCAATTGTATCTTCGCCCAAATATAACGCATGAGACAATGGAGTCTTTCAGTTGATGTGCTGAGTCTTTCAGAAACTTTTCTGTGTCGCTGCCATTCAGAGCGTTAAAAGGGGCATATGTGGGGTCACTCCAGTTGTACCTGAGAGGAAACAACTCCCATATAGCATCATTCAACAGTCTATGGTTAATGTAGTCTGTCTTTTATATAGTTATGCTCTTTGTATGCACAACAACTTAAAAGCAAAGTTGTATATGTAATAATCATTATTCTAATCAGCTCTGTGAGGAATAGAAAATAACGATTGATAAAGCAAATTTATTTTAAAAATCGCAAACTGCTAAACAAAACTGTTAAAATCTGACAATAGAGATGTAATTTTTACAATAGTAAAACATAGTTGTAATGCCTTAACCAAAACTATGCATATTTAAAGTGACTTTAAATTGTCAAGCTTGTTATGCTAAAAATTTGCGGGCAAAATATGATTTTAAGCTGATAGCTTTCAAAAAACTGAGTTTCGACAGTTTTTAACTGTCAACAAACGATATGCAGCAAGTACCTTTAGGCATTACTTATGGCGTAACAAAAAGGGCTGATTGAACTTTCTTGTAACTTTAAATTTTTAAGGTTACAAAATATGCGAACATAATTTGGAGTTGCCCTTTTTCTGGTGAGATGGCTCCAGTAGACCTTATCACTGCTTATCTAATCACGCTTTTTTTTCAAAATCTCCAAAGGCTAAGAAAAGCTACAAGCTGTATTGGCAAATAACTTGTAGGTTTGGTTAATGCAAAGGTCTTCTAAAACTTTTTCCTAGTATGTGCTTTGTGTAGGCATAATATTATTGTGTGTGAAGCTGCCTTTTATTGATTATCAAATATTATCAGTTCAAGTAAAGCTGTCATTGCACACACACTAACGTTGAGCTGACAATGTTTCATGACCCAGGCCAGTTCTAATGTGAAAACAATAAGTTTCTAGTTTTAAAATGGAAAACAATACAGGAAAAAGTTATATAATCTTCAGCATAGATAAATCATTGTAAAAATTATGCAATCTGCATTGTTGCTTATAACAACAGTTATAAAAATGTCTGACCTCTTCATTATTTAATAAAGCCAAAAGAAAAGGCGTATTTACCGGCTGGATCAACAATATACAGCTACTAGTTTTATATTTGAGGACCATACTGGTGGGCAGCGAATGCATCCATCCAGGCTTCTAAATTTCATCATGCATTAAGTAGAAATTATATCCTTTGATCCACATCAGTTTTTGAACACATAAAATTACCTTGTGCATTACATTGAGCATAATTGTTTTTATTGTAAGCATTTAATTAATGACTCTTATCATGTAGTTGATTCCTTACCGCTACTCATAGCGTGATGCTACGGGAATTAGCAAATAATGATAGCGAGTGAAGGAATAAACAACTTTGAACTCATCTAGTTTACATTGTTTGTTTTGAGGCAATTCATTCTTGATTAACTGTAATGTTTATCTCTCTTTTATTAACAAAATGGCTGTTTTTTACTATGATGATCAAGTTATTTATCACATGTTATTGTTGTATATGATAATCATAGTAATTAGTAATAATAAACACCGTATATAATTTATGTTATTAACAAATGTTAAAAGATTAATAATACCAGGAGTGAATTGCTTTGAAATAAACGTGACTCACACGGCTATGTATTAATTTTTCCATGAAGCATCGCTAGTGTCCGATGCCTATAAGAATGCCTCGCAAGTTAATTTTAATATTTTTGTGGGTATGGTATTTTGATGATCCACTTAAAATATTGCTGCCGACCATTTTGCAAAATATATTAAAGGAAACATTATTTATTTAATTTATTTAGTGGATCAATCGCACCTGCGAATTTGCCTAAAACAAAAACTAATAACTATAAAGATTTTTAGAACTTAACTCGAGCCCTAATTTTTTATGGCACATGTAGATCTATGATGCAGTGTTTAAATGTACCAAATAGTACATAGCCTGTGCACTCTAATAGGTTCGTTTATCATCAATCTGTAGATCTCTCATGCTTACCATGACTCTTCAGCTAGTTAGCAACAAAATTTCTTTACTTTTCACTAAAATGACCACTCCACTCATAGATTCGCCTCACTTCTAAAGACTTTTCTTACTTGTCAATGGGTGGAGGTGAAGGTCTTTCGTCATCATAGAGATCTCGCATAATCTCCCATATTCCCCAGGTTCCCAAGCTCATACTTGCCCCAATCAATGCAGAGCGACGCCAGTTGTTGTTGTTACAAATAGTAACAGTCGGAAACTATAAAACAGCAAAAAGAGGCAGCGTGTTATCTGAAATAAATGAATCAATCTCCATCAAAAAACAATATTTCACCTAAAAAAAACTTATGATGTGTGTTGCAACCAAATGACCAGTCATGATAAAAAGAAACAGCAAACAATTTCAAAAAATTATTTAGGGAAATTGATTAAAGAAATAGTCTCAACATAAGTCATGGAAGCCAGCTGAAAGCAGAAAATTGTGGCAAATACTAGGTTTCCACATCATGACAAATTATCGCCAAATATCTGTGGTTTGTTATCACTAATAATTAACGACAACGGCATGTATTTCCACAACTAAAGGTTATCGCCATTGGATAAGCCACACCCATGAAGGCAGTTGCAGTCAACTTGTTGTTGAGTGCAATTCAGCCAAGTAGCGTTGCTGGCTGTTTTTATTATAATTTATAATTTTCTTACATTATTGTGTATAAATAAGTAAATAAATAATTAACTAATTAATTAATAAATAAATAAATCGATAAAACAATAAAAAAAAACACATAAAATTTCACCAAGTTGCTGGCTGGCAAGGAAAGCTGTGTGGTGACAAGGGGTTTTAGTTGCACATTGGCTATCATTCAATAAATGATATTATTTATAAATACTTGGTAATAATAAAGAAATATTAAGTGAGTTTTTGATGAAGGAAACCCTACCATTTATTTCTTATTACTGTAACAATTCATTATCAGCAGCAAAGATCCGTTAGTTTTAAATCAGTTGAATTGTTTCATAAATAGGAGTGCAATAAACCACAAACGACCATCGTTGGTAATATAAACACACCAGCTGATGATGCCATGCAATCACAATGGCTAATTTTCAGCTTCTTGTTTTATTACGCGTGCCTGGTTTTGTTGCCTTTGGCGACACTAGCGTTTCCAATAGCAATAATCATCTGGCATTCGGTTTATTGCCGATGTTTCGCATTCAGAGAGTGACAAATTTCTTTCAAAAAGTATCGCGACAAAATTATTGCCAATGCTATTTCCAACAAAATTCTGGCTTTATAGCTGGTAGTATTGCCAATTTGTCATGATATGGAAACATAGTAAATCTGTGTCCACTTCATAAGAAAATCCAGGTTTTATGTCTTATTGAAACATTAATACTATTTTGGACTATATAGTACTTTTTCCAAACAAACAATTCGAATAGTGAAAATCTGTTTGTATTGAAAGAGCCTTTAAGAAATGATAAGTTTCATTATTTGTTGAAATTTAAGAACTTTACAGTTTGTTGGTGATGACTTCGATGCATCACACTCAAAATATTATATCTGTCACAGTTTGATATGCTAACTATTTAGAACTTACAATAGACTGTTTGTTGCTCTGCATTTAATGGATATCCTATGATCATGGTAATCATCGACTGTCACTGAGGCCTCATCAATGAGAAATGTTTAACGGCAGTTCTTTTGTTACTTAAACGACGGACATTGAATTTTTCGCAAAATTTATGAAAACTCACAAGCTAAAGCGAGCCCAACTTATGGCTTTTTTCATTGACAACTAATTAAAATAGTTTTGATGGCTGCCATGCTTTTTATATACGCCATAATTTACGATCTCTATGCCAAATGTCGAACCCATAATTCGATGCCATGCTTGTTACTTGGTATTCATGAACACATATTGTCTATCACCGCCATGTTTTAACACTAAAAGACGGGCTCCATAATCGTATTACACAGCGAGTTATTTAATCCCTGTATACATGTTTAACCAAAGCGCATTTAGTTAGATTTTGATTCCATTTAATTTAGTTTAATTAGTGAGAATAAACAGTGAAATTGCAAAAGTATATCTCATCAAACTTATAACATATATAATCAGGCAAGCAAAATGGGAGTTGTCTTCTTTAACTATAACTTTGTATGCAGCTTTTGAGTATCCAAGAATAGACAACTCCAAAAAATTAAATAATTAGTTACTTGAATTTTATAGACTGGTTTTTTGCTGTCATACACATAGTTCTCAAGTCATGACAAAATGAATAACTTTCAGGTTTTTACTGCTGTTATATTTCAATTGAAAAAAATTATGTGGATGGGGGGGGGGGGGTTAATGCTGTGGGTGTTGGTTTAAATGGCTAAATGATAGAAAAGCAACAAATTATTAGGAAAAAAATATTGATTAACAAGCTTTATTACGTAGAAGTGGTTTTAAGGATTGATGTCTATGCCACACTCACTACCTCGCCAAATGAATGATAACTTTCATTATTATGATTATTACATAAACTAATATACAGGTTCCTAATGCCATTATCGATATTGTTCTAAATGTTTGTTAGCAATGTTGTCATCATTCTTAGTAACTTACTGGTAGTTGAGATGCCTTTTCCATTCTGATGTTAGTCGTGAGTTTCTTTTTAGTGAAGTCACGCAGGAATGTTGAAGTGGCGCACAAAAAGTAGCAAAAAGACCCCATTATTAATAGAACCCATAAAACCCTGAAATTATACAACAAATGCATAGAGATTGCTCTGTGAAAAAGGAAAAACTACTAAGCAAATAGAAGATCATGTTACAATTTCATTCACCAGTGGAGATAACTCCAGCTTAACTAAGTAACAAACACCCATGAAATTTGTCTATGCTGCCATTTGAAGTTTAAAATGTCTCTATTTGAAGTAAAATGGTATTCTCTATAATAGATCAGCTGATCCATTATGGAGAATACCATTTTATGTCAGCTACAAACTTTTTAAAACTCAAATAACAGCATAAAAAATTTCCTGGGTGTTTGTAACTTAGTTAATTAGGAATTATCTCCACTCTGGGGGAAAATTCTTGATTTATATTGGTCAACTTCTGAGTGAGTACAATACCTTCTAAGGATAGTCACAGTTCTCAAGCAGGTAAATCTTATTCCATGCATAGACACATCCTGTGAAAAGTCGTAACAGCCAATAGTTTCTTCTTCATTTACACTGTTTCCTGTCGACATGTCTGCTTGAGAGCCCAGGGGAAGTGCTTCTAGTTAGAAACTTTTGTATGAATAGTTTAGTGTCCCAGATAAATATTACCTGATATCTTATTGCTTGCTTTTCATCTATGAGAGCTAAAACCAAAAGCAATAGAACTGCAAAACGCTCAAAACTTGATTAAAAATCTTTCGCACAAGAATGTTTGATAAAGTTAGCTTTTGTCATGAATTCATGATTGAGTTCGGTATAATAGCTGTTTGTCTTTTATTTCTGCTTTTCATTTGACACGAAACTTCAAATCGTTCAAACTTAGTCCAACTATAAAATTATAAAAAGTATTTAATTAATGTACAATAAGAGCCTCCTGCAAAATGCAATTTTTTTTAATGCAAAAAAAATTGTTTTCACCTCGATGTCTCCAAAAATAACATCCATAGCAAAAGCGCGACTATTTTAGCCGGTGTAAATGTATGCATTAAAAATAATTTTTTGCACGAAAAAGGGCCATTTTTTAAAAAGAAGCATTGAGCATTGGTGTTAAGTTTTCATTTACATTGTTAACAACTACTGATACAACTACTTGTTCTATGATTTCCAGTAAGCGAGTGAGATGTTGCTATGTCTGTAAATGTGATTAATTGAGAACTGTTGTTACTGAATTCAAGTTTCCCTTCATACATCATTGCAAACTATTTATTGCAATTACATATATTTCAAATTTGTTTAACATTTTAATTTATAGTTCTTATTATCTAATAATAAATTTTGAGTTAAAATGATATTAAGCAATATGTAATTTGAAAGTTTTTTCATCCATTTGAGATGCATGAACAATGTATTATTGTTTCGCGACTGCAAGGCTTGGTAAGTAAAAGGCTTTTCAATATTTATAGTGCTACAGACTGCAATGAACACAGAACTGCTCTGATTTATGTTGCTGAAGTATTTTGTAAGACGCGCTTCGCAGCTGACAATAATGCAGGTAAAATTCAAAATAATTGATCGAAATTATCCTCCAGTAACACTGAGTTCAGCCTAGAAAATGTCCTTATATAAGGTGCATAACATATAGATTGCTGTTGCCACTGTTCTCTGACCCACAACGAGTGAATAATGCTATTGAGTTCAGCAAAAGTAAATATTGATTTGTTTTTCTTTGAATAGACAAGTACCATAGCATAACTGCCTCTCTCACCTCATGGAAGTATTATGATGGTTTAGTATTCAGCAAATAATGTAACAATCATGTTTTTCTAACAGGAAATGATGCAAGAACTTCCAGTAACTGACGTCAGCAGCTGTCCATAATAAGTGGTGGTTCAGCTTTCAACAAAAATACTCATCTGGTCTGGTACCAGAGTTGTGGTGTATTTCCATCTACTTGTATAGTTCAGTTGTATAGTTCACTTGTATAGTTCACTTGTATAGTTCGCTTGTGTAGTCAGCTGTTGCTGCTAATTGAAACTGATAATAATTTTATCAGACCAAAAAGTGCTGAAAGTCTCCTAAAATTTCAAGTTTTTAATGATGAAAAATGCATTTGTTGTAGAAATTGGCATGTGAAAGTACTCGGACAATAGAATAAAAAAGCACCAAAAGGGAAAATTTTCAAATAGTCTGTGATTTCGTACTTTCACAAACAAACATGAAACAGACACAACAGCTCTATAGTATATGGTATTTAGCCTGTAGTAAGTTCCACATTTACTTTTAAAGAAATTTCTAAAAATTGTATAAAATTTCATATTTGGCTCTAGTTAAAATTAAATAAAAATATTAATTGAGGCAAACTTTTTAAATTGATGCTAGAAAAAAAAACACAAGTTTTGAAAACTAAAACCTTCTTTAAATTGTTATATTTTTCAAATTTCTTTAGCGCATTGGATGAGCAATACACAAACTACTGACTTGGCTTAAGTGGAAAATACATAAACAAAACTATTGCTTGTTTTTAATTTTGCGAAAATTGAAGTCTCGAGTAAGAATTAAAAACTAAACACAGGTTATTTTTAAAAATCTTTGAAGATAACTATTTTTATGCAATTATTTAAACTTGCGGCATTGTAGAAAATGTTGTTTGGTTTAGTACTCAATATATCAACAAAAATATTGATTACATTTTGCTTTTTACTTTTGGATACCACTGCTTGAGTGTTTACATGGCTTAATTTCACTTTTTTGATATAGCAAATGGCAGGTTATCGTAAGTGTTGGTATTAGTTTTCAATAACGAACAAAAATCAGTTTAATTTTGTTGAGTTTGCGGAAGTCTTCTACAATCACACAACCTTTCTGGGTATGCCAAACAAAACAAGGGCGTGCTGTTGGCAAAGCAATTGGGTTAACATTGAATCACTATGTTCCCATGGTTCAAATTCCTTTGGGTTGAACTCATAAATCGTCCATTCGGGTCATGGGAATTGTGACCCGTATGAGTTGGTTGGGGTTCGTTCGTGTTGGCTCAGTGCAGTTTCTCAAACCATATTTGTTAGGGTTGAGCATTCATTGGAATCATGGGAATCGTTTATGTTGATAAATGCAAATTCGCTTGGACAGATCTTTTGTGGAGGAGGCATTGAACTTGTTGTTTTGTCTGTAAATCATTTTTGTTCATTTTCCAACTGCTGTATTTTTTTTACATTTATGCAATAATGACTCTTTGCAAATTTAACAACAGCTTAATTATGAAATAATTAAAAATTCTTTGAGAAACTGACAGACTTCAGAGAATCATAGCTTTGTTTGATAAGTGGGCAAACTAAAGTATTATTGTTCTTATATTAAATAATAATTATTTTTTTATTATAATAATTTATCATTAATTAATTATCATTGCTTATAGTTCTTATCATATTTATTAATAATCATTTATACTTGTTATTATATGCTGTTTTTATTGTTACTCATCTACTTACTATTACTATTAGTAAGTGTTGTAAACATTCCACAAATCTGACTTGTATTACTTAGTAATATTAGCGTGGTTGTTCACTAAATCACTAACAATTAAATAATTATTGCACTCGCTACTCACTGTAAAAAAGTACAACTCCTGCATATGATTTCAATTTGACTTATCATAAGAAGGGTTAGCAGTGCCAACCCAAATTAATGCTAATCAACACAAATGAACATTCAATGTTAATGAATTCGCACCATGGGAACATAGTGAATAAGTAGAGTGAGAAAATTGAAAACTGCACTTCATCATGACACCTTACAATTTATTATAATAATTCGGTTTTGAAGAAAATCTCAAGAATAACGTATTTACTTATCTGGCAGTTGCACATACCTCATGCTCCCATACGTTCATTTTGGCTAAAACACTCACGAGTTAGATTAATGTAAATATAGTAATAAGAGTTACCCCACCCTGTCACTGCCTTCCTAACAATTAAATTCTATTAATTACTCAATGTACCGGCGGGTTTTTTCTCTATTTATTGTGTGTATGAGTCATTAATACACCATACAGCCACTGGTCTGTGGGTAAATAGGCCACCTACCCCGAGAAGTTTTTGAAATTTATTGTTATATTTATTTGTATGTCAGACTTACTTGCCATTTTTATTTTAAAACTGATAAACCATAAAAACTGTTAGAAATTGGATTTTAAAGTACATAAACTGTCATTATTTTAATAATGTTTATAAATCGTTAGTCGTATCATAAACAAATTAAATACAATAAAAAAGCGGCTGTGTCTTTTGCAGGTTATAGAAAATGCTGCAACTAAATACTGAGTGTGAACTAGTCTACTAATTGTGGGTGGAAACGTTTTACTAACTCAGCTCTTTAAATGAATTTAGGAGCCAGTTTAAAAATAATAAGAACTTTGAGGGTATCTGAACCAAAACTATAATGAGTTAATGTCAGAATAGCCCCCACTAACAGGAATCATTTGTATGGGCTACTTGTTTTTGTATTGCAAGCGAACAGAATAATTAAATAAAACCTAAAAAATTGAAAAAAAAATCCAAAAAAGCATTACTTCATGGTTAATCAAACTGACCAGATTAGTTTTTTTGAGAACTTACACTTAAACCAGAAAATGGAAAATATTTGCTTATAGCTCACCTTTTCCAAACAACTTTCTTTGAACTAAAATTTCCTAATGAGAAAAAATAAAACTTTTCACAGTTTTTCTTTATTGTTTGCACTGCACTGTCATATATCCAAGTTAATTTGTATTACAAAGCGGTGACACAGTCTATTAAGTAGGCCTTGACACTGGAAACTATTCACATAAATCCATTAAAAGGATTTTGCTTGTCAGAGCAACAGCTCAATCAAGCGTATCGTAACATTTTCAGTAAGCTATTGAACTATCTGGTACCAGCAAAAGTTTTAATAAATCTCTTCAAACGTAGTTTTGTGGAGAGCCAATCAACTGTATGAATTGCTAGCCACTGTTCTACACAGGTACACAATCCGTACAAGTGGACCAACTTCAGATGGAGAGCTCAATTCATTATTTCTCCATGATCAAGTCAAATAAAATGTTAGCGTTCATAAACAACTTGACTTCGGATAGATTGAGGTCAGCTGATCAAGAATTATTCATACCAGCAAGCTGTGCTTTACTATCAACATCAACTTAGGTGTGTAAGTACTTTAGTTTCATGTGACTTTAAACTGTAAACAATTCTGTCTTATTTCACGATAACTAGTTTTTTAATTTTTCTTCGTTCAAAACTTTGCAACAGAAGCTTTTCTTAATATATGTGTCAATACTAATTGCTAGTTCCAATATATTTTCTCTCAAGTAAGTTTTAAATCCAAGTTTGCAGTTTGAGTTAAATTTTTTCTTAATTGATTAGCAAACATCCGAATAACCAGAATAAAAATACGGTGACACATGAAAGTAATGTAAGATTACCTGGAATGAGCGCTAGAGTGTCTTTTGTTAGTTGTGATTTAATCTATCAGTCAGTTTTTGTGAAGAAGTTTTAGTCCATGTTATTTGCATTCTTCACAAACTGACACTTGTTTGGGTATTTGTTCTAATAACAATAGTTTCACAGACAACATTCAAAATATATCGATTTTATGTCAGATGCACAATTGTAGCAGACCAAAATTGTTTGCCGATAACTTCATGATATTACCAACGCACCCATTCAAACATTTTATTGATGTTGTGCATGCGATGGTTGTAGTGTACGTGAGTGTTCAATAGCTGTTTATTAACAGCTACTATGTGGTTTGAGCACCTAACAATTAGATGATAATTGATTACATAATATCAAATATCAGGTATTGATTAATCTTTTTGTATGAAAACCATGATGTGCGCGTTTAATGACATTTTGCCGTCATGAAAATTGTTTCGTACATGCTCAAAACATTAGAAAGTTTATTGATTGGTTGAAATTCTCTTTATTGTATAACAAAGTTGAAACCATTTTGATATAAATTTTTTCCGGGGCTTAATTTATTTCACTAAAGTCATTTGGTGATGCCAGAAAAGGTATTTAAAACTAATGAAATGCGTTTGAACAGTGCTTTTAAATTTTGCATAATTTTTTCTGCTACTTACAGCTTTTCTTCCGAGACAGGTCAACATAGTTTAGTTTGAAGATCAAAGTCTTTTAAGCTTGCCTTCTCTTCTGAACAAATGAGAAGACAACTCTTTTTGATTAAAAATTGCACAATAGCCTGGTCGACGCTCAAGTGCCACTTATAGAGCCAGCCTGGCTAGGTGTTCTAATGCTTACGCACCTTTTAGTAACATTGAAACGTTAATCATATTAAGAGTATTCGCGACCTGTTCGTCGAACAAAATACCAAAAATAATAAGTGTTCGTAGTTCAATATGTCGCGTATGCAACGGAACATTTGTTTGGAACAAAATAATTATTCAATGAAATTTTATAGTTTACCGAACAAATGATAAAGAAGATAACTCCCAATTTTTAAAACAATGAAGAAAATTATAAAATTTGAACTGCTACAAACTGGAATAGTTTGTCAAGCTGCCCTTAAATTTAGTAAATTGTGATTGCTTGCAATTATTTTGAATTATTCTTCAAGAATATAAAACCGGTCTATAAAAATGAAAAAAGTCAACTCGCTCATTATTATTTGTTTCGTGTTCAGTTTTATTCACGACCTTCGAACAATATAAATAAATACTTGTCAATTATTTTTTTATTCATTGCGCTACTTTTTGTTGACCCACGAGTTTCGAACAAAATGATTATTCATTGATTAAATTTATTGCCGGCCTGATTATTTTTATTGCAATGTCTTTAGCGAACAGAGGTCGCAAATACTCTAAATGTTACATTAGCACATCTTTTAGGTGACATGACTTTCCTGAAATAAAAAGAAACTTTCGTTATTGAAGAGAAACTGAGCTGTTCAAAATAAAAACTGTGTTTTGTTAAATTTAAAGATCTAATATTTGTTATATTCAATTATCCTCAAAGTGTAATAAAGTTTATGAATCACTTCAAATCAAAAATACTGAGCGAGTAGAAAAATGAAAATTGATGGGTTTTACTTCTTGAGCAAAAGTTTCTCTCGTTAGCACTTCATTTGAATGATTTATACGTACACGTTTCTAAGCTGAAAATCAATTGAAATGTTGCTCAGAAGGATCAGCTTAAAAAATTTATGAAAAATTAATCGAAAGAGGTATAAAGTAAATTTGTTTTATGATACAGCAAAACATAGCAAAAAGTTTCGGAAAATAAACCAAAAATTACCTCATCATAGCCGTAGAGTGAATTGGCAGCAGACTTGAAGTTTTCAAGCTACAGATGAAGCTGTAAATGAAAGCGATTGATTTTTGATGTCCTCATTTTGTTTGTTATACTTAGCAGCTGGTAAATAATTGATGCTATGTAAGCAGCTATGTACGATCAATATGAAGTAAGTTGGGTACATTTGGAGATCACTTTTTGCTCAAGAGATTACAGATATCGAACTGCATTACTCCTCTCTTCAGTAAATAAACTGAGTGTTCTGGATATTTCTATTCACTCGTATGTTGTGTTTAGTCGTCAGGTTTAAATGCTAATGAATGGGTCATTAGTACAGGGAAATGGCTCAAGAAGGTAGAAATAACTACATGGACGAAGTGTCTGGTAACTGGCAGCAGTTTACGGAAGACACAACCATGCATGGCATCCATCGTGTTCGAATGAAAGACTCGTCTCTCTTGCGGAGGTTAGACATTTTGTGACTTTTAACAAGCAGCCATTAGACAAACTACAAACAGGCATTTGAAAATTTGTCTTCACGCAGGTGTTTTGTTAATTTCACTCAAAAATCAATAATTCAATGCCTCAAGCGTTTTCCGACTAGAAAGTATATAAAAGCGGTATTTTTTTCATGTTCTTTATACAAATCGAGTAACCAATTAGCTAAAAAAGCCAGTTTTGTTTATATTTCTTTCACACCATAGTGACAAAGGTTTCTTTTAACAGATTTATCTGGAGTTTTGTGATCCTTGCTGGAGTTGGTTACTTTACATTCGCTGCCTCCAACTTCCTCAAAGCATTCACTGAAAAACGGGTCACTACTAGCATCAGAGTAGAGAACGCAGAAAACTTAACGGTAATGTATAAGTTCTAACTAGCTGGCTTTTCTAGTGTATATATCTCTGGTGAACCTTAAAATGCATCAATGACTTTGTATGTTTGCTGTGTAATCTTAACACACAATCATAGAACTCGACTGGCGATTTTTAAAGAAAATAAGAGTATATACTTCAAATCTAAGCCCAACTTTATACAAGCACAGATCAACCAATCAATCGCATACAGTTTGCTTGTGATGAAAATTTGTTCAGTTAAATCAAGTTGAAAAGGTGTGACACTTTAATTTTAAACTTTCTAAGCTATAAATAGAAAATACCATGTTATATTGTAATGAAAACTTGTATAGTTAAGGTCGACTCAGGTCAAGTCAGTTCTAAAGCCTTCTAAGTAACATGAGGCATGTTTTTACAAATAGTTTCAATGGTAGGGACACTTCCGCTGTATAGTACACCCGTTTCTACCTAATGCAGTCGCTAAAGCAGAAGAGCTGCTGAAATTCCCTAAATTATTATAATTAAATTTGTTTTTATTATAG
Organism: Cryptosula pallasiana; assembly: GCA_945261195.1. Taxonomy (NCBI): domain Eukaryota; kingdom Metazoa; phylum Bryozoa; class Gymnolaemata; order Cheilostomatida; family Cryptosulidae; genus Cryptosula; species Cryptosula pallasiana. Next base: position 5,669,405 of record OX183132.1, on the reverse strand, counting down.
TTTCCAACGTTGACAATATGTAATAGAAACTATTGGGTGAAGTCAAGAATGAAACCTGATATACTTAGTGCTGAGCAGAACCAAATCACTGATGAGCTGATGTCTCTTTTGTATTTCTCACAAGACTTGCCTCCCCCTGAAGGCATGTAAGTGATAATGGCAGTTATCAGTTAGCAGGTAAAATATAAATTGCTCATCATGTTTACCTTTAGAATAAAAAATTCTTTAGCGATTGGTTAACCATAAAAATTTATCATATCATCACAACACCAAACTAATTTTTAAAACTTCAAAAATGATATAAAGCTGATGAACAGTAAATTACATGGTTTACAGAAATTTTTACATAACGGAAGGGAAAAAATTACTGGAATAAAGTATTAGTTATGCAGTTTGATTATTTAATTATACAATGTGCAAGAAATACTTATTAAGCATTTCTACTTGCAAAAAGGTTGAACTGGAGTGATCCGCTGCTGCGAGGTTTCTCAAGAGAAAGCGGGTTCACACCACAGGAAGTAGAAGCTTTTATGATTAGCCTCGCCCATTCGTTCGACGAAACTTTTATACAGTGTCAAGTAATGAGACAAATTGTAGATTGCAAGGACGTCATTCAACAAGTCAAAACTGACTCAGGTTTGTATTAAAATGCAACAAGAGTTCCAAGTCCATCTTCGTACCGCTATTGATTTGTTTAGTCGGAGTTGTCTAACCATTGTGGAGACAAATGCCAACTTTTACTTTTCATGAAATATGATTCCACTTGTTTCGAGATAAAACCTGACACGTTTATTTGAAATATTCATCATGCAGGATATTGCTACCAGTTCAATGGAGATGGCACCCTCCAGACTCACACCGCAGGTCTCAGTGGAGGCATAACCTTTGTACTTAATGCATTGGTAGATGAATACTATATTGGACCTTATTCTTTCTCCGAGGGATTCTCTGTAAGTATAGCCAATGGAATATTAACTTTTGATTGTGTGGAATGACAATATTGTTGAAAAACCGCCACTCTCCTTATATGTTGAGAAGCTATAATACGTCAAAAGGGATTTTTGTTCCAAAAACTTCCCATAAATGTTACGTGGCATTCAGTGTTCTACATGCCCCAGTGGATAAACTTATGGCAAATTTTGTATTTCACCTGACTTTCCTTTCGCTTGTAGTTTCTTTAACCATTTTTACATCAGCTATAATTTTTAAGAGGGTGGCAAAAGTGGTTTTGAATATATATTTTGATATCGATTTAAAAATCGTATATTCTCAGTATTAATTTCATGCCTTCAATTTGTTACATGATGCAACAATTCATCAATGATGGATAGTTTGCAGTCAAATAAACTTTCTGATATCTCTTCATTGATATGATCATTCATGATCAGATAACTCCCATATTATGTACATAATTTTATACTGATTACAAATCTGTTTTGTTATCACAAAGATAGCAGTTCATGACTCTTCACAAGTACCACTTTTATCTGAACTCAGCTATGGCGCTCAACCAGGCCAGGAGAGCCACTTCAATCTCCAAAGGAAGGAGGTTGGTGACATTATTAGCGATAGATTAACAGTTAAAAATATGCATTAACAATTGTTTTTCTCACAGAATATATTATTGTCCATTGGGAAGCTTTACCATGATGCACAAGAATGTCTTTGCTAGCTTTGAGTATAGAATTTGATAATTTGATAATCTGATAATTTGATAATTTGATAATCATCAGGAAAATTGATATCCAGTTTAACAAGCAGAAGTTGAAGTGTTTTTTTTTCATAAATTTTGGGACAGATAAAGAGAGAGCCCCCATATGCAGATGCTGGGAGATCTGACTGCTTCGATACAGTTAACAGAAGGAACCCTCTACATTTCTATGATGTCTATTCTTATTCAGCTTGTAAGAGTGAATGTCAGGTCTCTTATGTAATCAGAAAGTGTGGATGCCGGGGGGTTTTTGATCCAGGTATTTGTTTCATAATTTTGCCTAGGATTCAAAGCAATAACATTTCATGTGATTGGTTACATTTTTTATTGCTGAAAATTTTTTAGTAAACAAAGTCATTATTTTTTATTTTAAGCTCGTATTTTTCTAAAGTCATTGGCGTTACACCATCAAGCGATAAATTTACTCTAACGTAAGTCTTTTACTAGCAAATTAAAGCGTGTACTAATAAACACTCGACACTCCGTAAAGGATATAAAATGGGCATGTCATAGCATAGTTTATGACACGGCTCCATTAGCTATATGCAATGTCTTATATTTGTTCATAAATCAGAACTGTGCTACTTCTTGGAATGAGCAATCATTGTCATATCAAACTGTTAATGGTAAGGATTATCACTTGCCAAATTTTTTGACAAGCGCAGCTATTTTTATTATAATTCTTAATTAAATATTTTACAATCTGGTGTCTTTGGCTAACATAGAAAAGTCTAAATGAAGCTTTTAGGCTGTTTGCTACCGTATCAGCTACAGTAGATCAGCTACAGTAGATCAGCTACAGTAGATCAGCTACAGTAGATCAGCTGCAGTAGATCAGCTACAGTAGATCAGCTACAGTAGATCAGCTACAGTAGATCAGCTACAGTAGAAAAGTGTTGTCGTTCCTGAGTAAAGCACCAAATAAAAGATACTCATTTATGGTCTTGGTTTATGTTAGTCTCCTTTTGCAGATATAAACAACACCAGACCCTGTATCATACAAGACATGATTGAGTGCTCAATGCCTGCATCAGGTAAGCATGCCATCAGGTAAGCATGCCATCAGGTAAGCATGCCATCAGGTAAGCCTGCCATCAGGTAAGCCTGCCATCAGGTAAGCATGCCATCAGGTAAGCATGCCATCAGGTAAGCATGCCATCAGGTAAGCCTGCCATCAGGTAAGCCTGCCATCAGGTAAGCATGCCATCAGGTAAGCATGCCATCAGGTAAGCATGCCATCAGGTAAGCATGCCATCAGGTAAGCATGCCATCAGGTAAGCATGCCATCAGGTAAGCATGCCATCAGGTAAGCATGCCATCAGGTAAGCATGCCATCAGGTAAGCATGCCATCAGGTAAGCATGCCATCAGGTAAGCATGCCATCAGGTAAGCACGTCATCAGGTAAGCATGCCATCAGGTAAGCATGCCATCAGGTAAGCATGCCATCAGGTAAGCATGCCATCAGGTAAGCCTGCCATCAGGTAAGCATGTCATCAGGTAAGCATGTCATCAGGTAGGCCTGCCATCAGGTAAGCATGCCATCAGGTAAGCATGCCATCAGGTAAGCATGCCATCAAGCGCCTCACAAATATTATTTCAAGCAGACGCAAACAATTTTAAACTTTTGTTTTGTACCAAATTAAGTTTAATAATTTTTTCTGCAGTCGAGTTTCAATCAAATGGAGAGCATTTAAAGAGTTGTGGCTGCAAACCAACATGCAATGAAGTACAATACACGGCTAGAATATCTTCTTACAAATACCCAAGTAGATTGGTGGGTGAGGTCCATAACTGCAATAAGTGTAAGTTATCACAAAGTAACTGTACCAGACAGCTGTGGCTAATGCAATGCTGTTGATATAAAGTGATGTTGTTTTATATTGCTATAGATTTCATTAGCTAAAAGCTGACGATTTCACCTCAAACATCTTTTTCATTTAACGTTTCAGCCTGTCTTGAGCATTCCAGGGATAATATTGTTCTGGTGCACTTTGTCTACGGCGAGATGTCGTATGAGTATTTAGAAGAAGATGTCACATACACTGGAGATGATCTGATATGTACGTCACTTCATTCAAATAGTAGTTTATGCATCTGGGCTTGACTATCCCAAGATACCCAATAATCAGGAGTTTTCTTCTTTTTTACAGCAAAATTTCAAAAATTGGACACATCTCGATCATATTTTTTGATAGCCAATTGTTTATCAAAGCACTTATTGCCTAAGTTTCATCAGTAAACTATTTTTTTGTGAAAGTATTATTAAACTTTCATATAATAAATTTTGTCTCTAATCAAAACCAAACTTGAAAAATATTAGACCAATTAATCAATTAATTAACAGGTCAACTGTTTTTGGGTTAGACAATGTGAATTATTGATCCAGTCTACTCCTTAGTATACATGTAATCTGGAGGATCACTCGTAGCTAAAAGATACAGGCCTTTATTTTTCAACGAGTGCTAGAATATCTTGTGCTGTGGTTAAATTTGAGCATAAGCACATATTTCACAATTTTCTTTCATAAATAATGTCCAGTAGCATTTTTTTGAAGTTTGGTTTCTACACAGATTTTATTTTTATGTGAGCTCATCATTATGATAGTACATTTCCTAAAGTGTAAAGATCTCCAATTACAGATGATTTATAACTATAAAGAGTTATAAAATCATTTAATTTTCGTAATGACATCAGTTAGTTGCAAAATAATTCCACAACAAAATTTTATTATAAAAATCTTTAACTTTTATAGACTCAATTAAAAAACACGTTTAATTGAACACATCTGAGCAAGGGAGCTAATCATTTAGATAAAAAATGACTTATAGTATTGGTTACATACTAGACATGGACAATGGACAACCTAGCATAGACAAGGTCATAAGGCCACAAAACTTACCTTTTCTTCAACAGCCATGTATTATCTGGAAGTCTGTGCCAGCAGCTGACACAATTATATATGTATTCTACAGCCAACCTTGGAGGAACTCTGGGAGTTTGTCTAGGAGCCAGTTTCCTCACCATCATCGAGTTCATAGAATTTGGAGTTATCCAACTTTTCTTGTTGATGAATAGATCAACAAAAAGGAGAAACCAGAACTCTGTGTCAGCAGTTGAAACTAAAGTTAAGCCTTTTGATGAATGAAAGTCATTTAAGGAAAGTTACTACACAAGTAGCAATTGTTTGAGAATCAAAATATTAGAGACTATACTCAATTATTATTATGGTATTTTGACTTTTCTGTTTGTTTGATAATTTAATCTAATTAACCTTTTATTTCAACTTTGGGACGCTTTGAGCACTTTTTTATAGCACACGTTTCTATGTAAGGCTTGCATAGTAGCCAAAGATTGGTGTTTTTTTAAAAATAATAGTATTTCTGGCACTGTTAGCATTTAACATGGAGTCCACAAGTAAAGGGAGCATTTATGGCATTTGGTCACATTCTCATTTTGTTACGTTCAAGCATTTGGCTCCTTAATGAAAAGTAACATACATGAATGTCACAACATTTGTGCTGCCAACACTATATGGTGATTTGGATTCGTACAAAGAACGTAAACTTTTAAAATAAATGACCTTATCTTGAATTGAACTTTGACAAAAACAAATCGATGCAAACAATCATCATTCCTCATTCTAGGTGACAAAGCTTAAGCAGTCCTAACCTAGCTGCAGCACACACCAGCAGTATTATTCAGCTAAAGCAAAGTTTACTCCCTTGAATTCTAAACACTTATGACAGCTACTCATTTCCAAAAAAAAATAATCAAGATTCTCTGTTTGATTTGTTGGCTAAACTATTTCATTTAGGTACGCTGACAATAAATCATTGCATTTTGATAGAGGAGGTAAAGATTACATGGCTTATGAACAGCCACGAATACGTGTTTTTTTTATTTGTTGTAAAAGATATATAGACTTTGTAATATAAACAAACACCAGTTCCAAAATGTGACCCGCTCGGCAGAAACCAAATCTCATTTGCCAGAGATAATTTTTTTCTGCCCGCTTTAGTATTGCGGTAGATTTGATGAACTGCCGTGGTAAACTGGTTGTTTACCACTCCTATCTCCACAGCCATTGGAAAGGTGTTGTGACAGTGGAAAGCCTTACTGTGCCAGTAGCACAGCATGCAGGGCCGGTATTGACCCCTGCAGGGTCGGTATTGACCTCTACCGACCCAGTATGAGGACCTTCAGAACCATCTAGAATCCTACTCTAGAGCAGGAACAGGAAGTAACCTTCCTCCGAATGACGAATACAGTAACCACAAGCTAGCTGTAACCTTGGAACCCTGAAGAGATCTATGATTGGACAGTAAGAGATTGGACTCCACCTTTAGCCACTTGGCACCCATTACATTTAACCCTTATTTACTGCCTGATTTGTCTACTATTTATATATGTATTCTCATTGGTCTAATATATAATATTATGCTAATAACTTCCTGCCAGCTGCCTATAAAAGGGCTGGAATTGTATATACTCATTGCATTCATTCACTCATGTCTTGCCAATCACCATAGTGGATAGCCACCCTAGGACTTTGGTGGTGAGGAATAAAGCCATTATTCAAACCACACTCCGTGCAGTTTGTTCGAGCCGTGGGCACTGCCTGATCCGGCAGTGTATTACCTAGTTGTCACTGTCGAGCAGCACAGTGTCCCGTCTGGCGAGAAGTATAATACCTGAGACCAGTGGACTTTCGTAGAGACAAGACCGAAATTCATTACAAAATGTATTTATCTTGCCACTTTCTTGCACTATCTGTGCTTTATAAGTTTACCTGTTATCTATTTTGTAAATGTGTGATGAAACATGGTACACCTAAACATTATCTTTAAAATGTGCATGTTTTGTCTAGTACACTAAAACATGCTGCTATTCCTACTAAATTGTATCTCATGAAAGTGGGTAGTATCTAGATCATTCAATGATCGTTTCGCTATTTTAATTAAGAGTTGTCATGTCTTATTCTATTAGAAGTGGCATCTAATAGTGCAGGACATGACAACTCTTAAGCAAGCAAATTGGTCATTGGCTGATCTAGATAGTAATTAAATTACAAATGAGTAAAAGTCTGAAAGAAGAGCACACAACTTCCAAACTCAAATCAATAACTTTCTCTCTCTTACGTTAGGCTCTTTAGTAACATTTTTGACGACTGGTGGAACGCTCTTTTTGGTTTGCTTTTTTATCAGCTAATTATTTATGCAAGAAATGCAATGAAATCAATAATGAGTGAAAAATGTTATATAAAATGAAGTATCTTTCTTGTCAGCATAGCTTAAAGTTAATTGTGCTGAGCTTTTAGAGTTGTAAAAAGCATTTGGCTGCCACCTTTACCAAACACAGGCTGCCAGGCTGTTTGGCTGGCAGGAAGGTTTTTGCATATTATATATAGCAGTACATGCTCAGGAAGTAGCTAGACCAACGAAAATATATACATAATAAATATAGCACAATTAACAATGCAATAAATTATTAAAGATATATATAAGGCACCAAGTGGCTAAGAGGAGTCATTTTTCAGTGCTGGGATACATCTATCAGTCCTGAAATGTGGAGAAATCTTTGAGAATTCCTAATTTTCTTCAATTAACTGTTATGTACATGTACATGTAAACTTAATTTAATTTGATTGCTTAATAATAACAAAAAAATGCTAAATAATAGTTAAATAAACAAAAAACTTCAATGGTTTTAAAGTTTTAAATCAAAATGGTAAGTGATGACACAAATTCTAAAAAATGAAATCCTCAAGAATTTTTCAAGATTTCCCAAAAAACTTTAGGACTGTTTGATGTCATCCCAACACCTATTTTTCTACTGTCCAATAAAATGCTCCTGTCAGTTTTAGGGCTATAATTAGCATGGGGCTAACAATTTTATCCATCCTAGGGAGGGTACTCCCAGCATCAGAGTTGGTTAAGGATATCTCAATATTCTTAGGTTCCTCTACTAAAGTGGCCATCTTGTCCCGGCCCCTTATGGTGCATGCTGGCCCCGCAGGGACCAATACTGCAGGCTCTGCTACCAGCACAGCAAGTTGTACTACTAGTCTAGTGTATAGTTTTAGGACTGAGGCAGCGCTTCACTCTCTTTAGCACATTCAGGGTCGCTGCTTTTACGATAAGTACAGGGTATGACAGGTGTTTCAAGCCAAAATCCACCATACTATGTTCAAATGCTGAGTACCTTTTGTATATAGAGCATTAGTATCGGCTCTGTCGGAAACTTTATCCATGATCATCAACTATCAACCATCCGTTTGTCCATCTCTAGGGAAATTCACTGTTATATCAATCATCTCTTCGGGAACTCTCAATCTGTGTATATCATCGAAAGCTTTTTGGAAGGCGCCGTAACAGTAATGTATTTCCACTGGTTGAGGATGAGTTATAGTCTAACTAGCTTCAATCATTTGCCGAATTGCCTCGGTATTCTCAGAACCCTTTGGTCTCGCTATTATTGCTATTATATAATCTTCAGTGGAAAACTCTTAGATCAATCAGCTGTTCTTTATTCGATTATAGTTTCATACCTGATTCAATTTAGAGAATTCTTCGTCTTCTGTATTTTTTCAATAATGGTAACGCCTCCAAAAGTAAAAAAAAAACAACAAATACCAATATCGTCATAACTATTGTCACTTTTTGTTTCAAATTCACCACAGCATTGTTTACAATTAAGAGAACCTGGTTGTCCTGAAAAACCCTTCGAATATCTGCTCCTAATGTACTACTGTTATTGCATCCACACGTATGATATAAGCCAAATTTGTGCACTCCATGATGAAAAAATGTCAAGCAAAAGTTACAAATCCTAAAAGCCGCTAGATTTCTAAATAAAACACAATGCATATTTGGTTATCAAACAGATGCAACAAGCAGCAGTCAATGAAAATCTTTGATGCGCTAGACGACTTAAATTAATCTTCTACTATCGTTTTCAGGCATTGGATTATCTGCCTGTTAATATCCAGTATTTTTCAGCATGCATTAACCCGCATCGTCGACGAATTTACTGTCAATGCTTAGCACAGAGCATGAATAAAAATCAACAAGGTAACTTCCGTTGTTTGTTTGTTTTTATTGCATTATTTGGAGCACTAGCAAATCATGAAAAACCACAAATTACATTTTTTATGTAAATAGAATGCTTATGATAGTAGCGTTATACTAAAGTAAAAACGACTGAAAACAATTTATTAGCAAATATTACCATGTACACCATAGCTAAGTAGTAAATCAAACGTCTTGAATTGTTGTTTTGCTGATAGGGTAGTGAAACAAAAAAGCAAAGGATCAAATGTTTACTCCGTTGGTTTTATATTTTTCCTAACTTACCTAGTTAGAATCTGAAAGCTTGCACAGTTCTACAATACCAATCAATTTGCCATGTCTGGTTATATACTGAATGTTTGACATATAAATAATTCATGATCAAAAAGAACGTATTTTTTTTTAAACAGGAAGCAGTGCCTGAAGTGTTCTTTTTAGTGCTTTACAGCAAAGTAAAGTACAAGTGAATTACAAGGAGAAGAAAATTCTAAAAGCAGTTGAGAGATGTATGCACAAGTTTTGATGGTTTGTTGGAAAGAAAATGAGCATTCCAGTATTTCAGGCATTGATTAAAATTCATCATATCAACACGTTTACTATCTCAATCGAATGTATTACTCAAGTTGTATGACAAACCATCTAGTAGGTTACGATTAGTATTTGTTCCACATATTTTTCTGGGACGCTTTCCATGCAAAATGAATAATAGATAGAGCTTCTCAAGAGGCAGTTTGCTCTGCTAGCTGGAGGTTATGAGATTGTTACTCAACAATGATTGCTTATTTTAGCTTACAACTTATTATCGATATTCATCGTCATCAAAAATAAGTCTTCAACATTTACAACAAAAAGAAAAATAGTAGGGTGTGTAGTAACAGGAAAGCTAGCAGATATATCTAACAGCACATTTTCACAATTGCATGTATTGTATATATTAGGTAGCGGAGAATAATTTTAAAAGCAAATGCATATACTGATAGAAAACTTAGAATTCATCCAACATAGAGTTCAATTATTTGTATCTGATGTAGTCATATAGATTCACTGGTTAACCTGGTGAAATCTTCAGTTGTTAGACCACTGAAAATGATATGGTCCAAAAAACATTGTAATAGAAAAATAATGGAAAACAAAAACTTTGTGGTATAAGCCAGCTTGTAGCATTATTTTATTTTGATGTATTTTGTTAATGAATACCTTTTAAAAGAATATTTAATGCCTTTCAATTTTTCTGAGAAATTTGACAGCTATACAGTTATTTTATGAAAGTTGGTACTTATTTTATAGGATTTTGTGCTTTTTAAAAGGAGCTAAGACCTTTATTGGTGGAGCATGATTTTTTTGCTTTGAAATTTGTGCATTTTCAAAACCAGTGTTAGCCATTTTTAATAACTAATAATTTTATGCTTACTTTTTTCCACAAAATTAGTCATTTCTCACAAAAAAGCAGAAGTCTTGCTAGTAGCGATGGATTAACAATTACTCTTCCAAATCAGCTCTCAGCTTGTTTTGTAAAGAGTGCTATCCAGTTGTCTAGTTACTCATCTATTCAGAGAAATGCTAAAATATTTCCTCACAACCAGTTTAAATAAAACTAAAAGCTAATAAGAAATTTCAGGGTTAAATTTATACATACTTCGTGCGCAAATAATTACTCGGAAAAAAAACACTAATAGAAACCTAATTCACCCATTTTATACCTATGGTCTATCAAAGTGATACTTCAAGAGACTTGGCTTTCTTTTAACGATGAACAACTAGCTGTAATTGGAAACACCACCTGGCCGAGTGCTAGCCTGCATCTGCAATCACTCAGTAACCAGGAAGGGGGGGGGGTTTAATAATAATGCAATCCTCTGCATCATGGCTACCCTTGTGCAGGATATGCTCAACATTCTCTCAATGCTCTCCCATAACTGCCATGGCTATACCTTGCCAAAGTCTCTACTTCCTGATACCACCAAGTTATTTTTAGGCCACTTTCTATGTAAGAGATTGATTAGAAAAATTTTACACTTTGTTAGCCTTCTGTATACTAGATTTTGCAATAGTTTGATGCATTCATTGCAACGTCTGATTTAGGAATGCGATCAACCAACTTCTATGTCAGAAAAATGAACCACTTGTAATACCTAGTAACAATGTGGCAAATATTAAATTCAGCTGAAAGAAGTTAACTTTTTAAGGCTTTAGCTCTAGCTTTTGCTGTGCACCATTCCATCAGCATGTAGCGCAGACCAACTCATTTGCTATAATAAACAATATTTAAGCTAAAGTACCAACTTTATAAGAAAAAATAAAACTCATTAAAAAATCTATGGTTAAAGTACAGGCACCAAAAGGAACTAATTACCAGGCATCACCGAATATATTCTCAACAAGTTTGATAGATGGCATGCTTTTATCTGAAGTTATTATTATTAATTGACTCATATTTGTTGATGAATATTTAATGTACTTTTAAACGGAAGAGCTACTAGAGACAGTTTCGTAATTATATGAAGTGCTTTGAAGATCCAATATATAAACAAACAAAAAACTAAGTTATAGTACTTTACATTTCAAGGGGCATTAAAATGATAAATAATTGAGCAGTTTCAATAAATGATTATTGATTATTAATGCCGAGAAAAGAATGAAGATCAGTTTTTCTAAGCACTTCATCAAAAAGTTGTGCTCTTCGAGTAAAATATGGCTGAAGGCAACAAAAATTATAAGGCTGGAAGTTACGTTAGCTGGGAACAGTTTTCGGAAGGAACCTCTATGCATGGCATTAGGTATATTAAAACGAAGGAGTCTTTCCTCATTAGAAGGTAAGAAAGTAGAATACATGCAGTTGCCGGTTTAGGAAGAAAATTCTTGAAGAAAGCTTCTTTTAAATCTTGAAATTGTGTTGACAACTTCTGTTGTTGTAGAATATTGTGGGTTCTAGTGATACTAGCAGGAGTTGGTTACTTCACATACGCAGCTGGGAAATTTCTAAGGGGCTTTTCTGAGAAACTTATCGCTACCAACATTCAAGTTAAAACTGCCGACAATTTGCTGGTAAGTACAAAACAGATTATCGGTTTTGTGAATTACAAACTATTTGACCAAAAGCTGAGCTATGACAGAGTGTGCGGAATTTTGCAACCTTCAGTGCTATTGTAGGTTGTAAAAATCCAGAACCTGGCACTTCTCAACTTGAACTTACCACCTGTAGACTTTGGAAATAACTATGTAGTTTTTCAGAATGTTTCCAGGGAGGATGATAGCCAAGTATATTAGTTATATACTGCTATTTTCCTTCTTGCTCATTGATAGTCCTTTAACCCTTTGCAAATAAGGTTCAGGGATGCTCATCGTCATTCTTTGACCCAAGGCTCATGATCATCCTAAACAACTTGTGTTATTATTGAAACAAGAAAAAAGGAAAAGTAGTGGTTTGTTTGAGGGTGAAACTAACGTACTAGATTAGGAAGTGTGTAGGATATGAGGGATGCAGCGTTTACAAACTCTCGAGAATTTTCACCAGATTGTAAGATAAAAGGAAATCACACTGATGTTTGAGCTGTGTTTATCAACAGAATAGCTTTTGTTAATAACAAAACAACAACAAAAGCGCAAACGCCGTAGTTTAAATAACAACACTGCATCATAAATATTGAAACAACAGAAGTAATAACAGACCTCAAACAAAACACTACATTAGAAAAGTTGTACCACGCTCTTTACTAAGTGTTACCAAATTCTACATTGCCCCCTTGTCTGACAATCTTGATATTTGTTAGCAAATTCATGTTCATTACATGAAGTCTTTAAAAACTAGCTTCTAGTTGAGCTGTACTTGAAGCACTGCACAACATTTGGCTACTGAATGCTAACCAACAGGTTAAAATTGGCAAGATCATGTCTATTTAAAAGTTTGCTGACATTCCATTATTGTTGGTTGGTATTTTCTAAATGGCAGCTCACAGTTAAAAAGTATTTTTTTCTATTATTAACGTAGTTTTTTTGGTTTATAAATCACATTCAGACATGAATAATCGATTTTAATTTGAAAGATATTTTAATAGTGGGTTTAGTGATACTGCTCTGCTTTTAAACATTCAGATTTAGCTACGTGAGAGAAATTTCTGCAGTTCAACCCGCTTGTAAGTAAAAGTATTACACTTCCACCTAAATTTGGTTCAATTTTATTACCCAGCATAAATTATTTGTCAACAAGAAATATTGTGGGAGAATTTGCTGGCGAGTCGAGCTCACTTGGTACTAAGTGAGATAGCTGTAGCTGACCATAATTGCTAGTAAAGGTTACACAAAGATTACAAGTTGTCTCCCCCAAACGGTATCAAGAGTACACAATTCTGGACAATTTAAACAAGTGATATTAAGGGGTCAAAGGTCGAACAGGAGCACGCCCCTATTCTGGTTAAGGACCAATAAGACAGTGAATAAACGCTATGCTTAAGTGACTTACTACATGCTTCATTATTATCATGTAATCTGATTGGTTCTGTATTATATTGTATATACTATATTTTTGTATAAATATGAGACTGAGCCAGAGAGCTCAGTTTTATTCCTTGCAATAAAGCTCAAGCTTCAAGACTGGTCTTGTTGATGCCCTATATAGAGAGTTGCAGAATCACAGATAGACAAGCAGATTAGCAGTTGTGGCCAAGTAGCAGCAAAAAGCACTACAATATATCTTTACCAAGGTTCCAGTATGGCTGCGTTTAGGCAATACTACTGAGCGACTCCAAATGTCTGTTGCTGTCCTTCCACCAACACAGAGTAGGTTTTTCTCATTGATCTGGAGATTGAGGTTCTTCAAGGAATCTTCTTTCAACATGGCAGGATAAGCTTTTTGCTGTGTTGACCTGATGATCAAGTTTTCTGCATCAATTATGTCCTGAGGAATAAGAGTGGGTTCAGTCTATACTCGGGTATTTGACCTGCTGCCTTTCTTTTTCTGTGTTCAGTAATCACTTTTCTCAGACTCGCTCTAGCCTTGACAAGCGATGTCCACTTTCCAGATTTATCGAGTTTGCTAGCCAGAGAAGTTGACTGGGTGGTTGCAATTATTGTGAGTTTCCTAATTTCCGGGCCATCTGGAGGAAGTGAAGTATCAACCTCATCATTTTCTATTTACTGGGTGATATCTTGTTTGAGGAATGGTGGTTCCTGGAACCAGGTTTCAGTTCTTAGCTCTTCTGCTGTGCAAACTCTGAAAGCACGATCTACAGATACTTCTCCATGGATAATGTTTCCACTAGTCAGGGTGTTATGAGTTTTTAATTTTCGCCACTTTATTAGCAATGTACACAGGTAATATTTTTGCTTCATTGTGGATGTAGCCCAGAGCTATGTTCAAGTCGTTCTAAAATAGCTCTTCACTAATGTTCAGCTTCAACTCTCTCCTTAGTATATTGGCGAGTCTGATTGCTGTTACTACTCCTTGTAGTTCAAGCCGTGGAATAGTGGTAATCTTTTTAAAGGTGCAACTCTAGCTTTTGAAATCACCAGTTGGCATATGGTACATGCTTATTCGGTGATGTAACGAAATTATGAACCTGCACCATAATCTTGGCTATTGGCAACACTAAAGTGGTGTCACTCAATCGATTAGATGATTCCAGTGGGTTTAATGCAGCATTTGATGTTGAAGTCACACTCCTTCTGAATGTTTAGAATAAAAGAGATTAGTGTGCACAAGAAGTGTACATAGATTTTGGCCATTGCGTTGGTGGTAGAGGGCCCAATTCTACTACAACAGCAGAGTAGCAAGTTCTTACTATTAAATTTAGTAGTAGGTCAACCTCCATTGTACAGTAGTAACAAATAGATAACACGCTGAAATGTTCTACAATATCTATTACATCTTTATGATTTTCTAAATGGGTATTATTCAGGTTTCATTTTACAGCAGCTTCAAGTCCTTGCAATGTTTTATCAAACCTTGTGAGAAGTATATATTTTGTAGTGCAATATTTCATGTGGATAAAACGGATAAACTTTTCATGCCTGATGAAAAACCAGTGAAAATTTCATTGTAGAGTGGTAGATTTATAAAAAAAAATTAATTAGAGTCACCCGCGTGTATTAACTCATGAAGCGTCAGTCTCTGAGGTACAGAGACTGACTCTTTGCTATATAACTGCAGCCCACAAACAGCTGGTAGTTGCCTACCAACAGCAATTAGTTGTAATAGTGCATTTCCCACTTTGGAAGAAATGGCAGGGCCAGCACTGGGCCGGAATGGGCCTCCACAACATTGCTGCTTTCACCTAGGATCACAAAAGTAGCCTATGAGCTTCAGAAGAAAGTATTCAGGAATTACCAGCCTGCAGACTGGGGGAACAACAGAAATTAGGCTGCAGAAAGCCCCGGAACCTAGCAGGTGGTGGGACAACCATTTGTTAGACACTCAGCCCATCAACTCCACTCATTGCCACTAGGCGCTCATTTCATTTAATTCTCAGCATTATTGTACTATTTGCTAATATATTTAACCCTGTATTTTAACTGACTATGTTTTCTTCCTGTGTCTATGATTGGTTGTGTTGTTACATAAGTCTATCATTCCTTACAATTCAGCCTATAAAAGGCTGTACTTCTTCATTGCGCCTTTTAAATGGTACTCTGCACTTTCATTGGCTCTTGCTACTTATACCCTCCAACGGATTACCACCCCAGAGTGGTGTGCACAGCGAATACATGTTGCTCTATCTGAACAGCCTTCCTGACATGGGTCGAGAGCTCATTTCTAGTTGTTAAATCTAGTGAGCAAGTGGAACCAGCCATACCATTAATGTCCTCTCTGATTTAAAACTGCAAAATATTACTAGGGAGTTTTTGCATAAGCAGAGTGTTAACAAAATTTTTAACCAAAAAAATGGGTAATTTTTTGTGGTGATTTTAAAATGATCATTCCAAACCTGTGTATCTTCTTTTGTGTTTTGTAAGCTTCTGTTTAATCTTTTGATTTTTATTGTTTAGTTTCCTACATTGACAATCTGCAACAGAAACTTCTGGAAAAAGTCCAGGCTAGCTGCACAAGAACGCTCTGAAGAAGAACAGATCATTAAAAATGAAATGATGTATAACTTGTATATAACTGGAGATTTGCCCCCTCCGGCTGATAAGTGAGTAATGTTCCCTGTTTGTCAATGCTTAATTTGTAAATTAATGCTACACTATTTTTTATGAAAGTTTGAGGTCTAGAACCTTTTTTTCAATTGCTTCAAAATCAAAGAACTTTCAAGATGTACAGTATGTTTAGTCTGATGCTCAAAACACCGCCGTAACTAATTTAAAACAAACAAATAAAAAAGCCAGTGAAGCCAAGCATCTCCAATTACTAGCAACAATATGGCACATTACAATGTTTCACGCAACAAAACAAACATTGCATTGCAAGAACTTGCATGTATCATTAATGACATGAAAAGTATATTGAGTGGAAGTTTTTTATATCAAAACATAGCGGAATCAAGCATTCGAGTGAATGCTTGCAGTTGCTTAGTAGTATTTTTATGTTTGGTGCATCATTTGACCGATGATTTCGGGAAACATAAATGATCCTAATAATAAAAATATCCATGTTAGTTGAACAAAGAGAAGAAATACTCCACTCCAGGGCTAGTTGTAAGCAACAGATTAATTGTGATGTGCTTATATAAACATTAACTGTAGCACCGTAACTACCTACAAAATTATTTTTTTGATTTTTACACTGTACTAGTTCTAGCTTCTGAAAGGTATTGATGATTTATTAGCATCTGTTTGAACCCCTACGGGAAAAGAATAAATAATAGCAATCAAATGCACCAAGTTGGTAACGTTTTTAGAATATAACCAAAATCTATTTTGTTATAATAAGATTCAATACACATTGTGATCATGCCAATTACTGTAACTTTCAATTAGTGAAAGTGAAGACGACTCCAAATTTAGTTCTAAGTACAATAACTCTTTGCCAACTTTAGCAATTGCCCTCCCCCCCCCCCCCCCCCCATACAAAATAAATGTAAGCGCTGGTACACAACATGCTTGCTTTGCCCATTAATTAAATACCGACAGTGATTGGTCTGAAAATTCATTCTTATATCAAACAATTATTGTAAATGTTTTACAAAATATGTAAATTGCTTTAAAAACAGTTTCCAATCTAGATTCAACAAAAATATTTACAGAGTTTACTTATTTTAAGATACAATTGGAGCCATCCGGCTTTGAAAGTTTTCTCCAGAGACCACGGACCACCCATAGAGTTGTATGAGCGGCAAATGCAAAACCTGGCGTACACCTTGGAGGAGGCATTTATTTACTGTGAAGTGAAAAGGAAGCAAACAAATTGCAGTGACATCATAAAGCAAGTGAAAACTGACTCAGGTAAGCGCAGATACAAGTAGCTCAATAACCAATAAAAATCTCAAGTTTGTTTTCTTATGAAATTTATTATTGCCAAAACTTTTATGGTGAGTCAGGTGCAAGTGTTTCTACAGACTGCAGAAAAACACTCCACACCTCACCAGGTTAAAACCTAAGGCATTAGGACATACCGTCTAGTCCAGCTGTCAGACACATTAGCTATGACACCAATTAAATATCCTTAAATTGAGCTGCTCTAGTATGAGAAACAATTAGCAACCTATGTTCACTGAACAAATTGCCACAAAAACTAGATACTGATTTGTGTCCACAAGTGAAAAACGGAGTATTTTAGAGCATATAATGTAATATAATGTAATAATATAATGTACTCAGTCAGTGAAACCACACATTTCACCAACCCCATGACCGCATTCTCTCTGACAAAGCAAATCAAAAATACCCAGAATATTGTTAAGCATCAAATTTATCTATAAATTCATCTTTATAAAAGTTTTTGTCATGTAAAAAAAGCTTTTCACACCTGGAGATGGAACCCAGATCCTGCTAGCAGCAGGTCGAAGACCTCAACTTTATGCCAACAAGTATACTTGACAGTGGATATTTTGTATATGGTAATAAATAAGGATTTGTTTTTCCTATGTACCGAACGACGGTTAGCGCTATCATTTGAAGATTTAGCCTCTGCAAGCAAAGAGTGGTATCAAACGACTGTTCCTCTGAAAGGGCATTTTAAAGGAACCTTCGTACAAAAATTAGGTTGATCGGATTTTAAGTTCTTGTGTTACGGCCATATTTTGATTTTGAGTTTCCATTTTCAAAATGGAATAGCTGTGTTGTGTATATTCCCCAAAGAATTGACATAAAAAAGTTTTGAAAGACAATATTTATGGCAACAGAATTATGCTTTTAATTTGTCTCTCACTGGTTTTGTATGGCTTCGAGAAAGCATTTAAAAGTGCCTTTCTTGGTGACTTTTCACAAGTTGAAAGTACGGAAATTTGAAACGGTTTGAAGCTATTGTTTTGAAGTCCAAAACGGCACATCGATACACTGTCGCACACCTTTGTTGCAAGTTTCAGCCAAACTGGCCCTTTGGTCATCTAACGGGAAGCTGTTTTATGCTGAAAAACGAGAGTTTTGTTGAAATCCAAGATTACCACTTCTGCATGGATTTTTAATGTTGATTCATCAATTGATATCAGTAGATGAGCAAAACACACCATCTTTAAAAATTTAGTATTTTTTCGTTACTTGGGTCCAAGTTTTTTTGCTATTTAAAGGCTAAAAACGATTCTTCACCTGTTTTAGTACTTGAATTGCTGTGTTTTGTAAGGTTCTAGTGTTTTGTAATTAACTTACTTTAATGCTCAATGCCTGTCAATCACATTGCAAAATGTTTTGTAGCTCTATCTATAACGGTTTTTGAGAAAGAGTCGCAACAGTGTCGTAAGGTTAGAGGTAAAATAATAAGAATAACTAGATATTGATTTGTGTTTGCGAGCAAAAACCAAGAGTATTTTAGAGAATAAAATGAAAAAATAATGTCAAGTGGGATTTGAACCCAAGATCGTGGTTAGTTGAACCATAGACTCTGCCGACTACCACTACTACTACTACTATTTTCCTTTCTAAAGAGCTATAGAAACAAACTAAATGTTAATCATTATAAGGCTATTCAGTAACCACATCTTGCAAAAACTTTCCATGTAAAAAAAATTTCCACCCCTGGGAATTGAACCAAGACTCTCCTGATAGCAGGTTTCAATGTGAAGCATTATGCCATCAAGCAATGTTGAAGTCTTCCCATAAACAGCAATTAATAAAAGGCAGTATGCTAGGCCTACATACAAAAGAAAATCTTAAAGATCTTAAAGCGCTCACTCAGCCAAATCCTACTCAATATTTTTCAAATTTTTTTTCAGATTTGTTTTTTCAGCTGCTTGAACACCATTTCACAAAGAAACAATTTTAAAAAAAATTTCCCTATTCAAAAAATCTGGTTCCTTCTCAAAAATTGCTGAAGTGGTTCTCAGTTCTTGTTTTTGCCCTACCCCGAGCATTTGTAAAAAGAAAAAGACTAAATATACATGTTGGTCTGAAAGATCAGGTTGTGGAGGACATTTTGTAGCAAAAATCAAGTCAATCGGAGTAGCGGTTGACGAGTAATAGCCAATATTTGATTTAGAAACACATTTTTAAAACTTGAATAGCTGCGTTGGCAGTTTTGTGAGAAACTTTGAGCATCAGATTTTTGAAATACAACACATGGGGCGACATATTACAGTTGTTAATTTGTCTCTGACTAGTTCCATTCTTGGCCGGGAAAAGATTGGAAAGTGTTGTTTTTGGTGTGCTTTTGAAAATGGAAAATGGAAAAACTTGGAATGGTTTTGTGCGGTTGCTTTGAAGTTCAAATTGATGCATTGATACACAATGGCGCACATTTTTTTTGCAAATTTCAGCTAAGTCGACGGGTTGGTTCTCTAACAGGAAGCTTTTTTATGCTGCAATATGAGCTTTTCATTAAAATCAAAGATGGCCTTTTCTACATTAGTTTTTTTTAACCCCGATTCATCAATGGATATCAGAAAATGAGCAAAGTGTTCCATTTTCCAAATTTTTGTATTTGTCTGTTAATCGGGTCGAAGTATTTTAGGCCATTGAGGGGCTAATAATACGATCAATGACCTGTTTTCGCATTTCAGTTGCTGCGTTCTGGAATGTTCTAGAACTGTGTAACTAACTTATTTTAATACCCAATGCCTGTCAGTTGAGTCGCAAAAAGATTTGTAGCTCTATCTATAAGGGTTTTTGAGAAAAAGTTGCAACAGTTCCTTACGGTCTCCGTAAAAGAATGAGCAAAAAGAATAATAAAATAAGCAATAACCATTAGTATTTTAACTTCTCTAAATATTAATAATTAGACTGACAATAAATTTAATCAATAAATGATCATTTTGTCAAAGTTTGTGGGTCAACAAAAAGTAGCTCACTGAATAAAAAGTTAAATAACAAGCTTTTATTTATATGGTTCGTAGGTTGCGAATGAAACTGAACACTAAACAACTTAGTATGAGCAGGTTTTTTTCATTTTCATAGACCGGTTTTATATTCTTAAAAAATAATTCAAGATCATTGCAACCATTCAGAACTTACTAAATTAAAAGGGCAGATTTACAAACTATTCCAGTTTATAGCGATTCAACTTTTATTTTTTTCTTGATCATTTTGTGAATTGAGAGTTATCATCTTTATTGTCTGTTTGGTAATCTATAACAGTCTGTTGAATAGTTACCATGTTCTAAACTTGTATTGCATTCCATTTGAGGCGGATTGAATTACAGACACCTATTATTTGTTGTACTTTTTTTGACAAATAGTTCGTGAATACTCCTAATGCACATGTGTGCTGGATCAATTGAACACAACTACCATACAGTTGCACAACTAGTTTTAAAGATGCACGGTTGGTGTAATGGTTAATGTTGGGCTACTGGGCTGGGGCTGTTGCCTTGGGTTCCACCTTCAGACTTGCAGAAACACTGAAGCCTGATCGAACAAGAAAATGGACACATCATTATCAATTTCATTGCGTAATAATTACAGTGGTAGGTTAATTTTTGCAACAAAATGTGTCAATTGTAGCTGACTGCCGGTTGCAACAACAGTTCTAGGGACAAGCTGCTGGTTGTTGATTGCCCTATTCATGCCATGCTCCAAGTATTCAATATTAACTTAAGGAACATGCTGTATAGTCAACATCTCAGCATTTGCTGCACTTTAAGTTAGTCAGTCTGTCGGCCGGTCGGTCAGTCAGTTGGTTAATGATTCGTCAGTTAGGTTAGTCAGTTAGTTATGTTCGTGGTAAACCTCTAGTTTAAATCAAAGTGATGTGGTTGAAATTTTCACAGGGTATTGCTTTCAATTCAACGGAAATGGAGCTTTTGAGGCACACACAGCAGGTCTCAGTGGAGGAGTCTCATTGACCTTGAACACCGTAGTAGATGAATACTATATTGGACCTTATTCATTCGCTGAAGGATTCTCTGTAAGTATAAACAACATTTCACCAACCCTTCCTGCTCTTAGTTTTTGGTGAACTAAAAATTAAAGTTTGTATTGCATGTGAGCTTATTTTGGAAACAACAGCTATCAAAGGTAGGGGCAAAGGAAGTAATGTCAAGAATGTACAACTCCAAGTATCTGGCAGTGCTCTATATGGTTGAAGTGATCACATTTACTACAGACGAGGGCGTCCTCAATGAAGCATATAGCTCTTGAATTGTGGCAGGGTTAGTCGGTAACAGGGACGAGATAAGTGGGTGGAGCTGTCAGGGAAAACGGTTCGAGGTCAAAGGGCATGGGAAAAAATCTAGTGTCCTACAATTTCACAAAGAAATATAGTTGTATTATCTACAAACTTTCAGGTAGCTATTCACGATTCTGCACAAATCCCAATTTTGTCTGAACTTAGCTACGGAGCATTTCCTGGACACGAGATACACTTTAACATACAGCGTAAGGAGGTTAGTGAAGTTTTTAGAGGCATTATCGTAAAAATTAAACAAAAAGTATTGATCAAACCATAAAGTATAACTATTCAATATTTAACGTATCATATCCATAACACCACATGGATTCAACTTGTTATTGTTTATGCAACTTCCAAACTATAGTTAGAAAATCTTTATTAGATAAAGAGAGAGCCCCCATATGCAGATGCTGGCAGATCTGACTGCTTTGATACAGCTAACAGAAGGAATCCTCTGCATTTCTACGATTTCTATTCTTACTCAGCTTGTAAGAGCGAATGTAAAGTGTCCTATATGATCAACAGATGTGGATGTAGGGATATTTTCGACGCAGGTAATTGCAAACATTTCAATTTGAATTAACCCGCCAAACATGAAAATGAGTTTTGGAAATGTTTTTTTGCTGTTTAACTTTTTTTTTGATCTGACGTGAAAAATTATTTCAGCGTTATTACAAGTTTTAGACAAAAAGTACATCATAACAACAAAACTGAATTCTCATTTAGTAACAGTTCAATATGTAAATTTTAGTTTTAAAATAAGTTGTAATCATCAAAGTTTTGCCGTAAAAGAGCAAATAGAGAATTTTATTATCTGCGGATAAACATAACACAGACACCGATGGCTGCCTATACATGTAATAGATGTATAAAATGTTTTGTTACATAATTCAGAGAGAAAATGAAAAAATTAGCATTGCAGCAGCACCGTAATCTCTATAGCATTGTCATTTTGTAGCTTTGAATGATTCTCAACCATGTAGGATGCAAGACATGCTAGAGTGTTCTGTTCCAGCACAGCGTGAGTTTCACTTATGAGCAGTTCTGCTATATTCTTCAAAACTTTTTTTTTGTATCTGTCAAGTTAGTTATGTGCTTAAGTATTTCATACTAGAGTTACTCTTCTCAATTAATATTGATTGTCCTCAGCTGACATATAGCTGGAATAAATAGACAAAATATTTTATTCTTGAATGGGATTGTTTGCTATTTTTCCAACCTGGAAAAAAATCATGTGTTATGTTGAAAAACTTGTCAAGACTTGAATATTGCCTGTAGTTGAGTTTCTATCAAACGGAACCTACTTGAAGAAATGCGACTGCAGAGCCACTTGTAATGAAGTACAATATACGGCTAGAACTTCTTCCTACAGATACCCTAGTAAGATTTTTGGAGAAGTTCACAATTGCAGTGATTGTAAGTGTTACAGATATTATAGCCTACTCTGCATGTTGACAACTTGTTTGATAAATATTGCCATATAATTGTAAGCGATTTAAAAAAGAAAACTTTCTTTGGCCCAAAGGAAGGTTTGAATATACATTTACACAAATTGGAATGCTCTAAGCTATGGTAAACAAAGGTTTTCCACTACATAAAACGGCAAAAACAAAAAAATGGTTTTTGCTGGAGTGTTTTCTGACTGAAACATAAACAATTTTGTTAGCACATCCTCAAATTTCTGAAAAATGAAGACAAGTGTTTTTAATTTTGTTGGCTTGTAAATTTTTTGTAGAATTATAATGATAATGATTTTTGGTCTCTTTGATTGTTTATTCTCTTTTGGTAAGCTTTAATTTACTAAAGATATCAAGTAGAAAGAAGCCAATTCCCAGCAATAGTTGTCGAATATAATGCTATCTGAAGGGAAATTTAGCTATCCACATCCTATGAAAAACTTTTGTATTTTCATATTTTCATGAATGTAAAAGAGATAAAGTTTATCATAAAACAGCTTGTGAAGTTAACACATTCACCGTGTTAGAACATTTACTTAATTATTTCCTGAACAAATGCTCACTTGTACAAATTGATGCAAGGTATTAGTATTGAAAGCTCACTTCAGTGAAAAGCCATACATACTCTGTTCATAACAATAATGTTATGAGGTTTGTTGTTTTTTTTTCAGCATGTCTCACTCACCGAAGAGATAACTTTGTGGTACTCAACTTTGTCTATGGTGAGATGTCTTATGAACACCTGGAAGAGGCGGTAACTTACACAGGACATGATCTCATATGTATGTATTGCGAGTTATATGTTATGAATTTAGTTGAAAATTTCATTTAAAAACTCGGAGTTTAATTTTGAGAGTTGATTGGTCAATGATTCAGGTAATATTTTGGTGGATTTTTACATCACCCACATTTGCGAATATGTCTACCAACTGTTCAGGCATCACACATATAGCAATTGGATCACCAGAAAACCGGTATCAATTCAAAACAAAATGACCGGCCCTTCATCGGTAAGATACCAACCCTGCACCAATACTATCCCGACCCTGTATCGACACTGCATGAATCAGTACCGACCCTGTGGGAGCCGTCCCGGGATAGAATGGAGTGAGCCACTATAGCCTGGGAAATGGAAATATCCCTAGAAAAGTCACAAGGCCATGCCTGCAAGATGCCTACCAGTATATCCAAAGAAGTTAGGAACCAAGCCTAGAAATACCAAGATATCAACCACAGTAAGCAGGACTGCCTGTTATTGGCTAGACAGCCCATGACTCCGCCCACCACTTCTAAGCCCCAGTTACATTTAATCCCATATGCTTGATATCAGTTGCTAGTAGTATTTATATATGTTTGTTGTATTATAACCATTGACCTAGTATATGATAATACTAGGTCTATGCTTATAACCTATTATGCATTATTGGTCGTTTCTCTGCTCTGCCTATAAAAGGTAGAGCTCTCGCCATGATGTTCAGTACTGCAATGGATCGTATACTCATATTCTTTGGATAAGAATAAATGCGTTTTACTCTAAAGCTTTGAGTAACGTGTCAGAATTGAGGGCTGGGAGTAGACAACACCCCTTCACTTCTGATTCAAAGTCATATCGACCTAGTATTGCCTCTAGGAGAGAGGTAATTAGTGGCAGCATGCCATCAGAATGCTATCGACCTTACTGTGCCAGCCAACAAGAAGTTCAGCTGGTGACAGTGTTCAGTTAGTGGATTGAAAGCTCCCAAAATCGACTACAATATGAGCTGCTACAACCGCTTTAAACATGAGTTTTGGTATCAGCATTTTTTAAATAGTTTTGTATTTACCTAAAAGTTGCACCTGTAATTTGTACTTGATTGACCATTTGACAAACATCATTTGTTTGAACTAAATCAACTGAAAAAACAACAAATTTAATGTATAGGGTGTCTTGTATATTTGATTTTTAGCTGCTGCTTACTCACTGTAATTATGTAGCGCAGAGATTTCCCGAAACTATCTAACTATTCTGCACAGTATTAGGTAGGGTAAATGGGTCACTGTACAGTGGAGGTATACCTTAACACACCCTTGACTTGGCCTTGACTTTACCTAGACTCAACCTCAGGGGGTGTCTGGTTAAATTCTCTCAGGAATTTAACTATTGGATTGGACAAGGAAAACACTAAAAATTAGTAGGTTTGTGTTTGTGGGAGTGATATACTAGGAGCAGATAGCGGAGAAGAAAGACTTGTCAACACGCCATGTTGTTTATTGAGAGACTTGTCATGTAATGGTTAGCTGTTATGTGTAGCTGAGCTGAGGATATGCCTTGCACAGACCTGTCAGACACTTTTTCATTATCCCAGTAACACTTTTAGTATAGTAAGAGCAGATCCCCATGAAACAATCCAAAATAATTGTTGATGCTTATGCAGCAGTTCTTACCCCCAGCTTAGATCCTTGATGACACATGGATATCCCTCTGTACTCGATACTATTTATTCTCTCACCCACCCCTCATACATGGGTTTCTTAATCTTTTACCTGATTGTTATTTCGGTTTGAGTTTTGATTTGAACATCATTATCCACTGGTCAGTATTGCCGGTTAATAGATGTTATGCCTTTTTAAATGTAATTTATTTAAAATAAGTAAAAGATAATAGGAAATAAAATGCTTATAGTTGTTGTTATAATTGCAATGTTTTTTTTCAACAAGTTATTTATGCTAGAAATAACGGGTCAAGTTTATAGTTGGAAATATTTATAATAGTGTTAAAAAATAAAAATAATGATCATCATCAACCAGTAGAAATAATCTAAAAAGCATCATTAGCAGGTTCTGCTTTGTTCTGACAATTACTTCACTCAGTTGGAATTTTTTTTGCCATTCATTAGAGCTAGTTGCAGATAGGAGTACTTCACTGTGATATGTTTTTCCATGTGGTCCTTTTTTTTTCTTATTGCATCATCACACTTTGGGCACATTCTTTAGCACCTTGAACGTATCTGTATCCAGATATTTAGAAGTAAATGCTACAAAGATCATCTGTCCACGAATTGCCAAGTAGATATAGCATACACTTTTCCATCAGGTTGTGTAGAGTGCTGACAAAAGCTCCACTCATTAATGTTGTTTTAATCATTTTAATAACAATCTCAACTTCACGACTGCTACTATGCAGGCTGATCTTTGGTCAAACGTAATGTGGCTTCATATCTACAATATCTATAAAACCCTCTTATTTCTAAAACAATAAGAGTATTCGGGACCTGTTCGTCGAACAAAATGAAAAAAATAATAGGGGTTCGTAGTGCAATACGTCGCGTATGCCGCGGAACTTTAGTTTAGAACAACATAAATATTCAATGAAATGTTATAGTTTACCCAACAGACCATAAAGAAGATAACTCCCAATTTTCAAAATTATCAAGCAAATAATAAAATTTGAACCGTTACAAACAGGAATAGTTTGTCAAGCTGCCCTTAAATATAGTAAATTTTGAACACTTGCTATTATTTCCAATTTTTTCAAGGATATAAAACCGGTTTATGAAAATGAGAAAGTCAACTCGCTAGTCATTATTTATTTAGTGTTCAGTTTCATTTGGGACCTATGAACAATTTAAATAAATATTCGATTATTTTTTTTATTCAGTGAGCTACTTTTTTTTACCCACGAGTTTTGAACAAAATTATTATTAATGGCTTGAACTTATTGCCGGTCTGGTTATTTTTATTGCAATGCGTTTGGCGAACAGAGGTTGCGAATACTCTTATAGTGTTGCTTAAAGTATTGATACATTTAAAACTCTAGTTGTATGACATTACAAATACAAGTTCAAAGTAAAGTGTTTACTCCCATTGCTGGATCAGCGCTTCATGGTACTATGTGAGTTTGTGCCACCCGTTTATGTCCCATTCATTATTCAACAGTTTTTTCACCTGTTAGTCAAGAAATGCTTGAAAACTCACTTGATCATTAGACATTGTTAAGTTTTCAATCAAATAAATGGGTTGCAGAGGTCACCATGTCTGATGTTTCTTTTACACATGATAGGCATAAAAGCTATCTATGACAGGCGAACATTGCCAAACAAAAATCACTCATATTTTTCTTTATTTTGGTGCATTTCGCCTAATTGCTCTAGACAAATCGTGCCATGAATTGAAACTTGCGTTGCGCAGTTCGTCTACAGCCAACAGACGTTCTGGGCCAAAGCACAAAAAGGCAACTTCAAAACAATTAACTCTCTAACAATCCCTTTATTATAGGTACTTTCGCCGGGCAGCGAGTCGCTCAGTTTCAATATTATTTGCTTATTTATTGGAATTGTTTGCTTTTTTTATAGCCAAGGCAACCAAAAAAAAAACTGGACAGCTGCGTAGGTGTTTGGATTTATTTTGAGTGCTTAGTAATGAATAAAAGTTGGGCGTCTTGCTACAGCGAACACGCATGAACTCGATATTATCGTTTTTCCATTCCTGTCCAGCGGCTAATAATGCAATGTCAAGGTCATCAAGTGGATAATGATAATATAATAAATAATAAGTGCATCATTAACTCTGTTTGTGGTTAAGCAAAAGAAATAGCCCATCACTTCACTTGTCAGTCATTGATATTTAATGAGGTTGTGGTTACCTCAGTATCGGTTCATCTAGTAAAAGGAATGCTGCTAAATCACTATCCATCATCATTCGTTCATCAACCAGTCCTAACGTAAAAACCGGAAAAGAAAAGCGTGAGAAACGGTTTTACTCGACTCGCTACTGCAGATCTTTTGGCCCTAGAAACACGCTTGTGGTCGCCTGACTTGATGAAAGTGTGTGCTTCTGTTTGCCGGTATTTTGGGCGTCTGCCAATTATAAGTGCTTCATTTTTTGCTTTCTTATTGAAACTGAGTGACTCGCTGCCCGGCGAAAGTACCTACTATTTCATCTTTTGCAGAAACATTAAAAAATTGAAAATCCAACTTCTAAACAAATCATATTCTCATCTTTATTTCTACAAATATATTTGTAATGGGAAAAGATTTGCTGAATTTATTTCAAAACTTTGAAAAAAATCAATTCTAAAGACTATGTTTTTTGTGTATTATGATTTGCATAAGCTAACAGTAGTAATATATGAGCAGATCTCCCTACCAAGTGTTTTTTTGTGGGGTCATAATCTGGGGTGATGCAATGGGTTACGGCGTTGGATGGATTCGCCGAGTTTACATTGTATTTCATTTGAGGGGTACTTGAGTGGCATTTGAGTGGCATTTAAGTGGCATTTGAGTTTTGATAATTTTTTTACTTAATTTGAACTTATATGGTATCTAAATTTTGAATGTATGGCATTTAGGTTATGATAATTATTACATAACTGTATACATAATTATAACTCATGGGGCATCTAGATTTTGAATGTAAGGCATTTAAGGTTTGATAATTTTCTGTAATTCCGACTCATTTGATATCTTGAGAGAGAGGAGATATATCTACATTGAATAAATACAGTGATTAAAAATGAAGCAATATGTGAATATATACATTTATTGTGTAATAAGTAGGGAAAATCTCTCCATATAATATAGCTAGGGAGTCAGTAAATACTAAGTAATAACAATTAATACATAGTCTTTTTTTACAATGATGTCTTTGATGTAGTGATGTTATATCTCAAGAAGGGAGACTTCTGTTTTATGTGCTTTTGAATTCGTAATGAACTAAAATAAAAAGTTATGTATTAGTATAGAATGATTAAACAAAAATTTAAAATAATTACATGAAATTGAATTATAGCTTTAGTTACATTGAATAGTTTACATTATATAGAAAAGGGAAATAGCTCACCAAGTCACATTGTCCAACTTGTTTTTTGAATCAGAGACTATCCATTGCTAAAACACTCATCATTTTTTTTCAGCAACATATCCTGTCTCAAAATCATCAAAGTCTCCACGTAGAAAATCTTCAAGTTCATCATCATCATCAATTTCTAATATTGTTTTGTTGTGCTTTGCTTGATCACAATATTGTTTCCAATACATTCGACCGAGACAGTATGGAGAGCAAAATGAAAGATCGTATTCTGTCTTAAATTTTCCGTGGGTTGTTTTTCCTCTGTAGATCATCACACCTGGAGTATATTTGTTAGCTTCTGAAGCATATTTGTCTGGTATGGCAAGCGTCTTCAACAGCGTTTCTCCACATTGTTCAATGCTATAACGGATACAAATTACATTCGACTGCCCTCCTTTAAATCGATGAGGAACGAATCTATCAACAACATCTTGGTAAGGAAAAATAGCACCGGGTTGAAAACTATTGAGGGTGTTGATGTTCAAGAAGCGTTTGAGCTGACCTTTAGTCAATGTACTAAAATATAGTGATTCCTCTTCAGCTTTCTTTTTGCTTAGAGGATGTCTGGTAACACGTCTGACATCATACCAAAGAACGCTTTTATTTTTTGGTTTTCCCTTTCTACCCAAATATACAACGTTAAACGGAGGGGGGTAATTATCACAGTTGAAGTTTTTAGCTATTTCAACTGGACAGAGGAGTATTTTGGGTTCGAGTTCATTTATATCTGAAGGATCATGGTAGTGTACTTGAGAATATCTACACTTCTCCTTACTTGATGGGTGTATCACACCAGTCACTCGCATAATGCTTGGGATAGGAAGATCTTCAAATGTTTTGCAAATCGGAACTTTTGGTGAGTCAATCACTTGAGAACCTTTTGACTTTTCTAATTCCCTAGCTCTCCTTTCGTTGAGACATTCAACTGTTAAATGAGTTATAGCTGCACTCTCCATTGTTTGCTTATCAACGGAAGTAGTTTGTTTTCTCACTATTTGTTTTCGTTTCCTTACTATTCGCTTTTTTGGAGCAGTTTTCCTTCTCTTAGGAGTTGTTTTGCCGTTTTTCATTTTATTTTCTGTTGGATATGGATCTGTGCTAAGGAGCTCTTCAGAAAGAGCATCCATAACATTCTAAAAATAAAAGGGTAATATTTGCATGAGTGGCTAAGAGTGTATTTATTACTTAGAATGTCTTATATATATATATATATGTATTTATGCCAAAAGCAGTTAAGATCATAGAGTTATGGTAGATTGAGAATGTGCTTATTAAACTATTGGGATGTGGAGACAGACAACAAAGGATGCATTCAAATATATATATATATGTATTTACTTGATATCATACCGCTTTTAACATCTCAATTGGTAAGAAATAAAATATAATAGTTTGAACAAAATATTGTAAAATAATAAAAAACAACTAAAAATTTTTCATAAATATGTATGAAACGCTTCTAACATTAGTTCTAAAATACCTACAGAAGAGGATAGAGCTTTATCTATTTGGACATAATTATAAATATGCTTTCTGAATTTATAAAAAGTTTTTTTGTTCCACGTCATGTTGTGTAATTTTTTGAAAACTATTTGATTCCAAGCACTTCTTTCAATTTCTTTTAAAAAATTATTAATATTAACGACTTCCACCATTGACAAAACGATTTCGAAACCGTTTTTTATAATGTCATCAAAACGTTCTGTAGATATATCACGTTTCTTACAACACATCCCCATACTCATCATGTGTTGAGTTATACAGAATATTATAACTTGAAATGTCAAACGTTCTACAGCTTTTTCTTCAACAACATCATTATTTATTACATAGTTATGATACATTTCTGGAAGGAAGTCCTTTAAGTAGATTGGATTTGTTGTTGCATTGTTCTAAAATACAAGCGATAATTAGATAACTAAAATAATTAAAGGTGTTCAACAGGTGTTAAATAGTATTTTTTATTAATTCTTACCTTTTCATCAGGCTGAGATTCCGACTTTAGATACAATGGTTGACTTTCTATGACTTGAGTATTCATTCTGAAAAAACAAAAAAAATTGGTTCAATTCTTTATAACCAATTTAAAGATAGATATGTCATAAAGCCTTCAGATAGTTGTGTTAGCTAGCGGAAATATTTGAATTTAAGTTTTACCTTTATGAAGAGAGAACTCTTAGTAGTTGCAATGGAAGATGTAGTAGATAGATGTTGCTCCTTTGCTCACTGTTGTTGAACTGGATGCTTTCTGTCTGAAACCGTTGTCTCTTATATAGGTGAATGTGTGAAAATAAATCTTTTATTCCCGCGAAAGCATTGGTTTTTATTCGCCTGAAAAAAAAATGTTTATTCCCGCGAAAGCAACAGTTTCCATTCGCGTGAAAATTAAATGTTTATTCCCGCGAAAGCGTTGGTTTGTATTCGCGTGAAAATAAAGTATTCATTCCCGCGAAAGCAACAGTTTCCATCCGCGTGAAAATAAAATGTTTATTCCCGCGAAAGCATTGGTTTGTATTCGCGTGAAAATAAATTATTCATTCCCGCGAAAGCAACAGTTTCCATTCGCGTGAAAATTAAATGTTTATTCCCGCGAAAGCATTGGTTTGTATTCGTGTGAAAATAAAGTGTTCATTCCCGCGAAAGCAACAGTTTCCATTCGCGTGAAAATTAAATGTTTATTCCCGCGAAAGCATTGGTTTGTATTCGCGTGAAAATAAATTATTCATTCCCGCGAAAGCAACAGTTTCCATTCGCGTGAAAATTAAATGTTTATTCCCGCGAAAGCATTGGTTTGTATTCGCGTGAAAATAAAGTATTCATTCCCGCGAAAGCAACAGTTTCCATTCGCGTGAAAATAAAATGTTTATTCCCGCGAAAGCATTGGTTTGTATTCGCGTGAAAATAAAGTATTCATTCCCGCGAAAGCAACAGTTTCCATTCGCGTGAAAGTTAAATGTTTATTCCCGCGAAAGCATTGGTTTGTATTTGCGTGAAAATAAAGTATTCATTCCCGCGAAAGCAACAGTTTCCATTCGCGTGAAAATTAAATGTTTATTCCCGCGAAAGCATTGGTTTGTATTCGCGTGAAAATAAAGTATTCATTCCCGCGAAAGCAACAGTTTCCATTCGCGTGAAAATAAAATGTTTATTCCCGCGAAAGCATTGGTTTGTATTCGCGTGAAAATAAAGTATTCATTCCCGCGAAAGCAACAGTTTCCATTCGCGTGAAAGTTAAATGTTTATTCCCGCGAAAGCATTGGTTTGTATTTGCGTGAAAATAAAGTATTCATTCCCGCGAAAGCAACAGTTTCCATTCGCGTGAAAATAAAATGTTTATTCCCGCGAAAGCATTGGTTTGTATTCGCGTGAAAATAAAGTATTCATTCCCGCGAAAGCAACAGTTTCCATTCGCGTGAAAATTAAATGTTTATTCTCGCGAAAGCATTGGTTTGTATTCGCGTGAAAATAAAGTATTCATTCCCGCGAAAGCAACAGTTTCCATTCGCGTGAAAATGAAATGTTTATTCCCGCGAAAGCATTGGTTTGTATTCGCGTGAAAATAAAGTGTTCATTCCCGCGAAAGCAACAGTTTCCATTCGCGTGAAAATAAAATGTTTATTCCCGCGAAAGCATTGGTTTGTATTCGCGTGAAAATAAATTATTCATTCCCGTGAAAGCAACAGTTTCCATTCGCGTGAAAATTAAATGTTTATTCCCGCAAAAGCATTGGTTTGTATTCGCGTGAAAATAAAGTATTCATTCCCGCGAAAGCAACAGTTTCCATTCGCGTGAAAATAAAATGTTTATTCCCGCGAAAGCATTGGTTTGTATTCGCGTGAAAATAAATTATTTATTCCCGCGAAAGCATTGGTGTTCTTCCGTAAAAACAATGTTTCATTAATTTAACCTTATGATAAATGGCATGATTTCAGCTATATAAGAAGCACTGTTTTTACACAGAAAGCAGTCACTTTGACATTAGCAACTGAAGGAGCAAGATCTACTACAACATCATCTACTACAACTGCTAGAAAGACTTTTCTGTTTGGAGGTAAGTCAACTTGATTGAGTATAAATTTAATTTTTATCGATTTAGATACTAACAGCGGTATGATATTGAGTAAATATATATATATATATATATGTATATATATCTTCAAATTGGTTTGAAAAAGAAATCATAACATGGATTTTTACTTTATCTTTTAGAATGTCGACACAAGTCAATACAAAACAACTGAAGAATAAAAAACCAAAACCTTCACAAGATAAGAAGGTGATTGATGACAATGTACTTCTTCAACGCACTATGATTCCCTTTCAAAGCGCCAGTCTGAATACTCTGGCAACTCTCATCATCAAAAGCGCCTCTCTGTTAAGTACTCTATCTCCAGTTTCCAGAAGAAACATTGAAAACATAGTCAAAGTTGAAGATTTACCAATACCTACAGTTATGCAGGTGTTAACCGTTGAGCTCCATGATGAAACGAACTGCACCATCATATACAACTATAAAAAAGATGGAAAGGTAGTTAGAGTGAAGAGCACTATTCCTTTAGCAGCAGGATTACTTGTCAATGAAGCTTCGCAAATAAGACCACTGGTTTTGATCTACATGGGTGTTGAAAAGACTGGAAAAGCAATTTTTCGTGCTGCTACAGAAACAGGAACTACTTTGAGGTGTAAGAATGTGTTTGATGTATTACCAGAAAAAAGTATGCGACAAATCAATGCTTATTTCGAGGTAGCTAATCTTCAGGATTTCCCAACAGATAGTGTCATATGTTTCCAAAACCCTGAAGTTATAACAAAGTCTGACAGGCGATGGAATGGAAATGAAGAGACTCTTCTAGTTCAATACAGAAGTGTTGTAGATGAAGAATTACTGATCGGAGATATGCGCATTCCTCATCAAATAGCTTCTGCTGTGACATCGGAGAGATTTGGAGTGATTTTGTTCAAGGGTCTGAGTCGAAACGCAGACAATTCAATTTTCTACAACATCAGTGTACTCGCAGCTCATCAAGCCTTCGTCCAAGCCTCGGAACTGGCTGATAATCCAAAATCTGAGGATTTTCTCAACCACTTCGATGATGCTGAAAAAGAAGGTTGTGGAGAACAAACTCTCGAGAAGCTAATCTATAACTCAAGGGATTCATATCACTATAGGTAAGTTTTATTAATTTTTACCATAATTTTAAAAAGTTGATTTGTGAAAATTTTGTGTATTCTTACAATGAAAAACCCCTTAGAATGATAAATTTGTGAACATTTTTGTAAAACATTTTTAAGTTATATATATATATTTCGAATTAAAAAAGGATTTTGTTGTTTCATCAGTGTATTTTTTACATAAAAGTTGGAAAAATAACAAAAAGTGATAATTATTTTACAAAAATGTTCAATTTTTCACATAAATGATCAACTCATAACCTTTTTTTGTAAAACATTTTTAAATTATATATATTTCGGATTAAAAAAAAGGACTTTTTTGTGTAATCAGTGTATTTTTTTACATAAAAGTTTAAAAAATAACAAAAGGTTATAATTATTTTACAAAAATGTTTAGTTTTTCACATAAATGATCAATTCATAAACATTTTTTGTAAAACATTTTTAAATTATATCTATTTCGGATTAAAAAAAGGACTTTTTTGTGCAATCAGTGTATTTTTTTTACATAAAAGTTTAAAAAATAACAAAAGGTTATAATTATTTTACAAAAATGTTTAGTTTTTCACATAAATGATCAATTCATAAACATTTTTTGTAAAACATTTTTAAATTATATCTATTTCGGATTAAAAAAAGGACTTTTTTGTGCAATCAGTGTATTTTTTTTACATAAAAGTTTAAAAAATAACAAAAGGTTATAATTATTTTACAAAAATGTTTAGTTTTTCACATAAATGATCAATTCATAAACATTTTTTGTAAAACATTTTTAAATTATATCTATTTCGGATTAAAAAAGGACTTTTTTGCGCAATCAGTGTATTTTTTTTACATAAAAGTTTAAAAAATAACAAAAAGTCATAATTATTTTACAAAAATGTTTAGTTTTTCACATAAATGATCAATTCATAAACATTTTTTGTAAAACATTTTTAAATTATATCTATTTCGGATTAAAAAAAGGACTTTTTTGTGTAATCAGTGTATTTTTTTACATAAAAGTTTAAAAACGTTTTATCACATAAATGGCTTAATCATGAGTGTTTGTTGTAAAACATTTTTAAAATTATATATATATATTTATATTTATACATTCCGAATCCAAATGAAAAAAAGGACTTTTCGTGTGTTATCAGTGTATTTCTTTCACATAGAAGTTGAAAAAATAACAAAAGTTTATATTTATTTTACATTAATTTTAATCATACTATACTAATACATCATTTTTTATTTTAGTCCATTATATCGTAAAAAGAAAACAGAGTAAAGAACTTTCCCTAAGAAATATTGAGCTGAATGATGTAACTCAGTGAGTTATTTTCCTGTTATATATAATGTAAACTATCTAATGTAGCTAAGAGTAAAATTTAAATTCGGTAAAATTTATTTATATAATGAATAACTTTTGTATTTTAGTCAATTATTGGATCACAGAGAATACGGAATACAAGAATTCCTCCCTGGGTCTAATAATATACCAGAAGAATATCGAGAAAGATATTGTTCAAGAAAAGCGCTTTGTAACCATTGATATCGTAAGCTATAGTAGTTTGTATTACAGAAAATTTACTATAAAACAGTTTTATGAATGTAAAAACTAGATATGGTATTTTCTATTACAATTATTTACTTGTAAATTTTATTCATCTAGAGAGGTAATTTGGTGATTTTTTGACTGTTTTTTAAAAAAGTCAAAAGTACAAAAAAATTAAAAAAATATCGAAAAACTATATATTTTAATGATTATTTTTACTTGTAAATTTTATTCATCTAGAGAGGCAATTTGGTGATTTTTTGACAGTTTTTTAAAAAAGTTAAAAGTACAAAAAATTAAAAAATATCGAAAACTATATATTTCAATGATTATTTTGTAAAAATTTCAAAAAAAATGTAATAAAGCTCTGTTTTGAAACATAAAAAATTTAAAAGGATTGTGTAGGATAAAATTCTCACTCAAAAAATTATTGAAAAATTGAATGAAATAAAAGAATATTTTCCCAAATACCAAAGTTTTGTAAATATAAAGTGAAAATCTCTATATACATATATTGTTTTTAAAATAATATCGAAAACTATATATTTCAATGATTATTTTTTAAAAAATAAAAAAATTTAAAAGGAAGGTGTAGGATAAAATCCTCACTCAAAAAATTATTGAAAATTGAATGGAATAAAAGAATATAAAGTGAAAATCTCTATATATATTTATTGTTTTAAAAAAAATATCGAAAACTATATATTATAATGATTATTTTTTTAAAAAGTTGAAAAACAAAAAAACTTTGTAATAAAACCCTGTTTTAAAACATAAAAAATTAAAAAGGATGCTGTAGGATAAAACCTTC
The DNA here is from genome assembly GCA_945261195.1 of Cryptosula pallasiana. NCBI lineage: Eukaryota > Metazoa > Bryozoa > Gymnolaemata > Cheilostomatida > Cryptosulidae > Cryptosula > Cryptosula pallasiana. The sequence goes on along the minus strand of OX183132.1, from coordinate 5,633,132 downwards.
GCTCAAAAAATTAATGAAAATTGAATGGAATTAAAGAATATTTTACCAAATACTGCATTTTTCTTGTAAATATATTGAAAATTGAATGGAATAAAAGAATATTTTACCAAAATACCGCATTTTTCTTGTAAATATATAGTAAACATTTCTAAAATATTGTTGGTGAAATTTACTGGAAAATGGTTTCAAGTGTGTCAAAGACTAAATATGATGTTTTCATTGAAATGTTTATTTTCAAAAGATCCATATAATAACATTGAATCAATTAGTTAAATTTAACAGTCAAATTCTTTTTTTATCAAGTAGGCTTAATGTTTCTATTGTGATTAATTCTCAAATATTGTAAACTTGAACTATCTAGAGGAGTAATTTGTCGATTTTGATGTGTTTTTTTCTTTTAAAAAATTATCATGTAATACCACATACTTCAGTTCTAATTCGTTTTGAACAATTTCGTGGGAGACAAAGAATAAAAAAAGTTACATCGATTTAGTTTTTAGAATTAAAGTTGCTATCAAAAATGGTTTGTTCTTGAATGAGTAAATCCATAACCTCCTCATCATCATGACAGAAGTTTTCTGATGATTGCATTTTGAAAAACAATTTTTTTTCTTTTAAAAAAATTATTACGTAATACCGCATACTTCAGTTCTAATTCGTTTTTAGAATTGAAGTCACCATCGAAAATGGTTTGTTCTTGAATGGGAAAATCCATAGCCTTCTCATCATCATGTCTAAGTTTTCTACCCCAATATCTCCAACCTCTCAGAGATAGAGATTGTTCTGTTTAAAAAAATAATGGAAATTGTATATATAAATGATTGTTTTTGAAAAAAATTCAAAAGGAAAATGCAGGATAAAACCCTCACTCAAGAAACTAATTTTGTATGATAGGTTGCTTACCTAATAATAAGAAAATAATGAATAACTTATATTTAAGCAATTATTGAAAAAATTAATGAAAATTGAATAGAATAAAGGAAATATTTTACCAAATAGCCGGTTTTTTTGTAAAGATATACAAACAGATAAAGCTTAACCATTTAAAGGATGATTTCTTTTTTGCAAAAAAATAATGAAGATTTAATGAAATGAAAAAATATTTTACCAAATACCTTGTTTTTTTGTAAATTTGTACAATTAGATGAAATTTAACCATTTATAGGATGATTTGTTTTTGTAAAAAATTAATGAAAATTGAATAAAATGAAAAAATATTTCACCAAAATACCTCTTTTTTGTAGATGTAACCAAATAGATGAATATCTAACTTTATCCATTTTTTCCATTTGGGATCATGTTTTGAAGGTTTTCAAGATAGTTTTAGTAAAAGCTTATGCATTGATTGTCATTACAAGTTGTAGTGTTTGGTATTACTTAATATTTACTGACTCTAGTTATATTATATGAAATTTTCCCTACTTATTACACAATAAATGTATATATTCACATATTGTTTCATTTTTAATCACTGTATTTATTCAATGTAGATATATCTCCTCTCTCTCAAGATATCATATGAGTCGAATTACAAAAAATTATCAAAACTTAAATGCCATACATTCAAAATCTAGATGTTCTATGAGTTAAAGTTATGTATATAATTATGTAAAAAATTATCAAAACTTGAATGCCATACAAGTAGTAATATATGAGCAGATCTCCCTACCAAGTGTTTTTTTGTGGTTCTGGCCTTGGGGTTGAGGCAATGGGTTACGACGTTGGATGAATTCGCCGAGTTTATATTGTATTTTACTTGAGGGGTACTTGAGTGGCGTTTGAATGGCATTTAAGTGGCATTTGAGTTTTGATTATTTTTTTACTTGATTTGAACTCATATGGCATCTAGATTTTGAATGTATGGCATTTAAGTTTTGATACTTTTTTCACATAATTTGAACTCATATGGCATCTTGAGAGAGAGGAGAGAGAAGACAGAGAGGAGAGAGGAGAGAGAAAGGAGAGAGGAGTTTTATCTACATTGAATAACTATATTGATCAAAAATGAAACATTTTATGATTATATACATTGATTACATAATAAGTAGGGAAAATCATCCTATATAATATAGCTAGAGTCAGTAAATACTAAGTAATACAAAGCACTACAACTTGTAATGATAATCAATGTATACATACATATGGTATCTTGAGATAAAGAAAGAGAGAGAGGAGAGAGGGAGAGAGAGAGGAGAGAGGAAGAAAGAGAGGAGAGAGGAGAGAAGAGATATATCTACATTGAATAAATATATTGATCAAAAATTAATCATTATATGATTATATACATTTATTACATAATAAGTATGGAAAATCTTCCTATATAATATACCTTTACAATAATGTTTTTGATGTACTGATGTTTGGTAAAAAAACTACATTAGTTAAGTTTTAAATTCATATGAAAAAAATTTGTGTCAATTTAGTATCTACTCCCAGGACTGATACTCCCCCTAAAATAACCCATAAGACTCAGCCTAAAAACAAGTTTTAGGGGGTGTTTTTGTGCAAGGTACAATAAAAATAACTGTGTTTGTATATATCTAGAGAGAGTGTTTAGAGGAGAGAGAGGAGCCTTGAGCATAAATATTCCTGGTAAATTATTTATTTACAATATTATTTGTAATTATTAGTGAAAGAAATTATGAAATACTGGCGAGTAATTAAGTAATTCAGTAAGGAAATTGGTTGGAAACGTAGTAATATTATTTAAATACAGCATTGCTTTGCAACAATGATTAATAAAAACAATTATGGACGTTGGTGAGTAATTAAGTAATCTAGTAAGGAAAACTGATTGAAAATCACGGTAATATTTGGTAAAAGATACTTGCAACATGTTTTATCAGCGAAAAAATCAAACAATTTTCAAATGTTTACGAGTTACTAAGCGATTTAGTAGGAAAAGCCAACTGAAACGCGCAATATCCGTTTTTGAAATATTTACGATAAACACAATTGGGATATTACTGTTATCAAAGAAATCAAGCGAGTATCAAATGTTTACGAGTAACTAAGCGTTTAAGTTGAAAAAAATCGATTGAGATCGTGTGACATCCGTTACAAAATATTTTACGTCAAGTTACGAACGAGAAAATAAATATTTCTTAGAATATCCGCTATAGCGAGTTACGATAATTTTTACGCACCTTGAAGGTTTTCAGTCCATTTTCAGTCAGATCAAAATTTATGCGAGACGTTTTAGGTATTATTTCAGTCGACGTAATGTTACCAGTTCATTTTTAAAAAGTAATTAATTATAATATAGCGCAAGTGTCCCGCAAGTGTCATTTTACTAATAAACTCATTCCAGAAAAGACATTAATCATCATCTCGCTTAATCCTATATGTTTTGATCTTTTTAATATCAAGTGTGTCGCTCGAGAAAAGTCATTAGTTACACCTAAGCACTATTTATTATCATGCTATTTCTATTTAAAACAAAAACAACAAACATCCATAGATGATGGAATTATAGGTCGAATTCAACCTAAAAAGGAAGAGAACTTGATTGCATCTATCTCCTGTTTTTTATTGTTTCATTACATATTAGTTAATATAGATACAGCCTTCCACCAAAACGGATTTGTGGTTTTACTTTTAATACTAGCTATCTCCGCTATCATCTAAAAAACATGAGCAAAGCATGACTTTATCCACTTGTTTTATTAGTTAGACTGTTACTTTTTTTAAAATATCTCATTGTTTTTTGTGTGAAATAATAATGTATCAACATACATAGTATATTTTCTATTTTTAGGAAGCTGTTTTGTCTAATAAATCAAGAGTTATATGTTACATATACATATTTAAATGCTATCAGATATCTTTAAAGTGTTTATTACATTCCTAACTCATACTTAATGTTGTAAACTATAATTGGAGCTCTCACATTTTAATTTACTGTCTGATGATATAAAGATGGAGCTACACTACATCATTGTTTTGCTGATGATGTGTCTATATGATTGTTTGTGGTAGTGTGTGTTATAGTAGAGTATATCAATAAACTGCAATTGAACTAGTTATTAAATGCTATCAGTACCTGTAAAGTATTTTATTACATTCCGAACTCATACTTAATGGTGTAAACTATAATTGAAGCTCTCACATATTAATTTACTGTCTGATGATATAAAGATGGAACTACACCGCATCATTGTTTTGCTGTTGATGTGTCTATATGAAAATTGTTGCTATAAAAATATGTTTGAAGGATGTGAGGTGTCATTCAAATGAAATGTAAGTTTCATCCTAGCTAGTTATATTTAAAAGAGGTTGTAAAATTTGTTTATCCAACGCTCTACATTCAAAAATTTTAGCTAGATGGAAAGACAGTTTACAGGAGTGTTTGTGGTGGTTAAGCTTATTAAACTATTTAATCTCTATCTTCCTATTTTTTTAAATAACTTCCTAATCGTCTTCCACTTTTTTAAAAAACAATATCATTTATCATAGTAATAATCAGAAAATCAGTCTACAAATTAATCTTGATAAATGACTTCAATGTTTTGTATATAAGAGAAACTATTTTTTTAAACAGTATCAGTTCTCATTTATACATCATTCTAAGTATTACTCTGCAAAACAACAATGGCTAGCAATATCCCTACAACAAATGAGTAAGTTATTTATACTATCTTTTACAATTTTGTTGCAGTTACATTTATAAATTTATACAAATGTATATATATATATATATATATTACTTGTAGGTCTACATCCTCAAATGTTGCATTAGAACTAAATATAGACGAAATAGATTTCAGTGCTATGTAAGTATATTATTGAAACTTTATTATTCAATATTCAACTGTATTATATAGAGTTTTTAAATAATTACAATCTTGATTTATTGTTTTATTAAGTTCTACCGATGATGAAACACTAAGGTGGTTGGAGGAGTGTTTTGAAGATGAAGAGAAGACGGAAAAGAGCAAAGCTAGCACGCATATTGCTATGAGTAAGTTTTTCTGTTTTATGAAAAATGTAAATTTGTCTGTAGGTACAATAATAATGACTTTACATTTACTATGTTATTTTTTTGTAGAAAAAGCATCTTCACGATTCATAGGAAGTAAGCAATGTGTTGGGAAGAACGAAAACTTCCTGTACTATGAACGGAACACATTTGAATGTAAGTATGACGAAAATATTACTTACTATATACTCATTCAATTTATAAAAATTTTTTCGAATTTTTTCAAAAAAATAGCATAACTACATTCGTATTTTCTATTTTAGTTCAAGCAGAGAATCCTGAATTAAGGGAATATAAAGAATTAAGTCTTCTAGACGGAAATATAAAAGAAGATAGAGAGTGTTTTAAGTGTAAGTGACATGCATTATCTTTATATATATATATACATATACCATGCTTAAGAAAGTTATCTATATATGATGAGAATTTGTTTATTTTGTTTGTAGATATTGATAACAAAAGCCCTAGGTATTTCCTTTCAGTGCTCTCATTGCTGTTGATCGCATATGGCACAAAGATGTTGAGTGAAGCACTGAAAGGAAACAAAAACAACGTCTCTTGTATATTTTGTGGTAAGAAGTTTAAATTAGGGGGATTGCATGAGCCTGGCCGAGTTCTTTCAAGACATTTTTGTGCTCACTTGTTTATTTATTATTGTTTATGTGGAAAATCGCATACAACTTTGAGAGATCTTCAGCAACATAGTTGTATTTTAAAAACTAAAATGTTTTTTATTGTTGATATTGCTAGTTACAATAATTTTGTTTTATTTATTAATAGAAAATATTCTGAATTACTTATGGATATTACTTTTCCGAAAAAATTTGCGTTAGTGTATCTCTATCCAATAGAAGGTTATTTTTCTGAAAACATTGTTCTAGATTTTGAATTAGGGAGTAAATGGTTGGCGATAGCTAAAAAACCTGCTGCTGAAGATCGAAAACTTTTGATTAAAAACCAGTGTAAAAAAATGAGAGCACTTATATCTTCAGATTCTGATCTTTCAGAAACTGAAGAAAGTAATAATGACTTAATTTCTGTTGCTAGTTCACAGTGCAGTCCAAAAACCAGTGTTTTAGAATCTAATACTATAACAGTTAAACCTCAAACCCAAGTAGATTTAAAAGAAAGCCAAAAGATTGATGATAAGAAAATTGATTTAACTTCACTTAAATTAATTTTGAATATAAAAGATGGACTGAAAAAAAAGGGTTTTAATGATTGTGTTAAATTGAAATTAGCGTCTATTAGACGAAAAATGCAGAAAAACTCAGACTTTTCTCAAGAAGAAGTTCTTGTACTAACTGCACTCTTAGGTGAGTTTTAAAATTTTTATTTCACTATATTTTTTAATATTATCATGGCTCTGAAATAGGTCTTATGCAACTACCCTATTTTATAATTTCTTACCACAAAATATATAGTGAATAGGATGTTTTTTTTATAAATACTCTCTCTATATATATATTATATATACAGACAATAGTCTGTGTTTTTATGAATACATTTCATGTAAAAAATGTTCTGTCATTAGTTTACCATAGACTTTATGCAACTATCCTATTTTACAATTTCTTACCACAAAATATATAGTTAATAGGCTGTTTTTTTTATAAATACTCTCTATATATATTATATATACAGACAATAGTCTGTGTTTTTATGAATACTTTATTCACATGTATACACTTCATGTAAAATTGTTCTGTCATTAGTTTACCCTAATGCATTATTTTTATTTGTTTTGTGGTTGAGAACTCCATATGCTTCATTCTTACTGTATTACTTTGCATAATATTACAAAATAAATATTACATCAACTACCTTCATACTGCATTCAAGTGATGAAACAGTAAATTTCACATCTGTATTACTGAATCTATAGCATTGTTATGAAAAAGACTATAATTACTTAATTATTATGTCATATCGTGACAAACTATCAACACCCAATTCACAAAACTGTAAAACCTAAAGTATAATGCTTGCGGTTGTAAAAAGTCTTCTACTGTTTTGGTTTCTCAAACAAATTATAAAACATTTTTCACAATTTTTTTTGTGCAAAAGCGGAGTTGTCTTACCATTTTGACACAATGTGCCGACAACTTTTACATGTTTTTTTCAAAAACGAAGTTTAGAAATTATAAATGGGAGTTGTCTTAACATTTTTGAAAAAATGAGACGATAACTTGAAATATTTATTTTTGTGTCGGAACATTGAAATTTTTGTAACATTTTAGAGTTGTAGCCCCGAAAGTTTTACAAATTGGCTAAATAACTAATGTTAAATATGAATAAAATACTTTATTACACTAAATATATACAAATTATTGCACAATACAAATAATATGTAATTTAATGTTCATGAGTTGTTGCTGATAGATTTTGGCGAGTCGACGGTCATTCACTTGTACACGTATTCTATCTAAAAGCATACATAGATGTCGTTATAACAACTACATTATACTATGGTAAAAAATACGTCTATTAGTAGTTACTTATTACTAGTGAAGATTAACATACCTTAATTAAATTTCCGATATTGAAATCCTGCTAGCTTCGCTTGAAATGTGATTGTCATCATCTTCATTGCTTTTCTCACTATCATTGTCGACAACTTCATCTTTTTCCTCAAATTTTTTGTTCTTAGAGTCATCATCCGTCATATTATCATCTTCTTCATCGGTATAAGCATCGATGTTATCATCGTCATCATCATCATCATCATCATCATCATCAGCAGCATCATCAGCAGCAACATCATCATCATAACTTTTCATCAGCTCAGCATCATCAAATAGAGAAAGTCTGAAAGCTATTCCTTCTTTTTCACTTGAAGTAGATAGAAGCATCAAAGCTTCTTCAACACTCAGAATCGTGAGAATGTGTTTCTTTGTGCCGCTTTCAGTTGTCATCGTACTTTTATAGTGGATCATACCACATTCATGATTTTTGATCTTCAAAACGTTCTCAGGAGGGACAACAATCTTCCCAGTCATCAAAGATCCGTCATTCATCATGTATCTGTAAGTGACAGTGTGAGTGATACGTAAAGGCAATGTATCTTGTTTTCGTTTTCGCTGCTTCGACTTCAAATTTTTCCAAACTGAAAGTCTAGTGAATGTCAGAAGAGTGTTGACAGGAATATTATCGAAAGTGATGATATCAAAGTATGCTTGCAACTGTTTCAATGATTTTTTTCTCAAGATTTTGGCTATAACTCGTTGTTTTAGCCCTTGATGACGATGATTATCTCCTACAATACGTAGATCGGGTTGATTTTCTTCTAGCTTTCCCATGTACACTAGGATTTGTGAAGAGCCGGGATCAAGTTCCTGTAGCTCCATCGTAAGTTCTTTGTCAATCAGTGACTTGACTCGGATTCGATGATTGTTTTTTAAAACATATTCATAGTCCAATATACCATAATCTTCAACGTAATTAACATCGAAAACCTCCAATATCGTAGGAATTGGTAAATCCAACAAACTCACAAAATTTCCGATTTCCAACATTCCTTTCTGCATAGCTCCTGTCATTATTCCACCCATCTCGAGCAATTCAAACTCTCTAAGTTTGTTTACGGTATTATTCTTGCTGTTGCTGAATAAAAAGGAAATTGAAGCTTGAGATAATGTCACTGTCGGTTTTTTGATATCCTCCGTTCGTTTGACTTCACTGTTCTCATGCAGATATGTGTAGTCCGGTGTGGGACTCAAAGGAGAGTCAGCTGAAACTACATGATGGTTCATTGCTATATCAGCATGAGCATTGGTGTTTGAGCGAGAAGATGTATCATTAAAGGTGTTAGGATTGGATCTTCTATCATCAATGTGAATGCTGTTGGTGGTGGAAATGATGGTTGTAGTGGAAATAGCGTTAGTGTTGTTGGTAGCTGTGATTGGTTCAATATGGAGCTTAGGAAGTGCTTTGGAGTGTGATGTCATCATACCTGCAAAAAGTAAAAGAACTTAGTTTAATGATGTAAATATACTGAAACTATTGTTTTATTAAAAGATTGTTTTTAAAAACTAAGATTCAAAAACCTAGATGTTTCAATTAATTAAAAACAAATAATTATTTTAGTGCTTCTTACCTTGTTGCTCTCCTAATAGCTGTAGTAGATGTTGGTCCTCTGTTAGTCGCTGTAGAACTGGATGCTTTCTGTGTGAAAACGATGGCTCTTATATAGCTAAAGTTGTACTGATTAAACCCTATGAACACCATCTCGTGTCAATCTCTATGAATCAACATTTGTTCACGCGAAGGAAAGTCAATGGTTTCGCGGGAATAAATGAATTATTTTCACGCGAATACAAACCAATGCTTTCGCGGGAATAAATAAATAATTTTCACGCGAATGGAAACCGTTGCTTTCGCGGGAATAAATATTTTATTTTCACGCGAATAGAAACCAATGCTTTCGCGGGAATAAATAATTTATTTTCACACGAATAGAAACCAATTCTTTCGCGGGAATAAGTACTTTATTTTCACACGAATGCAAACTGTTGCCTTCGCGGGAATAAATGATTTAATTTCCCGCGAATGGAAACCGTTGCTTTCGCGGGAATAAATATTTTATTTTCACGCGAATAGAAACCAATGCTTTCGCGGGAATAAAGGATTTTATTTCCCGCGGATGAAAGTCAATGTTGTCGCGGGAATAAATACTTTATTTTCACGCGAATGGAAACCGTTGCTTTCGCGGGAATAAATACTTTATTTTCACGCGAATACAAACCGTTGCTTTCGCGGGAATAAATACTTTATTTTCACGCGAATAGAAACCAATGCTTTCGCGGGAATAAATATTTTATTTTCACGCGAAAGCAACGGTTTCCATTCGCGTGCAAAATAAAGTATTTATTCCCGCGACAACATTGACTTTCATCCGCGGGAAATAAAATCATTTATTCCCGCGAAAGCATTGGTTTCTATTCGCGTGAAAATAAATTATTTATTCCCGCGAAAGCAACGGTTTCCATTCGCGTGAAAATAGTTTATTTATTCCCGCGAAAGCATTGGTTTCTATTCGTGTGAAAATAAATTATTTATTCCCGCAAAAGAATTGGTTTCTATTCGCGTGAAAATAAATTCTTTATTCCCGCGAAAGCATTGGTTTCTATTCGCGTGAAAATAAATTATTTATTCCCGCGAAAGCAACGGTTTCCATTCGCGTGAAAATAGCTTATTTATTCCCGCGAAAGCATTGGTTTGTGTTCGCGTGAAAATTATTTATTTATTCCCGCGAAAGCATTGACTTTCCTTCGCGTGAACAAATGTTGATTCATAGAGATTGACACGAGATGGTGTTCATAGGGTTTAATCAGTACAACTTTAGCTATATAAGAGTCATAGTTTTCACACAGAAAGCATCCAGTTCTACAACAGCTATCAGAGAAGCAACATCTACTACAGCTATTAGAAGAGCATCAAGGTAAAAACTTAATAAATTACAGTTTTTACTCATATATTATTTATTATACTAAAACAACTGAACAAAATTAATCATCTGTTTTTTTTGTTTTTTTTCAGATTCAATGACAAAAAATGGAAATAGTTAACAACACAGAATCAGAAACTCAGCCTAAATCTTTGACTCAAGAGGACTTGATACTTCTACAAAACATATGCAATAAGAAAATTGAAGAGAGAGTGCGAATTATCTCAAACAATTGTAAATTCATACAGAAAGACTTGATAGAGCAGCTAAATAGTTTTCGAACTGAATCTTTTCTAACATTAAAGCTCTTAGGGAATGATGTTACGTCAGACATTCAGAGATTACATTATGTATTACAACAACGACAATATCAACTACAACAGGTAAACACACCAATTTCTATCGAGTGTGCTCGTAAAGAACTTGCTCTAAAAAGAAGAAACATGCAGCGACAGTCCGCTCAAAGACAAGCTAGAAGGGTAAGGACTCAACAACGTAAGACACGAAAAGCTACAAAAACATCCGATTAACAGTCAATTTTTGATGATAAGGTAATAATTAATAAAAAAGTACTATTTAGTAAGAGTTTGTAGTTGTTTTAAATTTCTGTTTAACCATTCTATACTAATACATAACTTTTTATTTTAGTTCATTATGGAATCAAAAGTACATAGAACAGAAGTCTTCCTTCCTAAGTTTGTATTATTTAATATTTACTGACTCTAGCTATATTGTATGAGATTTTCCCTACTTATTACACAATAAATGTATATATTCACATATTGTTTCATTTTTAATCACTGTATTTATTCAATGTAGATATATCTCCTCTCTCCTCTCTCCTCTTTTTATCTCTCCTCTCTCTCAACATACTCTCTCCTCTACCAAATACTCCTCTCTCCTCTCTTGCAGTTATTTACCAAATACTGTAGATTTTAACCATCTAGAGGTCTAATTTGGTAATTTTCCAACATATTTTATAGCATTTAATATACTTATTATGTAATAAATGTATATTATTCAATGATGTAAATGTAAATATATCCATAAATATGTACATAATTATCCATATATACATAAATGTATAAAAAACTAAAAAAAATCTCTCCTCTCTCTCCTCTCTCTTCTCTCCTCTCTCATCTCTCCTCTCCCCTCTCTCCAGAAGATTTTCCCTACTTATTATGTAATCAGGTATATAATCATATAATTTTCATTTTTGATCAATATATTTGTTCAATGTAGATATATCTCCTCTCTCTATGTAGATATAAATATAGCCATAAATATGTACATAACTAACCATATATACATGAATGTATAGAAAACTAAAAAATCTCTCTCCTCTCTCTCTCTCTCTCCTCTCTCATCTCCCATCTCTCCTCTCTCCTCTCTCCTCTCCCCTCTCTCTCAAGATACCATATGAGTTCGAGTTATGTAAAAAAGTTATCAAAACTTGAATGCCATACATTCAAAATCTATATGCCATATAAGTTCAAATTAAGTAAAAAACTAATCAAAACTCAAATGCCACTTAAATGCCATTCAAATGCCACTCAAGTACCCCTCAAGTAAAATACAATATAAACTCGGCGAATTCATCCAACGCCGTAACCCATTGTCTCAACCCCAAGGTCTAATCCACAAAAAAACACTTGGTAGGGAGATCTGCTCATATATTACTACTCATACATTCAAAATCTATAAGTTCAAATTAAGTAAAAAAATAATCAAAACTCAAATGCCACTTAAATGCCACTCAAATGCCACTCAAGTACCCCTCAAATGAAATACAATATAAACTCGGCGAATTCACCCAACGTCGTAACTCATTGCATAACCCCCAAGAACTAATCCACAAAAAAACACTTGGTAGGGAGATCTGCTCATATATTACTACTGCTAACCTCAAATATAGAAGAAAAAAAACTACATTTTGATCAAAAACTCTCCAATAATTTTTTCCAGACAAACACCGAATGTGAACAAATCAATCATTTCTGAAGCTGACAGTGTTATAATGCGTAGCACAACTTACTTGTAAGCACAGTGAGACAAGAATGGACGAGTCTCCGTAGAGTCGATCACAATAGCACGTGACATAGACTTCCACCGGGGATAGCCGAGGGCACAATCACAAGTAGTCACGATGTCAAGTGGACATCACATAAGCCGTGTACCTGCAAGCGGGTACACGCAAGTATACAACATGCCCTTTTTTTTTTTCCAAGTTAGCACGACACACACAAGGCACCAATCAATAGTCACAGCTAGCTTCAGAACTGAACCATCATCATAAGCATACTTCAAACTACGCACTCCGGCTAGGGGCAGAGACAGTATCCACACCGGCAAGGCGTACAGTTAGGTAGAACAAATACGTACCTCACCCGTGTCATACCTACCACTTGCCACTCACCACAAGGACTCAATCTCACCAGGATCGCTATCGTCCGTATCGCCACTGCGGTCAAACCAATCTCGTACTACACCCGAGGGTGTTCCACTATCGTCATCTGGTTTCGGTTCCGGACCACACATTTGGCCTTCACCTCCACCTGGCTTCGGGTCTGAGTCACACAATTGACTCTCGCCTCCACCTCCACTTGGCTTTGGTTCCGGACCACACTTTTGGCCTTCACCTCCGCCTGGCTTTGGATCCGAGTCACACAATTGACTCTCACCTCCACCTATCACAGTCTCACCTAGGTGAGTAGCACTATCCCCCTCACCGAAGTGAGTATCACATTCCATTTTCTCACTGGAGTGAGGCCTCTGAACAGCCTCGGAGACAAGCTGTTGCCGGGTCACAAGTGACTGCACGGCAACTACCTCCTGGCTTTCCTCCGCAGGAGCCGAAGCTTCCGCAGGCCTAACAGATGACTCCCTCTGGGCTGTGACCAGCTCCTCAGAGTGAGTGGAACTGTTAGGTGCCGCAGGGGTGTGGTGAGCACCCCTAGCACTGGTACCACTATCACTAGCACTTGCACCCTTGCCAGACAAGACCTTGTTCTTAAGGTTGGCAAGCTGATCGAGGATCTGCCTAAAATCGGCTTCACTCTCAATCTCACGCTCCAGCTGAGCCTCATCATGCCGGATACCAGCCATAGCATGCCTAAACTGCTCTTCCGCGTCCTGACGCCTTTGCGCCAGTGCTCTTCTGCGGGAGGCAATCAAGGAACGGTCCATAATGTTGCTGGATTTGATGTCAGCCAGAAAGCTTCCAACCTTCTGGAGGAAGGGTTGCCGACTAGCCGAAGCACCAGCACCGACACCACTAGCACCGCGAACATTACCCTTCGTCACGGCCTGGGAATAATTTTTCCCAGAAACAACAGAAGAGGTAGAGCGTGAAGTCTTTGCTGCCACCTCACGTTGTGGCTCGGACTCAGCCTGCCTCTTGCTGTTGCCCTTGAGGAAGCCTGCACCTCCTTCCTCACAATCACCGATCTCATGTCCTGCCTTGCCACACCAAGTACAGGCAGCCACTGTGCACTCTCGCACCCAGTGACCACGCTGTTCACAACGCTTGCAGACATTGCCTGGGCAGTCTGCAGCAACATGGTCCCTGAAAGCCCTGCATATTATGCAACGTTTGTTGCCAGGCTTTCCAAACAGCTTCCTGCCACTGTCACTAGGACCAGAGCCACGGTCAGGTCCTCCAGAGCCACGACCAGGTCCTCCACCGGGAGCACTACCTCCAGCACCGGCCACTTTAGGGCCACTCTCCGCCATTGTCACAGTAAGGACAGTAAGGTCTCGTACAGTGTAAGTAAATAGAACAGCTACACCTGGCAAATAGAAATGTGCAAATCAATAATATTCATAGTCACCGAATCTCTGGGGAGGCTTGCTATGTCTGCCCCTCCTAGTCACTACAGGATTTGTAGCAACCTCAGGTCTATTGTTATCACTAACTTCATCATTATTATTATCACTATTGCCATCATCATTGTCAGCAGGGGCCTGTTCCCCCGACTCTCCACCATTAGCACCCTGTCCCAAGGCCTCTCTACCAGGAGGTGTGTCACCCTCGAGACCACCGCCACTAACTTCCTGACAACCTTTATCATCAGCGAGTGATGGGATGGTTAAACCAACATTCTCATTAGTCACAGTGTCAGAGTGAAGCAGAAATAGATGTTTCCTATTACGGCGTATCTCACTCTGGCCCACCCTGACCCAATAGCTCTTAGGAGAATTGTCCTCCCTTAAAACAATCCCTTGGGAACCAGCATCACTAGGTGCATTGACATAAACAACTTGACCTGGCTCGAGTTTTGGCAATTCCGCAACTCTATACTTCCTGTCCCACTTTTTTTTCATCCTTCTCTTTTTATTGGACTCTGTGTCCTCAAACTGGCCATAATCAATATCAGTATCATAGCTGATGCCCAGATTAGACCGCACGGGTCGCCCAAACATTAGCTCACTGGGTGTGTACCCTGATGGCAAAGGTGTAGTCCTATACGCTGCTAGCGCAACACATTTATCACTACAACTTTTCCACAGCCTCTTAACAGTTTTAACAGCACTTTCTGCCAAGCCATTCGATTGAGGGTATCTAGGACTACTAGTTGCCAAGATAAATCCACTCTGCTCAGCAAATACCCGAAACTCTCTGCTGTCATAGCATCTACCATTGTCAGATCGTATAACATTTGGGATGCCGAAACATGAAAACACAGATTTCATAGCCTTAATCACAGCTTTAGATGTCTGTGATACAATTGGCACAGCTTCAATCCACTTAGTATAGTAATCGATCAAAACAACATATAATGCGTCATCAAGCATGAATATATCACTACCTACTTCCTCCCAAGGCCGGGATGGCAACACATGTTCATACATAGGTTCATGTTTAACCTGACTATGCATGATACAAACATTACATTGAGATATGTACTCAGCAATGTCACGGCCTACCCCTGGCCACCAAAAGTGGCGTTGCGCCCTATTACGACACTTGGACACACCCTGATGGCCTTCGTGACACAATTTTAGATACCTCGGTCTCAAAGACAAAGGTATATACACCCTAGCATCATATAACAGCAAACCGTTATATACAGAAAGCCTATTTCTGGCGGCATAAAGCTTAGACAGTTCATCAGGTGCAAGTTCAGTGCCCTCAGGCCAGTGAGCATGCATATAACGCAGACAGTGGACAGCAGATTCATCCTTACCCATAGCATCTCTGATTTCCTGCTCTTTTAAATCACTATAAGCAGAACTAGAGACAACTGATTGCACATAACATTCAACATCGCTACATTGGGTAGACTCCAACTCGTTATAAGAAACGTTGCCATTAGGTCTACTCAAAGTATCAGCTAACAGCATATCTTTCCCAGGAGTGTGGAAAATATCATAATCATACCTCAGCAACCGCAACTTGAACCTTTGTACCCTCACCGGCAAGCATGATAGATCTTTTTCTCCCAAGATGGATATCAAGGGCTTGTGATCACTCTCAATTTCAAATTTACGACCTACCAGGTAGTAATCAAATTTCTCACACGCCCATGTGATGGCGAGAGCCTCTTTCTCAACCATCGCGTAGCGTTTCTCAGTTTCCGTCATTTTCCTTGAGGCATACTCTACAGGTTGCCAACATCCATTATCATTCAACTGCAAAAGAATAGCACCCAAAGCGTTCTTACTAGCATCAGCAGAAACTCTATGTTTACAATTCAAATCAAAAGTACACAGTACAGGGGCCTTAGTTATCTCCTCTTTGACCCTTTCAAAGGCTCTGTCTTGGTCGGGTCCCCAAAACCACTCCGATCTGCTGCCAGTGACAGCGTTAATCGGAACACAAAGTTCTGCAAGTCTGTCACTAAACTTCATAAGGTAGTTAACCATACCAGTGAACCTCCTGGCCTCAGTCTTGTTTGAGGGTGGGTTCATGTCAACGATTGCCCTGATTTTATCAGGGTCGGGTCTTATCCCCATGCCACTAACCAAGTGTCCAAGGAACTTCACCTCATTGCAGCCAAACTCGCATTTTTCTTTCCTAAGTGTCAACCCGGAATCAGCGATCCGTCTGAGCACCTTATCCAAACGGTGCCAGTGCTCCTCCGGGTTTTTACCATACACCAGTATATCATCCATCAAGCAAATAACACCTTTCAAACCATGCAATATTTTTTCCATAGCTCGTTGGAAATACTCAGGAGCTGAAGATATACCAAAAGGCATTCTTTTAAAGCAAAATCTACCCCAAGGGGTTACAAAGGTTGTCAACAATCTACTCTCAGTGTCGAGTTTCACTTGCCAAAAGCCAGAATTAGCATCCAATTTCGAAAACATAATGCCATTAGACAGATCAGATAACATATCAGAAATTTTGGGCAGAGGGTAAATCTCTCTCCTAACCGCCCGATTCAGATTAGTCAAATCAATGCACATTCTTATCTTACCATTGGATTTTGGAGCAATGGTCAAACCTGAACACCAGTCTGTAGGTTGTTCCACAGGTTCAATGACGCCACTCTCGAGCATGTTATCAATCTCCTGTTTAGCTTTCTCCCTCAACCCTGCGGCTATGGGTCTGGGTGAAAATAGCCTAACAGGCTCAATACCTTCTCTCAAGTGGATTTTGAATATCCCGGGCATTGTTCCCAAACCTTTGAACACATCAGCAAATTTCATAATGGGATCAAAAGTGTTAGCACACATTGCATTGACAACAGCTAAAAGGTTCAGTTGTCGCAGCTCAGGAATACCTAACAGATTCTTTCGTGAACCCTTGAGCACATAAATATGGCATTTGGTAGAGCAATAAATACTCTCAATACGCACCTTACTAATACCAGCTACATTCAGCTGAGAACCATCAGCACCAGTCAGTTGGCGCTCTGGTTGGTCAAGCTGCAAACCTAACCTCTCACAAGTTCTCTCAGTGAGAGTAGAAACCTCCGCACCAGTATCAAATGTAAAATCAACATTGTGGTCATTAACTTTCAGAGTTCTAACAATTCTACTCTCTAGTCACCTTTTTGAGCTGCTAGAACTCCTAACAGTATCAGCATACATAACACGTCTAGCCCTAGGACTAGGTGAGTGACCATAACTACTAGCACTATCACTACTCGTATCTCTACGGCTACTGTAATTGCGACGTTTAGTCGGGCAATCAGCCGAGGTATGAGCTCGGCGATTACATGTGTAGCATCGAACAAGAGGACAGTTTCTTATCATGTGTGAATAGTCACCACAGTTGAAGCAACCATCACTAGTGGTCTTAGGTGACTGGCGCCTAGATGGCCGGGTTCTACGCCTGTCATCCTGTTTATAGCCACGTCTATGCCACTCTGGAGCACTTTCACTGCTGGTAGACCCTGACCTAGACACACCACGTAACCTACCTGGTCTACGCCAATCTGACACTTCACTAGTAGGAGACCTAGATCTGCGTGACCCACCCGGTCTCCTAGCACTTCTATCACGTCTACCAGTGGTGCCAACTGCAGACACATCCTCTTTCTCCACAGCGGCAGCCTCCTGCTTGACTGGGAGTTGTTCCCCCTTTGCACTTCCGAGAATCTGTTCAGATTCTCTAGCAAGCCTTCTGGCTCTCAGTGTATCTGTGAGCCCTTGCCAGCCTAAATCATTTCTCTGCATCAGTTGGGTTCGTAGGGAGGACTCCCTTAAACCATTGACAGCGATAGCTAGAGCAAACCCCTGTCTAACATCATCATTGTTAACACCAAAATTCAATGTTCTACTGAGTTTTTCCACTCTCAATAAATAATCATTCTCCTGCTCGTCAACATTTTGATTTACAGTAACAAACCTCATGGTTTTAACATAAATGGTCTCTTCTGTACCATAAACATTTCTCAAATGAGCCATAGCCTGCTCGTAGGTAGCAGTTACATCTTCAACATCAAAACCTATAGATTGCAATACATTCCTACCGTCTCTCCCGATAGCATGTAGCAAAGACAACAACTTCATACGTCCTCTAAAAACGTTTTCTCTATCTTCACCGACAGCCTCTGTACCTAGCTTCAAAGTCATCATCTCAACAGACAAATTAAATTCTGTCAACCATGCTTTCCATGATGCAGAAACATTTTCACTATCAATTTTCAAAGTGGGGAAATCATTAAAATTTAATCCCCTAGCCGCCATATTGCCTGGCAATACCGACCACACACAAATATATCACGCAAAAATTATAGTTAATTAATTAGTTGAAGATCGCCACTACACAAACAATGATAATAAATAAACACACACCTGCAAACAATGGCACAACCTATCAACGATCACAGCACAGAAAGTAGACAGAAACAATAACACCACCACCACTGAATCAGAATATATAGATAAGAGTAATACACCACCACCACAAGAGTTTGCCTACGACGCCATGTTATAATGCGTAGCACAACTTACTTGTAAGCACAGTGAGACAAGAATGGACGAGTCTCCGTAGAGTCGATTACAATAGCACGTGACATAGACTTCCACCGGGGATAGCCGAGGGCACAATCACAAGTAGTCACGATGTCAAGTGGACATCACATAAGCCGTGTACCTGCAAGCGGGTACACGCAAGTATACAACAGACAGTGTGGAATTTCTGAGTCTGGCAGAATATCCCTCACTAAACTTGGCATTTCATATTTGTCAACTTAAACTGGATTTACATAAAAGCTCAAGACTGATCTATCTGAGATATCCCTACTTACCAACACAAATACTGATCTTGTTGTATAACTCCATTCTAAATGGTAAAATTTTGGATACTACTGTAGCTTGGGGAAAGGAATTCAACTGTCATTCAAATGAGATTTTAGTTATCCAAAAGAGACCGCGTCGAATGATCTATAATAAACCTCCCACTTACTGATCGGCGCCTCGGTTACAATGCACAACTATTCTACCTGTCCATCAGCTCTATACCCAACATAAGTTCTTCAATTGCTCTTCATTCACATACTTTTATCCCCCTGTCATTCTGGACACTCACTTGTGTACAAATGAAAACATGAAGACTGTAAGATTTTTTGAAATGGTGCAACAACTAGAATGCAGCACATTTTGCTCAACCTTTGGAAAGATAGAGAGCTGTCTACAGAGAACACAAGATTGACAGTTGAAAGATAGTGTATCTTTACTTGGCTTGACAATTCCTCTGTGTAACAAAGATCCTCAACCATCACTTCTGCAGCTTTCTTTCTGTCTTGATTATGACAAACTTGGCAAATTTCTTTGACAGTCTTTTCTGATCTGTCTGAATGACTAACAAACCTAATGCTGCTCTTTATTTGTTAATAAAAAAAAAATCATAGGAGTACCCAGCATGGTGATCCACGGGTATCACAAAATGTGAATAAGAAATGAGGGTTAAATATCATTGGCTCAGTAAAAATGCTTAACTGTGAGACTGGGAGATCTGCTCATATATTACTACTAGGATCTACTGAGCTGACCCAACCCTCTCTACCTACAGTGCATGATGCGGCCAATGTCTGTGAGATATCATCAAAAGACCAAAGCGGAAAAAAATTGTCTTTGTATATCCTGTGAAGTTTAGTAAGATGGCCCATATTTTATTGCAGTTCTGGATGCTTGTAAAAAGACTAGGCACCAACTAATGGAGAAGCTATTCTTGGACAGTAAAATCTTTCTGTCAACGAATTTTGTGTTGAAGCTTAAACTGACTTTAAATTTCACTGATTTTCTTGGCACAATCATTACTGTGCTTTTAACAATGCCCAACATCAGGAGCTTCATCCAACCAGAGGAAAAATAACGGCAAATTCGCACAAAGAGATATTGAAAAACAAGGAGGATCTAAGAACTGTGGGTTACTCAGTCAACTCGATTTGGGAATACAACTGGTTGAGTCATGTGATAACCTACAAAACTGCAAGGATTCGGCGATACATTTTACAAATCTTTTTATTCAAAGAAACCACAATCAGGGCTAAACCAGAAAGAGGTAATAAAAATTGCTGAATCGGTAAAATTTTGGACTTTTCGCATGTGAAATTGGAGTTTATGAGCATCCCAGAGAAAATTTTTTTGAAGTGCCTCCAATTTTCAAGAATGCAAAGTTGAGCAGACAAAACTTGAGGAATGAGATGAGAGAATATGTTGAAGCTAAAGAATTTCTACCAACTCATCAATGATAGCTAGTTAAAAGTATGTAAAACAAAGGATTTTGCTAAGGAGTCTACTGCTAAAGTGGTACTTGGATCACAGGTTGGAGCTCAACAAAGTTTATTAGCTGGTAGAATACATGGCCAAAAAATCATTGAGGCTTTCGGAACTTCGGTTTTGGATGCTAAGAGAATGGGATATAGATGTTTTAGTCCGGAGTTGCTAACTAATACTAGTAAGTTGGTAGGAAACACTGCCTATGGAAAGACAATCACCGACAGTGAAAAACTTCTCCAATTCATGTCGCTGGGGTGAAAAAGGTAACAAACTTTGTTTGAAAAGTTGAATAAGAGCAGCTATTTTAATTTCTAATGGAAAAAATCAAAGATTTTTGATGAAAGGTAGAACGATGCCCGCATATGCACAAATCAAACCAAGACTCACATACTTTAACGCTAAAAGAGTAATACTTGATGAAAATTTTTATCGCGTTAACTTTAGAGACTTATATGACATATCTTAGCAATTATATAAGCTATTAGTTTATTTTTAGAACTATATCTTAGAAATTGTAATGACTGTTATAAACATTTTAGTTCCCATGATATTTCATTTATTGCAAGTAAAGTACGTTTAGCAAAGGCATAAAACTTATTAACCGATAATACTGAAAAATGGGTGATGACTTTCAAAGCAAAATCCAACAAATGTAGCAAAAGGGCAAAACTTAAAATATCCATGTCAATAACAACGACAATAGGATACCTACTTGTCAACAGGGATATAAACTGGGGAAAGAACTGCAGCATGAACCTCAAAAGATTTCCCATTGTTTCACAGAGATAGTCCATTACTATACTAAAAGATGCGATATGGATAATAACAAGGTATCTGACAGGTCTTTGAAAAATATATCCTCAGCTTTGCTTAATGGAATGAATTACGCAACAATTAAATGAAAAGTCTGTCAATAATGAACATGGTGTCTTGGCAGGTCTGTTTTTTTCCGAAGTTCTCCTCCTAATATACTACTTGTGGGCACGGGTGGCTCTAGGGGAAGTAATAATAGAATGGATGTATGGGTTGAAAATTGTAGAAGGGTTGGGGCATAGGAAATAGCTGGGCACTAATTTTCACTACAGTATGAAGGTGGTTTGCTTCCTTGAAAAAAATATCATTCAAGGTTGTGATATTTGGATTTACCGAGTTTTGTTTATCAGCCTAATCTTTTGGGGCTTAAGTCTAGTAGTTAACTCTCCATGCAATCAATAATCAATCAATAACAGTTATTTATATTTTATATATATTTCTTAGTTGATTGTATAAGATAAATAGACTTATCTCTCTTCGATTTTGGAATCAACTTGTTATATATGAAGTTATGCTTACAAAAAAGAACTTTCCTCGTCTGAGTTTGACAGCGAGCATTGGTACATGCCTTAGCTTACAAGGAGCTCAGAGCTCATGGTTGCCTTGGTAACACAACATACAAATAATTGGTCTATGCATTCTTGATTACTGGTTGGTAGGAGAGTTGTCTTCTTACGAAATGGGGAGCATAACTCTAAAAGTTAGAAGATAATGATTGATAAATTTATTTTGATCGGTGATTACTAAGCATTTATTTATTTTATTCTACAGCTAACCTTGGAGGAACTCTGGGATTTTGTCTAGGAGCTAGTTTCCTCACTATCATAGAATTTATAGAATTTGGAGTTGTCCAACTATTTCTACTGATCAACAGATTTGCTAAAAGCAATCAGAACAGCTCGATTAGCGCAAGAAAAATCCAGGTTGTGCCGTAAACAGCATGGCAGGAATATAAATTGTCAATTACAGCTATGAACGTACATTAATAACCTTTAACCTCTCGTTTTCACTAACAATATGATTTTCAATAATTGTTTTATTATTCTTTAAAGCTTTAACAAGTCCCATGAACTAAATGCATCCATTTATTACTTGAAATTGCATGAGAAATGTGCAGTTTTAAAAGTTAATTTAGATTCCCAAATTCATTTTGCATGTTTCTTTTTTAAAAATTTAGTGCTCTGTCGTTAATACAGAACCCAAATATAGTATGTACTTTACTACCATCAGTAGCAAACATATGATTAGATGTTAATATAAGTTGCTCAAAAGTCTCAAACATTAGTTGCGACAAAAAAAACTAAATTTTTTTCACAAGTTTCAACTCAACAGCTTAACGTATACATATAAGGATGGCACATCGTATTGTTATATAATCGATAAAGCGCAAAAGGATTAGATTGTGACTCAAACGGGTTTGGTTTCCTAACAATCGATTTTGTTCAGTAATATTCTGCTATTCTGATTTTTAAAAGCTTTTTATCTTTTTGATCAGATTCAAGAGTTTGTAATGCAAATAAAATGTTATTTAACATTATGTAATCAATAGTAACTCACTTGTTGTGTATCGGCAATTGTATTGTGTTATAACACATTTGCATCAATGCGTCACAACAATCAATAACATTTGCACTGTATAGGGCTCACTGTGAAGGACGTAAATGGACGTAAACGGAGAGTTTAACATACATAAAACAAATATACTCATTAAGTATCGATTCTGCAATAAAAGCAGCTGTTGGTGTCTAAACGAAAACACTAGCATACTACACGGATATCTAATAGTGAGCTGTTGCACCTTACGGGTTTAGATCAAAACACTTAAAAATGTCGAAAAATTACAGTATTACAGAGGAATGGCATTCGTTTTCTCAAGAGACATCCATGCATGGAGCTAAATTTATCACCAACCAAGAAATACCCAAACTCAGAAGGTATTTTCATTTCTTGCTCATTTGGTACCTTCATAGTAATGACCCTGTAGGGAGAGATACGCGAATGAACATTGAATTAATGGGACCACCTTTACGTATGCTATCATTGGGGTTGAAGCACCTACTCCAACAAAATATTTTTAACATTCTCACAAAACTGCTTATCTTCAAAATTTCTCTGGGAAAGGAGAAAAATTCTTTGGATCTACCAGGATAAATAATAAAAACGTCACCAGTCAATTTGCTTTAAGTACTTTTAATAACCTGATTAATTGTTCAAAATATATTTTGATGGCGTAGCTCTATAGTTTATAAATAGACAAATAGTCTTGTTTGCGATAATAAACGAAACCATGAAATCTAATAACAAATAATTGCTGAATACTTTTATTTAATACTGTTACTATAATTAGTAGACGCTGCACTAGAACAAGATATGTCCGGTAAGTTGTAGTTTTTTAAATAATAATCATGATATGTTACTAATTAATTGTATTGTTTGTTCTGAATAATAATAATAGACAACAGTTTAATAGAAATATAATCAAACTGTTTTAACGTATAAATCATGTTACATTGTATACATGTTATTCTGTAAGATTTTCTGATAATTATTATTATTGATCACTTTTACAAATTCATTATAGTTTTCAATTATTATTAACAAAAATCATCATTTTATTAGGAAGCTTTAATTATTATTTATTTATTCCGTCCCATGTGTTTTATATGCATTTCTGATCACAAAACATTCCATTAGAAGATAATGAGATTCATCGTAACAAAATCTGTACCAATATAATGATGTCAATCTGGATCTCTGGACTTCTACCATTAATCAGTCCAAATTTAGAGCAATTTTGTCACACTACAAAAATATCACTGCTTAGAGCAGAAGGTCTTTTTTGTTTTCCCTAATGAATTGTTGAAATAAAGTTCTTCAGTAAAAAGTTATGATTTATTTTGCTAACTCTAATATTTTTTCTTAATGATATTTTGTATAGAGTTTTGTCCACAAACAGTTCGGTTTGCAACCCAGAACTGTTTTATGCTGCCCAATGATTTGCGTATCTCTCCCTAGCTCTCTCTCTCTCACTACTTTTAACTATGTATTCACGGACAGATGTTGAGTCTTAATTGTATTTCTGAAATCTCTAGAAAAGTTTCTTATTTTTACCAAAAACTGAAGTTCTATCTAGTCTAGATCAGCGAGCTGCATGTTTGTTTTGCTTGTTTGGTTTCTCTACAACACAAGTTCAAGAAAGAGAAATGTAATAACTTTCTAACTGGTAAAAACTCAGCTTCAAAAGTATGATACAGTCTTATATCTAAAAGCAATGCATATTGTGTTACAGGATAGCATGGGCAGTAATTACCGTTGTATGCATGGGGTATTGTATCGCAGGAATATCTCTCTTCATGATTGATTTCTCCAACAGAGTTGTGAGCACTACACTCAAAATTCCTAGTGCAGACAATCTAACAGTAAGTGAACCTAGTGCAGACAATCTAACAGTAAGTGAACCTAGTGCAGACAATCTAACAGTAAGTGAACCTAGTGCAGACAATCTAACAGTAAGTGAACCTAGTGCAGACAATCTAACAGTAAGTGAACCTAGTGCAGACAATCTAACAGTAAGTGAAGTTGCTTGCTGCAATGATGTTCTACAAGTTGGCTATATACACCTTAATTCAGTAACTATGGGTAACTGTGACATAGTGTCTGTATTTTATGTTGACCTACATACAGTTTCCAACGGTGACAATATGCAACAGAAACTATTGGAAGTCTGCGCCGACAGACCAGGTCAAAGAAGGCAGTGAGTTAATGGATGACATTTTGAGAACAGCATTCAGCAGTGAACCATTGCCTCCGGCTGACGATAAGTATGCAAACTTTATTGATGTACAAACATCTCTAATCTGACACCATTATGTTATCACTTTTTGTATTAAACTCAGCTTCAGTGTAGCATGATAGAGTGTTGGAAAGAACCAAATGGTGACTACTAAATATAATCAAAACTGACAGACAGAAAATCAACATTTATCCAAATCATCTATTCTTAATATAGTAGCAATAAATGTTTGGGAATGTTATATTTGCTTGCACTGGCAATGAGTAGCAGCTTTAACATTTATCAGTATATCCAAAAAGTCTTGTATTCAATTTCTTTCCCTGTAGAAAAATTTTATCACTATTTTCTCCATCACCAAGACAATTGTGAATGCGCTCATCAAAACTGATGATCCAATAAAATGTTTGGTAGTATTCAAGTTCAATGGAAACTGTGACAGCTGTGGTATTTAAAAAACTTCTCAACATCTTGCTTGAAAAGTAGTCTTCTTTGAAATTCTTAGGTTTAATTGGAGTCATCCAGTGCTCCAGTTCATGCTAACAGACAGTGGAAAAAATTTGATGGTGGAAATGTTGAAGAGCCTTTCTCACTCGGTGGAAGACACATTCAGACATTGCGGTGTTCAGTTGAATGCGAAAAACTGCTCTGAATTATTGAACATCGTTCAAACAGATGCTGGTAGAAGTTCAACTAAGATCTTGTACTCCCTGCCAATGATAAGCTACTTACTGCAGATGTTGTAGTGAAGAGGATATGATTGCTTCATTGTAGGCTACTGCTATCAGTATAATGGAGATGGTGGTACCACCACACACATTTCTGGTACAAGTGGAGGTGTGACTTTCATTATGGATGCAATGACAGACCATTATTCTCTTGGGTCAAACTCTCAAGCTGAGGGATTCTTTGTAAGATTGTGCATTGTAGCAAGCTTATAGCAAAGATCTGGTAACGTTTTTTTCGAATAAATTTTTGGCACTCTTTTTCAGCAGATAATACTTTTTTTCGTTTATTTTATTGTAGGTTGCTATACATGATAGCAAAGATGTTCCATTGATGGCGGAGTCAAGCTATTCAGTTTCCACTGGATTTGAAACTACCTTCATTGTAAAAATGTCAAAAGTAATGAGTAGTATTCTAGACTAGTTTTTATACAACAAATGAGCTTTATTATTAAACTATGGTGGCTCATAACATTAGACGGTTTCGTTTTCAAAGCGTATGAACGGATTTGAAATAGTCCAGATGGTTTGCAAAGCGTCTTTTACATTGAAAATAATTGGGTAATTGTAGTCAAATAGCCCAAGAAACTTTGTTTAAAAACGGACTTGTTGGTTATAATAAATTAATCGACAGCCTCAGCAGTTGAGGGATACATGCTATGAAACTGTATTTCCTGCCTAACGATCGTAAATTCTGCAAACCGTATAGCTGTTTTACAAATAATTCAGACGGCTTAGAAACGATTCAGATGATTTAGAAAATTACAAACTGTATGGACGCTTTAGAAAGAGTATGAACTATTTACAAACCGTATGAACTACTTTGAAATAGTCTGAACTGTTTTAAAATAGTCTAAACTATTTTCAATTAGTTGGAAAAAATTGCAAAGTACATGGATTTCGAACCTAAAGCGATCGTGGTCATTTTATTTATAGTCTCTATGCAACATTATCAACATAGACATAGATCAAAAGACATAGAGCAAATTAATTAACTGCTTAAAATTGTTGTTATATATAATCACTGAAATTAATTTTTGACTTTATAATTGGGTTGTATTTATTATTTAAAACAATTTAAAACAAATAAGATTTAATAAATAAAAACATTTTTATTTATTTAAAGAAAATTCAACTGTTTAGTAAAAACATTTATCAATCATAAATGGACTGTAGATCTATGATCAATAGAGCGAACCAGCAAATCGGCTTGGGTTTTCCAACTGAACGAACGATTTTACAAAGCGTTCAGAAGTTTTGCAAAAGTTCAGACTAAATGCAAAAACAAAACGTTCTGAGCCACCATACTAAACAGATCAAACTTGTAGATTCATAGAGTACCTCCTCCAGCTGACTCTGGTCAAGCTGACTGCTTTGATGCCAATACAAAACCAAATCCACTCTATTACTATCAACAATATTCCAAGTCGGCCTGCATGCATGAATGTTCCATCTCTTTTGTTATTCACCGATGTGGATGTAGAGATCTGATTCAACCAGGTACGTTTAATCTTTTGCCCTATTTTCTTATGACAATTATTTTTCTGATCATTTTCAGCTTACTATAATAATTATCTACTTCACAACTATGCTTGCAGCTCTGAATGACACACAGATATGTGGCTTGAGAGAAATGCTATATTGTTCTACACCAGCAATTAGTGAGTATACAAATACAGAATGGAACTAACACCTTCGTAGTGAATTTGGGGGGGCCCTCTAGTGCGCTAACAGATACACTGCCACCTGCCAAACTCCTTGCTCGTTTGCGCAGTCAATTTGGTAGCTACCGATGGCCCTTTTCCACCAGATACTTCTCTTCAAGAGGCAACCCTGTGTTGGTATAATACCAACCTGAAGTGAAGGTGTTTTCCCAACTCCATAAGTAAAGAGACCGATGTCCAGACGCATTACTAAGTGCTTTTGAGTGAAATGCATTCATTTTATCCCAAGAAAAATGGTAAAGTACAAGATTTTATAAAATACCAAGAGCTATGGCAAAAGCTCTGCCTTTTATAGGCTGAGTACAGGAAGTAAAACGTACACTTCCCAAATCAGCCATATTTAGAACATAAGTAGTTCATAACTCAATGAACAGACACACAAGATAAAATTACTATCAAATAACGTAATAGCAAATGGATTGGAGATAAGTGATGCCCAGAAGTAGAAGGTGGAATCATGCACTCATTAGCCAATCCTGAGCATTTGCACTTCCTGTTGAAAGTATTCTGTTTGTATAAACCTTTGATCCAGGTTTCACTGGATATCCAGGTAGGTACTAGGTGGATATGAGCTTCTGAGTTTTCTGAAGCTATTTTGGTTCATCAGTCTATGCCAGCCATCGTGGTGCCGACCCAGTATGTCCTCTAGGGTCAGGGCCATGGTCTTCAGTATGCATAAAAACTGCTGTTCAGGCCATCCAACAGCTTTAAGTTTGATGCCAGAACTATTGGTAATTGCGAACGAATAGAGGTTATAAAAGTCCACTACACCTTGGTGACACACTATGAGCAACAATAGCCATCACTTTTTGCTAGTAGTCAGATTAGAATATTGTCATTTTCTTGTGTTGTAGGAGATTTCCCACTTGACCCAGAAAATTTGAAGGCATGTAATTGCAAAGATAGATGCGATGAAACTCGTTACAGTGCCAAACCAACCTCAAGCAAGTACCCGAGTAAAGTACTGGTCAACGATAGAAAGTTAAACGCAAGTAAGATAGTTCATAAGCAAATACGTTAATAGAAGATCAATAACGTCTATTAGTGAAGTAAATCGCAACTTCATTCAAACTTGCGTTTGTTTCTCAATAACTACTTGATAAGTGACTCAGGTTTAAAAGCTGAATTATCTTCCATACCGAAGCCTTCAATCTTCAACATATCTCATGCCTTTGTTAAATAATAACAAAATTCCCTCTAGTTTTTTTTTGGTAAACCAACCAGCTCAATCTGAACTCCTTTGAAACTAAATGCATGCTCCACAACACACAATTAAACCAATAGTGATCTTGGCTTTATGTCGGACATGCTTCAAACCTATTTATTTATGTTAGCTTCATACAGCTTTTTAATGCTTTACATAAATATTGTAAGAGTTTTCAGCTTACTTCATAGACAGGATATCATATCGATGTAAGTAATGTAGTAGGAGAAGAACTGCTCTTACCAGACTACAGCTGTAACCAAGATACAAGACAACTTGTCGGCTTTCTTACAAATGCACTCTTTATCCTTTAATTCTTTGGCCACTTCTAACCACAAGCAGTTTATTATCATTTATTGAGACTAACTTCTAGAGTAATTTTTTAAAGCTTAAAAAGAACTTTGTAACATATTTTGTACTTCGGTATATACAATGCAACCTCTGCTCCGGGGAAAACATTACAGAGTATGCAAGCCAGAGCATTAAACAAAAGAAACAAAGTAGTAGCCAACTGTAGATATTCTATCAAGTTCTTCGTGAGAAGCTCTGTGACTTAAGCCAACTATTATAAGCAAACAGCCATCTAATTATATAATTGCATGGGTATAAAACATTGCATATTACTAACAGTTTTTATTTGAAGATTGCCTCTCACTATGAAAGGTATGAAAATAATAATAATAATAACTTATGTTTTACCTCAAACTTTTAGATTTTGTTGAAATAATGTTTGCACTCTGTTTCATACATAGAGCACTCTGGGTTTGAGTTCTTCGGTTACATATAACATTTTTTTTATGTTTTATTAATATCTTTGATGGACATAGATTTTATTGATGGTCTGGTAATCCTGCATGTGAAGTAATACAGAATGTAAAAACTAACAAATTGATAAACTGACAACACAATGCGATGCAACATCAATGATTTTAAGAAATCAACTTACACATTATGGAGTCATATTGCTCTCAGAGTTGTTAATATTTTTGACATATGATATGCAGTGTACCTAGAAAAGTTGAAAGAAATGAAACTAGTTGGTAAAATATAAACATATAGTAAGTAACAAATGTAATGAGAGAACGCAGAAAATATAACAGATAATATATAAACTTACTTGGCAGGGTCGGTAGCTGTTGCAAGAACACACTGAGTTGCCATTCAGTTACAACAAATTTATATAAAAGGCAGATGAGCAATTAAGACCAGCCTGCTACTTAAAGAGAAAGCTCGCTTGAATAAATAGCTAAAGGATTGTCGAAAGTTTACTTCACAGAACTGTCAGTACAACTCTGTTTCATGTAAAATTTTTTCAATCATCAAAAATATTTTTGATCATATTTCACTCCTATTTACAAATGATCACTATGCGCACCTGAGGTCTTTTAGCAAACATTGCAGTATTTATACATGTAGGTATACATGCAAATATATTAGTTCGTAACAATTGGCTATTTTTGAGCGGTTTCAAAGAAAGTTGATGGGTATAATCTGGTTTTATATTATTCAACCCATGAAGATTGTAAAAGTTATTTGAAAACATGTTAAGTTACTGCAGTTTCACACAATCTATAATTATCTAATCGAAAATATATTGTATGTGTAAAACGTGTTAATTGCTGAACACAGCTGCACTTTTGAAATTTTTGTAGGTGAAGTCGAATACATGAAAGAAAACTTTGTTAAAATGAATATAGCTTTTGATGAGATGAGGTATGAATTCCTGGAAGAGAAAGTTACCTACACAGGCTGGGACCTGCTAGGTTGGTGTAATACCTCAATGTCTATTAACCTACCCAGTTACTTTCCGCCGAAAAAAACCACAATAACTTGAAACTGCTAAAAATTTATTTCTGTAGGTTAAATGCAGACATGCACCAACAAGTTTTTACCAATATTCACATAGTTCAAAGCTTGTGGATGAGTGAAATGTTGTGGAAAATCTACACGACAGAAAACTAACTTTGTTCACTTTGCTAAAATAAAACTTAGATTTGAAATAAAACAAAAATTAGCTAAAATTTACAAATGTCAATTTTTGATCATTAAAATATGGCTCTTGAGTAAATTTAATAAGGTGTTTATATAATTCTATTAAACAGTTCTAAGACAGTAATTGAAGCCACAAGTTTTGTAGGAAAGATTCCAATAATGATTTTACAGTTTTTTCTAGGAGTTTTTTTCAATGTTATAGCTAACTTTGGAGGAACTCTAGGAGTTAGCTTTGGAGGCAGCATCCTCACCTTTATAGAGTTCTTGGAGTTTGCTGCCCTGCAGATAACACGACTGCTCACTAAACGAAAAGTTTCTGTTGAGAAGACAACTCCCGTTGAAAAACTTCAAATATAAGTGTACCTTTTATGTTTCTTTGGGTAAATTGTAAACAATTTAGAGGTGATAATTTATTGTCAAAATTTGTAAAGCTTGGTTGCTATAAATAACCATTTGATTTACCGTCAAGTATCAATTCCTAGATTACATTCAAACTTCCACTATTTAATTTAATTCAGTTCAATTTATCTATCAAACTAATATATAAAAAATTAACTTAAATTTTCTGTAATTTTTTTGTGTTACATTAGCTGTAAACTGTGGTCATTGCAAAAATAAATAATGCGAAATAATTAAAACCATGGCTTATGGTTTTATTTTGCTGTCGGCAGAAAACCTGATGTTGTATTTTATACTCAGAATAAACAACCCCAACCCTCAGCCATCTGCACTTATTCCGCAAATGAGTAATTTTGAAAAAGTGTAAGATTCCAAAGTCCTTGGTTTCATAATAGAGTAATTCTTAGCTATCAGAAGGTTTTGCGAGATGTTGTCAACAAGGTCTTGCCGAGCATACGATCGTACCAACTTTGTAATATCGGGCAGAAATTTCACCTGTAGCCCTGTAGCTGGTACTGCATGTAGCTTTTAGTGCTCTTTGATTCTGAGTGGTGATTACTTTACAATGCTCAAGTATGATTGGCCATGTTAGTCAAGGATAGTTCTGGAATTACTACCAGCTTAATTAATGGCGTAAAACAGAAATAGTTGACCCCTGTGTATAATGCGCCCTCTGCCATTATTATTCTATTGTCATAACAACTAATGGACAGCTCTTAGAAAAAAATAATTCAACGACATTGTTTAACCTAGGTGTGTGTTTGCAATATATGTTGCCATCTTTCGATACATTGGCTGTCTTCTAGAAACATACTGGGCATTTTCGGATCGAGAATGTTCATGCCAAAACGGGCGAATTTTCCGTTTTTCGGCGAGTACAAAACCTGATTTTTGGAACTCTATACTGATAGGTGGTTTTACTGTTTAGGAGGTCATTCACTGTACGACGTTCTTGCTCCGAATACATACAGTTCTGCTATAATAAATATTTTGCATAATATGAGCCATTTTACGGCAGCAACCATTTTTGCTTAGATGCATCATATATATATATTAGTTATTATAATTAATTATTATTTTTATTATTATGGATGGAAATAAAAATTATTTTTTATTTATTTAAGTATTATTATTTATTGTTATAACAATTATTTATCACTGTTGTCTTCTGTTGTTAGTTAATAAATAGATTGAAAATGATCATGGTTTTTAAATAATTAAAACTTGACAACCTCTGGGGGCGACCATCTTTTTATTTGTTTTCGGATTTTTGCGATTAGTTGACAACAAGGGAACACAACTCCTGGTTTATAAATTTGTGTTTTTGAACGTTCAACTCACAGAAATTATGCATAGAACGAAAGCCAAATTTGCATTCGGAAGCACTTTCCCGTACCAATTTTTTCAAGGCATGGACGTTCTTGATCCGATAATGCCTGAATTTAGTAATTACTATTATGTAAACATGTGAGTAGTAATATGTGCAAACTGCCAATTTTTTGGGCATATTGTGGAGTTTTCTGTTCTTGATGCTGATATTTGCTACAATATGTTGTAATGCCCTGGTCAAACGAGACCGAATTTCTGACGAAACTATAACGAAACTATTTTTTTCAGGCCCAGCGAATTCGTTGCTCAGCAAACCGAGCGAATAATTCAGTTTCGCCGTGATCAAGCAATGCTAGGTTTGGGAAAATCTTCGGTTGCGATGCTTGCATGTGATTGGACCATTCGACCAGATAAGCTCATTAATAGGTTTATTTTCTATGTTCTGTTATTGGCTGGTCTCCAATGTCAGGGTCATTCACAACGAACGCATGGTTTCCATAGTAGTAGCACATTTGTTTTTTGAATAAATAATTATTTATTATATTATATTCATGATGAGTTTTAAATAAATGAAAGATAATAATAATAATAAAATATAATCAAACAATTGGAATAGTACTGGCTGGTCAAACTTAGCTATTTATTAAAATAATCTATTCCAAACATCAAAAATAATAATAATTCTTCCATGCTTTTACATCACGCAGTAAAGTATGAGTAGGCCCGCGCACAAAACACAATCCTCTGTCATTGGATGAAACTAGTGATCGCTAGGCGTAACGAACTAATTATAGTTCTCGTGTGACCAGTACAACGAAACTAATATCGTCGCACCTCGGCGATTTTCTAAAATAGTTTCGTTATAGTTTCGTTTATCAGTCTCGTGTGACCAGGGCTTTAAACTTGTCACTTTTGAGTGGTGGGAACCAACTTCTTAGTAATTATGATAATTGCTCAATCTTGACTGAACCTAAGACTATTTGATGACTAATCATCAGGCTAGCTTTTACTAAACACTGAATCTTCATGTGAAAGTCTTCTTTTACTAGTCACTAGGAGATGATGAACTGTTGTGTTTCTATTTAGAAACAAAGGTCAGAGTTCGTAATGAAAAATAAACACACCCTGTAAATATCTTTGGGGTTTCTTCAAGGCTTTACATATGCTAAATTCACTCGGAGCTGGATGTGCGTTGTATGTCAATTTAACGGATAGTAACATACGCACAAACTTCATTTACTTTGTATTTCAAGGTGATAATTGCAGGTGCCTGTGATTGATCTCTATTGAAAGTACGAATTAATTATAAAATGTTATGTAACATGTGACTTCACTAAAAAATATACTTCAACCATCGAATGTTCTTCGCATTAGCTGCTGGTTCATTGATTCCATTGCCATACACTTTCCTGCTCAGTATGGTTTTTCCGAAAAAACATTTGAAACTTTTTTTCAGAAGCATATTACTTGCAATAATTCAAAGTCACTAATACTTAAAATGATATCAATGAAATGAGATAAAAGACCGGTCATGCTGATACGCAGATTGTGAAGTAAAATATTTGGAACAGAAGCTCATCAAACTATTCAGTGCTGAGAAGACATCTATTGGTACTGAAGTCGAGAGCAATCTTAAGATTTTACTAAATAGTGTTACCCAACGATAAGATAAAAGCAAGATTTTAACTGGTTTAAACTTTAAAACTAAATAGGGCCAGTAGTTGCATAATGGGTGTTTAAATGACTGGTTTTGAAAATTTTAGATAGTCGCAAACAAATCCTGAAGATCACTCTCTAGACTTTGTGTTATCACTTGGAACATTAATCTTCAAGTTTTAAAAAATCATCTTTTTATTTAATCACTAATGAATATTTTTTGTTTTTCTTGAACATTTAATATTAATTAAATTTATTTAAGGGTTTTTAAAGTAATTTAAGAAACCTGAAGGAGTTCTGAGAGAGACTCAAGACCAATAGATGCCATCCCATCACCAATTAATTGATAAAAAGTAAAAGTAAAGAGAAAATATAAATTTGCACTCATTACAACAATCTGAAGGAAAGTTTAATTTTGTCAAATTGATTATTACCTGGGAAATTTCGTAACTCTTTTTTGGGAACTCCAAACAAAAGCATAGAGTGTAAGTTTTTTGAAAACACCTTTTTAATAAAAAAATTTTTATACCCGTACATAATATTTTGCTGCCTACAACAAACAACACACCACACTTACATCATTTTTAAGAAAATAATCAAAGCTAAGTAACGAATTCAACATTTAAAATGAACATAAATAATGTGGTAGATTTCAGTGCACTCTAGGAGTAAACGGCTAGTTTACACTAGAAACCTTGCAAAGCAATGCGCTAGACTTCTGCCCACAGCATTTGGTTAATAGCTGTTGGGTAGGAAGTCATACTGTGCCGGTAGCATAGTAAGCAGGGCCGGTATTGACCCCTGCAGGGTCGGTAGTGACCTCTACCGACCCGGTACAGCTGTACTGGGCCGGCACAAGATGGCCGCCTTAGACGAGGATCTGTAAAGATGTCCAGGAACTTAGTCAAGGTCGTAAACAGGAAGTGCCTACCCCTAAAGTACCAACTTAGTGGACCTAATTCTATATACAGCCTGGGAACCCTGTAGGAGCCGTCATTGGACAGTTAGGAGAAAGGACTCCGCCCTTAGCCACTTGGCACCTCCTTGTATTATCTTGCATTGCATTGTGATTGGTTGAGTATTTATATAATTAATGTCATTGGTTGCATTACTTCCTGTGCATTGTATCTTATATGTTTTGTGTTCATTTGCTCTCCTATAAAAGGAGAGCTCCTACTGTTACTCTGTGCATTCATTACAATGAGCCATGGCATGTATTCTTATATTGCTAAACCCTAGAGGAATAGTTACCCTCAGGACAGCTTAGAGAATAAAGCCATTATAACAAACACTACTCGGTACTGTTTGTCTGAGCCATGGGCTCTTGCCTTACCGGGTAATTCGGTTGCCCTATACAGTTGTCACTGTCGGTCAGTACAGTGTCCCCTCTGGATAGAGGTAGAATACTCGAGACTAGTGGATGTCCGTGGTAACAGACCGGAATCCATTACATTGGTGGCAGCGGTGGGATAAACGGTACCTTCCCACGCTGTGCTCTTTCACGCTACCCTCTGGCCCTGCGAATGCACTGCAGGCCAGCTACCACTGAGGAAGGAGAAGTGATCTACCGGGTGTAGATCTGGAGAGAGGAGAAGAAATTGATCTACCGAAGTAGTAGATCTGAAGAAGCAATTGACACAAGATACTACCGGATTTCTCTGCAGGTTCGTTTGAGTGCGCTCCGAACTGCAGCAGCTATCCCGGCACAGTATCCACTACTAAAGGCTGTCTGCATCAACCGTAGAGCTTGCTCCATTTGCAGCAGTCCAGTACAGACGCTACCGTATCTTCTACAGGCTCGTAGAGTTCGCTCCGCCCTGGACATAGAGATACCGGCACTGTACAGAAGAATGAGAGAGTCGTGTATCCGCTATACAGACTCAGCTACCAGAGGTTATTCAGCTTGGAGTGCTACTCAGCTGGTAACAGTGACCCCGGCACTGTATCCATTTACAGTGTCACTACACTACTGCCTGTAGGCCCGTAGAGCTTCGCTCCGCCCTGCAGCAGTACAAGAAGTTTCGTAACGGTTGTTACAAGCGACGGAGTGCCAGATACTGCCACAGTATCCATTGGACCAACCCCTAGATCTGCTAGAGCCACTGGAAACACAGCTACCGACCCGGATCTAACCTAGACCGGCCCGGGATCCAGTTGTACTGACCATTTCTTAGATTTGAGTTGAGATCATTCCTCTATCTGCAAAGAATGGCCACCCAGAGAGCACGCAGGGCTGGTCGAGCACCCGCTGGCAACCCAGAAGCTACAGCCATTGATAGATTGACCGAAGCATTGACGGCTATGATGAGGCCCAACCAAGACAATGCACCAGCTAGGCTAAAGGCTCCGAAGTTCGACGGCGAAGGAGACGTCGAGTACTTCATCAGCAGATTTGTTGAGGTAGCCGAAATGAATGAGTGGCCAGAGAACACGGCCATGTTATACCTAAGGGATGCATTACGAGGTAAAGCATTGGACTGTGGAAAGCCTCCACAACTGCAGGGTATCTTTGCTGCACTACGAGCACGTTTTGGGCTAACACAAAGGGAAGCTATGTCCCGGCTGACCAGCCTACGCCGCCAACACAAGACGTCGCTCCAAGAGCATGCAAGTGAAGTAGAGCGCCTAGTGCGCGTTGCGTATGCAGATCTACCTCACCGACCCATGCAGAGGATGATGCTGGACATCTTCAGCACCACAGTTGGGAATGCTTACCTGCAAAGGCACTTGTTGGCCATGCAGCCCATGGACATTGCTGAAGCAGTCCGGGCCGGCAACGAGTATATGCAGATAAAAACACCGTTTGAGGAGCGCCAGGCTCATGTACGGATGTTGGAAGAGGATGCCGACGAGGAGGAAGGGGAATGGATGAGGACGATTGCCAAGGGCCCGTCTCAACGTGTCTCCACCGCTACTGCCGTACAGCAGACACACCACACCCCTACACCTGCCATACCGGATCCTATGACAACAGTCATGGACAGCCTAAAGCTACTAACAGAAGAGCTACGGTCGCTGAGAGCGGCAAGACAGGCGGCTCCCGCTCCACAGTTGGAGGCAGAGCCTGCAACACGCTGCTGGGGCTGCGGACAACCAGGTCACATGATGAGTACCTGCCCCCGAACTCAGCGCGCAGTTCACTTTGCAAACAACCCTAGACAGACGGGAAACGGCCGGCGCCCGCAGTAGCGCCACCGGCAGCTGACTGCAGCTGGGCAAGCCGGACCACACCCACAACCCCTTATAGTCCTGGAACTCTGAAGAAGAGTGGACAACCTCCCAAGATACAACTGACAGCAACCAACCACCGATGGACAGGCCAAACAACTCCTGATGCCCCGTACAGTCCTGGAACTCTAGGAGAGAGTGGACAAACCCCCAAGAGAGCATCAACACCCGCTGACTGCAGCTGGACAACTCCTGACACCCCGTACAGTCCTGGAACTCTGAAGAAGAGTGGACAACCCCCCAAGAGAGCACAGACGCCCGCTGAGGACAGCCGGACAGCTCGACAAGCCCCCATCTGTCCTGTAACTCTGAAGAAGAGTGGACAACCCCCCAGGAGAACACAGACTGACAGTAGCCGGAAAGCTCGTCAACCCCCTTACAGTCCTGCAACTCTAGGAGAGAGTGGACAACCCCCCAGGAGAACACAAATGGCAGCGCCACCGCTGGAGCGACCTTACCAGGCCAGCTACTTCCTGGCTGGAAGGTTAGCCGGTAGACCAGCCTCCCTGTTGATTGACACAGGCTGCACCACCAACTTGCTGTCGAAGCATCTGTATCAGCAATTGCCACAGTCAGTGAAGGACACGCTGCAACGCAGCAAGGCTCATGGACTCACGGCTGACGGGTCTAGGATTCCCTGTTACGGTACCCTGCAAGTAAACTTGCAGCTTCGTAAACTGAGAACGAGCGTTAACTTCGTCATTAGTGACATCAATGAAGATGCCATAATTGGCATGCCGTTTCTCACCTTACACGATTGTGCCCTACGGTTTCCAGACTCCCATGTCATCATTGACGGACATGTGTTACCTTGCACGGACAAGCACGGGCGGCCACTTAATGACAGTGTCCGTCTAGCGCAAGCAGAGCTGACGGAGAACACCCCTTACACACCTGAAGAAGAGGACGTCCCCACACAACCACCCGCTGTAGAGAGAACTACAGGTGGAATGTACCAGGCTGTGAAGAGCCCCCCGCCACAGGTAGATGGCAGAAGATTTGAGCCGGATCGGACAATAACTGTAGAAGCTATAGGCAAAACAGTGTTTTCCCCCCGCTGGCTATGCCCCTGCGCTGGGAAGAAGGGAGCCCTGCTGCTGGAGAGAGGCAGCTGCCCTTTGACTATCAACCCTCTGTTAAAAGATACAGATATGAAGCAAGCAAGCACAACACAGAAGCAGACTATGAGAGCGCTCAACTGTGTCTAGATGGGGATTCCCACCACCCGCCTAGAGGAAAGGCAAGGAAAGCAGTAAACAGACCCAAAAAGACTGCAAGGGAGGTGCGGACCACATCACGCTTGGTTTCAAAAGAACCCCGAGGAGCTCCCCGACAACCTCCAGTGAACAGAATCACTGTAGCTGACCGTCTAAAGATGTTGGAGAAGTGGCCAAAACCTCCCAGTACTCGAACCCTTCCTGTTAAGCCGGGCAGAGTGAGACAAAGTTGTAAACAACTCTGCAGCACAGACCAGCCACTCGTACCTAGCAGTGACAGTGACAGGACCATCCTCCAACTAGCCATGGCGGCTGATCAATGCATAGAGCTCGAGGACCAAAAGGCAGATTTGCTGCAGGATGCAGGCCTTGATAATTGTCCATCAGCCAACTGTGCAGACACAGAAGTACTGGAAGCGATGCCAACGGCAGAGCTGTATACCAAGGTAGAGAAGGTCAAGCTAGCAAAGAAAGAGAAAGAGGGTGAGCAATTAAATGCAGCATTTTCAAAATGGTTATTTGAGAACTGC
Source organism: Cryptosula pallasiana (assembly GCA_945261195.1). Taxonomy (NCBI): domain Eukaryota; kingdom Metazoa; phylum Bryozoa; class Gymnolaemata; order Cheilostomatida; family Cryptosulidae; genus Cryptosula; species Cryptosula pallasiana. The sequence goes on along the minus strand of OX183132.1, from coordinate 5,593,925 downwards.
ACACCACGAGATCCGTTAGCACTACGGAGTGGCAGCCCACCTAGCTACGCTAAACCTGTACCTCTAGACTCACCATGCGCTGGTGACAGTGGAGTATGCGCTCTCCCACAAGTTGGGACTGCTGACACCCTCATAAGGGCAGTAGATAAGAAAGAGCGGGAGATCAAGTGCCCACCGCTTGATGCTGCCTGCCTGCCGGCCCGGAATGACTCCCTACCGGCCCGGGGTCCTCCAGAGTTTCAGTCAGGGAAGACTGAGAAGTTACAAGGCAGTAGTTACCCTTGTAGAGCTTACCGAAAGAGAAAGCCTGTGGTGGCAGCTAAGGGTGAACGTCCCACGACGTCTTCACCACCAACCTTAGTGCCACACAGCACAGTGCACCACACCCCGGCACGGGATGTTGCTTGCACCCCCACGGTACAGTGGGAAGAGGAGAGAAAGCGCTGGCTTTCCTTAGAAAAGGAACGGCGGTCTCCTAAAGTTGAGATAAGGAAGGTTCTGCTAGCACTAGAACTTCCAGGGCCACTGCTCGCACCCATACATGACGCTATGGTACAGCAAGCCCCGCTGCACTATAGGCAGCCCATTGACATGTTGCATAAAACTGGTAATGCACATGTTGCTGTAGACGAGCGCTCACAAATGAACGTGACGCCCATGCTTACCATACGATTGGTACAAGCATCAAGCCCTCCCGTGGAGGAAGAAAAGGAGATGATTACTAGCTTCCCCTATGATCCAGGAGGAGTTGAGTTATGGGAGGTCACCTGCAAGGGCGACCTTCTCTGGAGAGAGGTGCTATGTCATCTCATGGCATAGTACCTGACCTTATATATAATCAAATATATAATCTGGGTACGGGTGTTACCCCCACACATATCTGCTCTTGATATTTTGTTATTAAAGCCAGGCTATGACTTTAATGGAGAGAGGTATGTGGTAGATTTCAGTGCACTCTAGGAGTAAACGGCTAGTTTACACTAGAAACCTTGCAAAGCAATGCGCTAGACTTCTGCCCACAGCATTTGGTTAATAGCTGTTGGGTAGGAAGTCATACTGTGCCGGTAGCATAGTAAGCAGGGCCGGTATTGACCCCTGCAGGGTCGGTAGTGACCTCTACCGACCCGGTACAGCTGTACTGGGCCGGCACAAGATGGCCGCCTTAGACGAGGATCTGTAAAGATGTCCAGGAACTTAGTCAAGGTCGTAAACAGGAAGTGCCTACCCCTAAAGTACCAACTTAGTGGACCTAATTCTATATACAGCCTGGGAACCCTGTAGGAGCCGTCATTGGACAGTTAGGAGAAAGGACTCCGCCCTTAGCCACTTGGCACCTCCTTGTATTATCTTGCATTGCATTGTGATTGGTTGAGTATTTATATAATTAATGTCATTGGTTGCATTACTTCCTGTGCATTGTATCTTATATGTTTTGTGTTCATTTGCTCTCCTATAAAAGGAGAGCTCCTACTGTTACTCTGTGCATTCATTACAATGAGCCATGGCATGTATTCTTATATTGCTAAACCCTAGAGGAATAGTTACCCTCAGGACAGCTTAGAGAATAAAGCCATTATAACAAACACTACTCGGTACTGTTTGTCTGAGCCATGGGCTCTTGCCTTACCGGGTAATTCGGTTGCCCTATACAGTTGTCACTGTCGGTCAGTACAGTGTCCCCTCTGGAGAGAGGTAGAATACTCGAGACTAGTGGATGTCCGTGGTAACAGACCGGAATCCATTACAATAATTTATAAGATTTTCTTTAAGCTACGCTGTGGATATTACAGCTTGCTTTTCATCTTATTGGGAATTATTTGCTTGTGAATGATGAGATTGCGATAGTTTCATAATGTAGTGGACTTTTATGACCACATTGTCTGCGCAAAGGTCCCCCTGGAAACTGTAGAGTGTCAGACATGCCTTTCTTGAAGTCTGGCACTGCCAGAAATCTTATGAAAGGCAGGTATTAACTCTACCGGCCCGGCAGGCAACCCTACCAGCCCTGCAACTATCACTACCGGCCCTGTAGCAAACACTACTAGCTCTGCAACTATCACTACCGGCCCTGCTGCTACCACTACCGGCCCCGAAGTAACACTTCTGGCCCTGCGGCCAATTTATACCGGGTCGAGGAGGAAAGAAAGAATGTAGCCTGAGAGACTAGACAAGTACCAAGAAATGCAGAAGCCCGAGTCTGCGATCTAAATATCATCAGATTTGCCAGAAGTTATAAATCTCAAGCTACAACAGCTTATGCACTCTATTTATATTACAGCATCACTTCTTGAGCTGTGACTCAGCAGTATTGATCAGGAAGCTCCGCCCCCTACTTCTGGGCGCCTTATTTGTTTAACTATATTTTAATCAATCTGATTCGTTGCTAATTATAATCTGTTTTTTGGTCGCATATTTATGTTCCACTTATTTGTCATTTGCTATTCCATAATTAGGCCAATCATTTCCTGTACCGCTGGATATAGAAAGCAGAGTTTTGCTTACACTCCTTGCACTTGTATTAGGATACTGCTTGTGATTGTACCAAACAGCAAGATACTTTGTCATTATTGTTTACACTGGGTTTTTGTAAAGTAATAAACTCATTATTACTCTGAAGCATTGAGTATTGAGTCTCAGCTATGGACTCTGTTACAGTTGTGATGTTTGAGATACTCCTCTGTTAAAGTTGATTGCTAAATAACTTCCTTTGGAGAGAGGTTTTGTTGGTGGCATTTCGGCCGGCCCCTGAAATCCACCACAGTTATGCAATTAAATTTAATTTATTCAAGTTAATATTTTATGTATACATAACAATATTGATACTGGTACTGCGAAAATGCCTAAGCTTTCCAATATCCTTGAATTAGGCCCACGCAAATCAATGAAAAACTAGATCTCAGTCTATTCAAGCTGAGAACTAAACTGTGCTTTCTAGTAAGTAAAATACTTTAATTGCTGGAATGGACCAGAAAACATGACCTTTACTACCATGAACTCTTCAAATTACACTATTTGTTGCATTGATCATCATCATTGAAATAACTTTAGCTGTGCAAGAAACTTTGTGTCTGCTAGCATTATCAAGCTATCACAGCTCTCAGGACAAGAAAGAATTTGCAAAGCACATGCTTATTGATGCAACCGTGTAGAGCTAATCAAATTACCAAGAAGTTGTCGAATAAACTAATTGAACATTTCTCTAAAGTAACGCTGTCATTACAAGATTGGCTATTTTCTCAACCCATGATCAATTAAACCGCAGACAGCAAACAGTTGACATTCAACGATCAATATTTTACATAAACGCTACTTCAGAATAGAAAAGACTTGGATCCTAATATAGCCTTGTGCAAACGTAGCTGCTGCCTGCTTTTAGGTTTCTGTTTATGCAGCTTAACAAGCTTTTTTGATTTTAAACAAATGTTTCATGCCAATAACTTGTTCATCGCTGCCACACACAATCCATAAAAACACCTAGACTTGTGCAGATTACAGGTTTAGACAGCCTTCGCTGACTAGATGTTGAATATTGAGGAGCGTGTAAATTATTCATAAAATATAAATGAAGCATTGATTATCGAAGCAAAGAAAAAATGAACGCTTTATAGCACAAGTATTAGAACAGAGAAGGCTCTGTTCCAAACAAAAAATGGCTGCAGAAAGCAATGATCCGTACATCTCAAACAGCTGGCAGCAGTTTTCAGAAGATACGTCTATGCATGGCGTCAGGCATGTTATGGTGAAAGAAGCATCTTTAATAAAAAGGTACAATTCAGGAAACTCCATTATTTGTTTCTAAATATATTTTTTGAAATGCCATATGTAACTTTCCATTTTGTTGTATGCTTTACCTTATATCCTAAGCAAAATTACTTAATGTTTTGAAAAAACACTTATTTCAGGTGTATGTAAGCTCAACCAGCAGCAAACAATTCTAAATTGCAGTCAGTGGTAATTAGCAAATGTTATGTTCATCAGATCAGTGTGGACTCTGATGGTACTGGTTGGATTTGGCTATTTCATATACGCTGCTCAGGGTTTTCTTACTAACTTCTCTCAACGGCTCGTCACCACCAACATCAAAGTGGAAAATGCTGATAATTTGACGGTATGTTTAGCTGGCAACAGTTAACACTTTTAAAAGGTCAATTGGCTACAGGGTTCCACTCAGTAATTTCTTATCTTGTACTAGCACACAAACTCTCAAAAATTCTATATTAAAAAATAAAGTTCATTAATCTTTAAAAGTTGTTTACCATCTGAGAAACATCTTTAAAAATAACAAGTGCAATCAATAGATGCTTGCTGATGATCATGAAGTGTTTTTTTTTCTTTTTAATTTCTTATCATTTGGAAAAAAACTTTTCTTTCTCACCGATGTGTTTTGCTGATAAAAAAATATCTTCTTGAATATAACAAAGCATAGACTGTATTTGCAAATACATTTATTCATGCAGAGCTACTCATTATGAAAATCCGATGAACTTATTTTTAATTTTGATGCAACTGAACTTTTTACACTGCAATTAATTTAACTTTCTCGAAACACTGGCTGTGTCATTTTATAATTGCTGTTTTTGAGCAGTTTCCGACATTGACCATCTGCAATAAAAACTTTTGGCGAAAGTCTCGACTAGTCCCTGATACGCTGACTGCAGAAGAAAGAACTCTGGTTGATGGTCTTCTGTTCGATTTGTATTTCACTGGAGGACAACCACCATCAGCTGATAAGTAATTACATGTATTTCAACTTGAAAATGATTTTACTCTATTTCATTTGTAGTGAAATGAATGCAAACTAAAGCAAACATACCTAATAAGTTAAAAATTGCCATCTCTAGTAGTTAACTAGTAAATAATTGTTTCTTTATTTTTTGTTTGCTTGTATTTTGGTTTGTTTATTTCATGTTCTGTTGGTTGGTTTGTTTAGTATTTTGTTTGCTTTATTAGCTGTTTTTTTTTGTTCGTTTATTCGCTTGTTTGTTTGCCATCATGTTTGTTTGTTTTTTTGTTTCTTGTTTGTTTGTCTGCTTGTTTCCAGATACAACTGGAGTCATCCTGTTTTGAAAGATTTTTCGAAAAATACTGGAATTCCCGAAGAGATTTTTGATGAGTACATGCAGAGCCTGGCTCACACGTTGGAGGAGACGTTTACTTATTGTGAAGTGAAGAGAAAACCAATAAACTGTAGCGAAATTATTCAGAAAGTAAAAACAGATACAGGTTTGTTTTAGAAAATACTTAAAGTTGTTGGAGCAATGCTTTAACCATTCAAATACTTATTTTTGTACAAAAACTAAAGAGTTACAAAGTTGTGAAAAAATCAGAGGCGTCTGCTATAAATAGGAGGCGTCTGCTATAAATAGGAGGCGTCTGCTATAAACAGGTATAAAAAATACTCTTTGTGTGCTGGCAGCTTACAGGCAATGCAGTTGTTGCATTGCTTATGTACAACAGAAAAACATAAATTTAATCAAGTTGTCAAAGTTTTGTTTATAGCAATTTGTGAGTTATTCAAGTTATTGGGGCCAAACAATTGATATTATTTCCTAGGTTGATAGCTTGAGAAAGTGGATGATATGACCAACGAGATCAAACCAAAAACAAATTTCGCACAGAAACAAACAAAGGTTTCAAGAACTTTTCATTATTATATAACTAACTGCTAATTTGTTGCTAAGAATGAATAAAAAAGATCCTTCCACTTGGTCTATAGTGTTTCACAAAAAAACATAAAGCTGCGCGATAATTTTCACCATTCGGTAACCTCGTCATTGGATTTCATTCTGAGGCAGCTCTACTGTACCATTTAGGATACTGCTTCCAGTTCAATGGAAATAAAGAGTTCCAGGCTCACACCGCTGGACTGAGTGGAGGAGTAAATTTTGGATTGAATGCTATGGTAGATGAATACTACATCGGACCGTACTCATTTGCTGAAGGATTTCTAGTAATACTGATATAGCAATATGCAAAAAATACTAATTTTTGTTGATGGATATACAGTTATCAACCACAGATATTGCATAATAATTTGTTTCGTTTGCATAAATGCTATTTTATTTTCAGATCGCGATACATGATTCTACGCAAGTACCTCTTCTGTCTGAACTCAGCTACGGTGTGCACCCTGGACTGGAAGCACATTTTAACCTTCAGCGTAAGGAGGTTTGTTGAAACAGATTATTTTCACTAATGCAGTAACCATGGAATAAAACTGAAACATTTTAGCTAGGCATTTTATGTTTTACCAACCAAGCATGTTGTTACATCTATGGAAAAAAGTAGCTATTGAAGTTTACACTCAATTATTTATAGCAATACCAAAAAGTGTGTACTTAACACACATTCTAGTTGCACCAACATGTCCTCTTTGGGGATCTTTGATAGATCAGATAACCAAGTACTAAACTGTGGTTACCTATATACTTATGGATGATTGACTTGTGTATGGCACCTGCACATGCTTCCAGCGCAGTCCTAATGCAAGCCTATTACTTTTAGGGTTTATAGCGAATATTTAGAACTCTTGTGACACAACAGTTTTTGGACAGCATTGTCACATTTAATTTTGTAAACAACCAAGTAGAACGAAACGTGTGCTCAGTTAAAAAGTATACAAACACAAATGAGCAAGTTATACATCATTAATTATTAATATGCAGCTGTTTTATTGACCTGAAGTGATTCCTAACATTGGTTGTTTGAGCAGAATTTTCTTGTTACTGCAATATTGTTGTTTACTTGTTTGGCAATGCACATTATTGTTTAAAAAGGGATATTAAATCAGATCGTTTTATGGGTAATACTGTAATAGAGTTGCATAGTGGGGCCTCTACTCCTGCAGTAGCTATGCCCACCTACCATAAGTAGTATTTCCCATGGTGGAATCCAGCTCGGTACAGCTCAGATTGTGTGATTATAACACTGGTGACAGCAAGTAGACATTGTTGCCTGTATAGCTCTGTCTCTTGCTCCCTCTCCAGTAGTTGTTTGATAAAATTCAGGTACAACTATTTTGCAATAAGTTACAAGTTACCAATCTATAGTCTTGGTTGGTATCAGAAAACTTAGGTGACTCTGGCCTTTCACAAGTTTTTTCATTGTTTGAATTTTTTGACTCTCTGAAGTTGACTCAATACGTTTTCTTATAAGTAAAACCTGTTGCAGATAAAAAGGGTACCCCCATATGCAGATGCTGGCAGATCTGACTGCTTTGATACAGTTAACAGAAGGAATCCTTTACATTTCTATGATGTCTATTCTTACTCAGCTTGTAAGAGCGAGTGTCTGGCTTCTTATGTAATCAGCATATGTGGATGTAGGGATATGTTTAGTCCTGGTGAGCAAATACATGAATACACCAACAGTATTTATTTGCACCCAAACAAAATTGAATCAAATTACAAGAAACGTTTCGACCTGTTTTTGGTTTGCTAACGGTATCTTGGACTACATACTTGTCTTGTTATAAAAATTAGCATTCTACTGCTTTGTAGGTTTAAATGATTCTGCAACATGCACAGTGCAGGATATGATGGAGTGCTCTATACCAGCTTGGTGTAAGTGTTACTACATTTGGTTTTTTTGTATCTTTTGACTTTAAATCTGGACCCAGTGAAAAACAGAAATAAACAGACCAGCTTGCGATCAAATATTTCTGGTTTGGGCACGTTTTTTAATGTACTTTAAGTTCTGCCACAGATCACTGATAGGCTAGGAATTATTACCCTATTAATGGAGTCAAATCCAGCTAAGGATAACTTTTGTGCTGATTTGAATTGCAAAAAAAACCTGAGCTAGATTTTTAATCAGAAGAAAAGTGGTTTTATAGGTAGGTAAGTTTTGCGCTAGTTTTTTTAACAACTCACTGTGCAAAACAGTGAGAATCTTTATCACTCTTGTATCGTTGACTCCTTTAAAATTTTTGTGATATAGTTGAATTTACATCAAATGGAGATCACTTGAAGAAATGTGACTGCAGAGCCACTTGTAATGAAGTACAATATACAGCTAGAATTTCTTCCTACAGATATCCTAGTGCACTGATGAGCGAGGTGTACAATTGTAACGACTGTAAGTCCTAAGTTGATCAGAACCCTCACACCATCGCCTTAAGCTTTTGTTTTCAGCAATACTTGAGAAAACTATCAAAAATGCTTTGCTTCATTATACGTAAAATACGACTGTGATACAGAAATATAATCTTATTTTGCTAAGAATCTCGTTAAAGAACTTTGAGTTCAACGGAACACTCAGCATACTTCAGTAAAATACAAAAAAAAGCTATATTGTTGAACAAGTAAAATAAGTTATATTCAGGTATAACCAGCAATCTTTTTTCAATTTATTTATATTTCTTTTCAGCTTGCACAGACCTCTACAGACAAAACTATCTCGCAGTCAACTTTGTTTATGGTGAAATGTCTTACGAGTACTTGGAGGAACAAGTAGCTGATACTGGACACGATCTCATATGTTTGTATTATTATGTTATTAGTTTACATTGTGGAAAACTCATTGCAAAGACGCCGAACATACAATTGTGTGTATAGAATAAAATCATTATTATCAAATTGAGTAGATTTTAAATCCAACATTCCATTCCGACAGCGCTTCGAAGTTTGAACTAGTTTAATAACTGCCATTCAAACATCTTGTACAATATTGATTATTATATCCATGAAATTCAGTAGCATGCATATTTTTTTAGTATCATTAAAATGAAAACTTTTCATTGTCATAGCAAAACTAGCTTCAGACTTTTTTATGGTTCAATGTGTTCAAAAAGCTCCCAACTAGATCTAATATCCATACATTTTTTTGCATTTTCTTTTACAGCCAACCTTGGAGGAACTCTGGGAGTTTGTCTTGGAGCTAGTTTCCTTACTATCATAGAGTTCATAGAATTTGGAGTTATCCAACTATTTCTGCTCATGAACAGATCTACTAAACAAAGAACTCAAAAATCTGTCTCTAAAATCAAAGTCAAACCTTACGAAGGCTAAAAGCTTGTCATTAACTTGAAAACTTCAATAAAGGACATTCCGAGTACATTAACAATACCCTGATGAGGACTTAAATAAGGGGCATGCAGAGTACATAAACAATTCCCTGAGGTGCACGGATTTTGATATACCAGCTAAGAAAATGTAAATTTTCAATGTCTTTGGGTACTCATGCTCTACAACAGCCTGTTGACCAAATCGATCCTTTTTGCCATTTTACTGCTTATAAGCAGCTCACAAAAAATCCCATTGAACCCTAGATCAATTTTATTTTTAACCCTTTATTAACAAAATGCCAACAAGTTGCATTATATAATCAAAATTTAAAGACAGTTTTTGTGAAATGTAAAAGTATTCCTTGTGTCTGACTATACATTGTAGTTAAATGTATGGCACTGTTTTGTAATCCATCAGTTGTTTTCAATAAAACAAAGGATCATAAACCAGCCTACTGCTAACAAGTGATGTAATAACAGTGGTTGTAACAGTCAACACCAGCTAGTTTCGTTATAGTTTTACAACTAAACAGGATTCGGTTTGAGAAAACACCTCTCCGCTTTCTCATGTAATTTTCTGCTGGGCTGCTTTTACAAAACTATACTAGTTACATAGTTGCAATATTGCTCACTTCATGAAGTTTTGGACAAAAAATCCGATATATCGGACACTCAAATTTCAGTCAAAACGGTTAACTTTCTAAAACGTTTTTACTGCGCTGACGATTATATAGCCGCTAGTTGATCACGGTCTGGTTCAAGATTTTATTCAGATAGGTTGTTGATTAGTGAGTTCTATAATTTACCAGTGTTGACTAAATTAGCATCAAATTTTGTTTTTTGAGATGTTTTGAGTTCAAATAAAATATATCAGATTTTGATGACATGAGTATAATAAAAAATTTTGTCTTTGGTGTTGTATGTGAGTAAATGATTTATTATGTTTGTCGACAAAAGCCCAAGTGTTTTGGGCCCATGAGCTAAATTACTCATGGTTCGTTGTGATCATGAAATAATAAGTAAAAGAACTTTTTAGTGCGTTATTCATGCGATCACTGTTGTCAATGAAGTGAACTTTATTCTTACATAGTGGTATTCACTCCAAATCTTTTGTAAAACCAATAATATTGATCAAGGAAACACATTACATTGTACTTTAATTCATATTGAGTTATTGTGATAAAACAATTTATTCATATTTACATTAACATTAGTATTGTTATTAAAAAGCGCATTTTTAAATATTGACTTTAAAGTACAAAAAAATAGAATCAACCGGATATTGAAACTGTGAAAAGACAACTCCGTAAATTTTAACAAATCGTAAACTTGTAAAAGTTACCCTCTCACAACTCCAACAATTTTTCAACTTTCAACAATTCGAAAATTTTTTTAAAGTTTTGTTTTCATTTTCAACAAATTGAAAGACTGAGAAGCTATGCTCACTTTGTTAAGACAACTCTGCAAATTTTGACAAATCGGGATTTTTTGTCTAGTTTTAACAGTAACAAGCCTGCTGCAAAGCTTTTAAAAGTTGCACATTCACTGTTGTAAACATTCAACTTCAATTTTTTTGCATTCTGTGCTATGAATTAGTTACTGCTAGTTGTTGTTTTTTTTTGTGTTAGACTGTATAACGTATAGGTCAAGTGTGTACGTATCAAATTCATAGCTAAGACAATGCAGGTGCAAAACTTGTTTTGTGCTATACCTTGATTTGCTATAAAGTTAGACAACAGTTTATTTTTAACGAAGTATAAAAAGTAAACAGATAAAAAGACAATAAAAAACCGTAGCTGTGTTGCATATAGGATGTATGTTTACATTAGGTAACAAAAAAAAATCAGTCAGTAACAACATGAATATATTGTTATAGGTATAGGTAGTAAATCAGATATAAAAGTGATACTTTAATCATATCTAGTTGGTAACTAAAAACAGTATGTTGATTGCTCACGATATAAAATTGCATAAAAGTTTTGTGGTAAGATATAATAAAACTGAGGATGTATATCGAGTATATTTAAGACCGATGATAATAATAAACATAGATAAATAAATAATTTAAAAAATCCCCTATCAAAGTTGTCAAAACATAAATTTCTTTCTGACAAAACTCTGGATTTTTTCTCATTTTTCTTCTAATATTGTGGTAGATTTTGATGCACACTAGTAGTGAACAGGTCGTTTACTCTAGAACCTTGCGAGACAATGCGCTAGACTTTTACTCACAGCGTTCAGTTAACAGCTATTGGGTGGAAAGTCCTACCGTGCCGGTGGCATAGTGAGCAGGGCCGGTAGTGACCCCTGCAGGGTCGGTAGTGACCCCTACCGACCTGGTATAGCTGTACTGGGCCGGCACAAGATGGCCGACATAGATGAGGATCCTCAAAAGTGTGTAGGAGCTTAGTCAAGGTCGAGAACAGGAAGTACTTACCCTTAGATTACCAACTCCATGGACCCAACTCTATATACAGCCTGGGAGCCTTGCAGGACTACTGATTGGACAATAAGGAGAAAGGACTCCGCCCTTAGCCACTTGGCACCTCCCTTAATTAACCATACTGCATTGTTGATTGGCTTGTTATTTATATAATCAATTGTATTGGCTAATCTGCTTCCTGTGCATTGATTGTTATATGTCTTATGCTTATCAGCTCTCCTATAAAAGGAGAGCACACACTGTTACTCGTTGCATTCATTACAATGTTGCCATGGCATATGCTCTTATATTGCTAAACCCTAGAGGAATAATTACCCTCAGGACAGCTTAGAGAATAAAGCCATTATTACATACACTACACGGTACTGTTTGTTTGAGCCATGGGCTCTTGCCTTACCGGGTAATTCGGTTGCCCTACACAGTTGTCACTGTCGGTCAGCACAGTGTCCCCTCTGGAGAGAGGCAGAATACTTGAGATTAGTGGATGTCCGTGGTAACAGACCGGAATCCATTACAATATCATGTAATTTTAATTTGACAGAACTAGTAAAACCTTTTTTTTTAAACTCCGTGTTGCACATCTAAAATTACCTTGACAGAACTTGGGTCAATTCTTTCACTAGTCTCACTTTTAGTACTTAATTTTGAAACATATTATTTAGAATCTGAAGTTACAATTGCTTCTAATTCAGTTAATTTTTTGTTTGGTTTTCTATTCTGATTATTAATTAAAATCCTTAAATCTCCGACAACTGATTTTTTAGATATTGTCAACAAACTACTGCCAAACTCAAATTCTATAAGAATTTTATTTGCAAAACAACCTTCAAAGTTTTTGAAAAATTTAAATCCTTAGTTAAATCAATAACAAAACCAGTGTCAATAATATTCAATGAGCGTGGCTTCTAAAACATTCACATTGTGCATGCATATCGATGATTGTATATGATTAATTACTCTTGTAAAGAGTACCCGAAAAGGACTTGCGTCAAACTTGGTTTGTTTATAAACGGGATAAAAACCTTATGTCGACTGCAATAAATCGTAATTTTGGTTAATGTTCATTCTCAAGTTTTCCAATCGGTTTCCCTTGACGTATAAATCTTAGTTACTCGTAAACATTTGACAATTGTTTCCGTCGATACTTGTAAGTATAGTTGTGAATAAACAACACAGTAGATAATGCAATAGCGCTACTATTAAATACCTTATTTAAATTAAAGCATTGATAAATATAATTCATAACTAAAACAATTTTATTGGTGACAATTTGTTTTTAAAACATAAAGAGCTAGGTTTTAAGTTTACATTTTTCTCACAGTTTTAAAAACCTTTGCCCAAAAATAAAAATGAATATGGTCATGAATATAAACATGGATACAAATTTGAATATAGACATGAATGGAATTTGATATGGATATGTATATGAATGTAAATGGAAATGAATATAGACATGAACATAAAAATGTAAATGAATATATACAAACTTGTCTATCAATAGTAATACAATAATACAACGCTTCATTTTAATACAATACTCAAACTCCCCAATCTAAATCGTCATACAAACCCCAATAAAAACAACTCCTGCGCAGTAAATACTTAGTTAATCTTACAATTACAAACTGAATAACAATAAAAGCTGGTGCACAAAAAGTACCCAGGTTATGATACCATGTTTATAAAATAATCAAAACCCAGGCATATAAATCAACATACAAATCACAATACAAACAAGCCCTGCACAATAAATACTTAGCTCAAACATAAATAATAAAAATTAAATTATATCTTTTGGTGCACACAAAAATGTACCTCACAGGTTCTCATGGTAACCGGTGCCAACTAAACAGCACTTGGAACCATAAGAACCTTGTCCTTAGACTCCATGACACAGATCTACTCCTGTACTACTACTACTACTGTTCATGTACTCTCCATGCAATCAATAATCAATCAATGACAGTCAGTCATACATATTTTATACATATTTCTTAGTTGATTGTGTGAGGTAGATAGACTTATCTCTCATCCATTTCGAAATCAACATGTTGTATATAAAGTCATGTTTGCGAAAAACAACTTTCTTCGCCTGAGTTTGACAGCGAGCATTGGTACATGCCTCAGCTTACAAGGAGCTCAAAGCTCATGCTTGCCTTGGTAACACAACAGACAAATAATTGGTCTATGCATTCTTGATGATTGGTTGGTAGGAGAGTTGTCTTCTTATGAAATGGAGAGCATAACTCTAAAAGTTAGAAATTTATCTTTGCTCAGTGATTACCAAACATATATTTATTTCATTCTACAACCAAACTTGGAGGAACTCTGGGAGTTTGTCTAGGAGCTAGTTTCCTCACTATCATAGTGTTTAAAGAATTTGGTGTTATCCAACTATTTCTACTGATCAACAGATTTGCTAAAAGCAATCAGAACAGCTCGATTAGTGCGAGAAAAATCCAGGTTGTGACGTAAACAGCATGGCAGGAATATAAACCGTCAATTATAGCTATGAACGTACATTAATAACCTTTAACCTATCGTTTTCACTAACAATATGACTTTTCGATAATTGTTTGATTATTCTTTAAAGCTTTAACAAGTACCATGAACTAACTACATCCATTTATTACTTGAAATGAAATGAGAAATGTGCAGTTTTAAAAGTAAATTCAAATTCCCAAATTCCTTTTGCATGTTTCTTTTTAAAAAACAACATACGACAGCTGAAAACCTAGCGCTCTGTTGTTAATACAGAACCCAAATATAGTGTAGATTTTATTACCATTGATTATATTTAATATAAGTTGCTAAAAAGCTTTAAAGATCATTTGCAACAAAAAAAAACTAAATTTTTTTGATATATTGTAATGGATTTCACCGTCCACTACTGGACACAACTACTGCCGGCTGTGCAAGGACTTAACTCCTGCCCTGCAAGCCCTGTACAATTCCCTAGCTACCCAGTCAACACTGGCATAACAGGGTAAGATCTGCTCCGAATGTCCTGACAGGTATACAAGCCTGCCAGAGACTACCGCAACTCTAAGTCTTTTAAGTCAAGAGAGAGATGTTCACAAGTATAAGGGGTATTTATTTCTGGGCTCTCTGGCTCCAACATCACAATTTATAAGATAATGTTACATATACAAACAACAAGCTCACTGAAGCGTACATGGATTTAGCCAATGACATTGCTCAGATTGTTTATTGTCCAATCAGTTAGGTTAGTAGGCGGAGCCTTTGCCTTCTCTAGCAGTGGTCTCTGCTAGCAATAGACCGCGCTTGTCCGAGCTTGTTTATCATCAGGTAAGGGTACACAACTGCTACAACTGGTTGTCAGGGGGTAGCAACTACCAAATTCCCCCCACAATATAATCGATAAAACACAAAAGGATTAGATTGTGACTTAAGCGGATTTGGTTTTCTAACAATCGATTTTTTTCAGTAATGCTCTGCTATTCTGATTTTCAAAACCTTTTTATCTTTTTGATTTCATATTCAAGAGTCTGTAACACAAATAACCTGCTATTTAACATTATTTAATCAATAGTAACTCACTTGTCGTGTATAGGCAACTATATGTGTTATAATACATTTGCACTGTATAGGGATAAGTGTGAAGGACGTAAATGGACATAAATGGAGAGTATAAGATGCATAAAACAAATATACTCGTTAAGTATCGATTCTGCACTAGAAGCAGCTGTTGGTATTTAAACAAAAACACTAGCATACTTCACGGATATCTAACAGTGAGCTGTTGCACCTTACGGGTTTAGATCAAAACACTCAAAAATGTCGAAAAATTACAGTATTACAGAGGAATGGAATTCGTTTTCTCAAGAGACATCCATGCATGGAGTTAAATTTATCACCAACCAAGAAATACCCAAACTCAGGAGGTATTTTCCTTTCTTGCTTATTCGGTACCTTTTTACTAATGACCCTGTAGGGAGAGATACGCGAATGATCAATTGGCTCGGGATCCAAACATTGAGTTAACGGGATCACCCTTACATATGCTATCATTGGGGTTGAAGTACATACTCCAACACAATATTTTTTATATTCTCACATAACTGCTTATCTTCAAAATTTCTCTGGGAAAGGAGAAAAACTCTTTGGATCTACCTGGATAAATAATAAAAACGTCACCAATCAATTTGCTTTAGTTGCTTTTAATAACTTGATTAATTGCTCAAAATATATTTCGATAGTATAGTTCTATAGTTTATATATAGACAAATAGTCTTGTTTGCGATCATAAAAGAAACCATGAAATCTTATAACAAATAATTGCTGAATACTTTTATTTAATATTGTTACTATAATTAATAGACAATGCACTAGAAAAATTGATATGCACGGTAAGTTGTAGTTTTTTAAATAATAATCACGATATGTTATTAATTAATTGTATTGTCGGTGCTGAATAATAACAATAAACAACAGTTTAATGAAAATATAATTAAATTGTTTTAACGGATAAATCATATTATATTACATGTTACATGTTATTCTGTAAGAATTTATGATAATTATTATTATTATTGGTCACTTTTACAAATTCATTATGGTTTCTCATTATTATAAACAAAAACCATCATTTCATTGTGAAACTTTAATTATTATTTATTTATTACATCCCAGGTGTTTTATAAGCACTTCTGATCATAAACCTTTCCATTGGAAGATAAAGAAATTTATCATAGCCAAATCTGTACCAAAGTAATGATATCAATCTGGGTCTACGAACTTCTACGATTAATCAATCTAAATTTAGAGCAATTTTGTCACACTACAAAAATATCACTGCTTAGAGCTGAAGGTCTTCTTTGTTTTCCTTAATGAATTGTTGAAATAAAGTTCTTAAGTAAAAGGTTATGATTCATTTTGCTAACTAGTATTTTAGCCTAATGATATTTTATAAAAAATTTTGACTAAGAACAATTTTGTTTGTAACCCAACAGCCGTTGCGCGAAGCGTTTTATGCTGCGCAGTGATTTGCGTATCTCTCCGGAGCTCTCTTTCACTACTTTTAACTATTCACGGACAGATGTTATGTTTTAGCTGTATTTCTGAAATCTCTAGAAGAGTTTCTTATTTTTACCAAAAACTAAAGTTCTATCTGGTTTAGATGAGCAAGTGGCATGTTTGTTTTGCTTGTTTGGTTTCTCTACAACACAAGTTCAAGAAAGAGAAATGTAATAACTTTCTAACTGGTGAAAATTGAGCTTCAAAAATATGATACAGTCTTATATCTAAAAGCAATGCATATTGTGTTACAGGGTAGCATGGGCAGTAATTACCGTTGTATGCATGGGGTATTGTATCGCAGGAATATCTCTCTTCATGATTGATTTCTCCAACAGAGTT
This sequence comes from Cryptosula pallasiana, assembly GCA_945261195.1. Classification (NCBI taxonomy): domain Eukaryota; kingdom Metazoa; phylum Bryozoa; class Gymnolaemata; order Cheilostomatida; family Cryptosulidae; genus Cryptosula; species Cryptosula pallasiana. The sequence continues at coordinate 5,577,099 of OX183132.1, read as the reverse complement.
GTGAGCACTACACTCAAAATTCCTAGTGCGGACAATCTAACAGTAAGTGAACCTAGAGCAGACAATCTAACAGTAAGTGAACCTAGTGCAGACAATCTAACAGTAAGTGAAGTTGTTTGCAGCAAAGATGTTCTACAAGTTGGCTATATACACCTCAATTCAGCAACTATGGGTAACTGCGACATAGTGTTTGTATTTTATGTTGACCTACATACAGTTTCCAACGGTGACAATATGTAACAGAAACTATTGGAAGTCGGTGCCGACAGACCCACCCAAGGAAGGCTCTGAGTTGTGGGATGAAGTTTTGAGAACCGCATTCAGCAATGAACCATTGCCTCCGGCTGACGATAAGTATGCGGACATGGTTGATGTACAAACATTTCTAATCTGACAGAATTATGTTATCATTTTTTTTTTGTATTAAACTCAGCTTCAGTGTAGCATGATAGGGTATTGAAAAAAAAAATGGTGACTGTTAAATGTAATCAAAACTGACAAACAGAAAGTCAGCAATCTTGCGAATCCTTCATTCATTATATAGTAGCAATAAATTTTTGGAAATGTTATATTTGCATGCACTAGCAATGAGTAGTAGCTTTAACATGTATCAGTTTACCCCATAAAGTCTCGTATTCAATTTTTTTCCTTGCAGAAAATCTCCATCACTATTTTCCATCACCAATAATTTTGTGAATGCGCTCATCAAAACTGATGATTCAATAAAATTTTTGGCGGCATTCATGTTCAATGGAAACTGTGACAGCTGTGGTATTTAAAAAACTTCTCAACGTCCTGCATGAAAAGTAGTCTTCTTTTAAATTCTTAGGTTTAATTGGAGTCATCCAGTGTTCCAGTTCATGCTAACAGACAGTGGAAAAAAGTTGGTAGTGGACATTTTGAAGAACCTTTCTCACTCCGTGGAAGACACATTCAGACATTGCGGTGTTCAGTTGAATGCGAAAAACTGCTCTGAAATATTGAACATCGTTCAAACAGATGCTGGTAGAAGTTCAACTAAGATCTTGTACTCCCTGTCAATGATAAGCTACTTACTGCAGGTGTTGTAGTGAAGAGGATATAATTGCTTCATTGTAGGCTACTGCTATCAGTATAATGGAGATGGTGGTGTCACCACACACATTTCTGGTACAAGTGGTGGTGTGACTTTCATTATGGATGCAATGACAGACCATTATTCTCTTGGGCCAAACTCCCAAGCTGAGGGATTCTTTGTAAGATTGTGCTTTGTAGCGAGCTTATAGCAAAGATCTGGTAACAATTTTTTAAAATAAATTTTTGGCACTCTTTTTCAGCAGATAATACTATATTTTCGTTTATTTTATTGCAGGTTGCTATACATGACAGCAAAGATGTTCCATTGATGGCGGAGTCAAGCTATTTAGTTTCCACTGGATTCGAAACTAACTTTGTTGTAAAAATGGCAAAGGTAACAAGTAGTATTCTAGACTGGTTTTTATACAACAAATGAACTTCATTATTAAACAGATCAAACTTGTAGATTCATAGAGTACCTCCTCCAGCTGACTCTGGTCAAGCTGACTGCTTTGATGCCAATACAAAACCAAATCCACTCCATTACTATCAACAATATTCCGAGTCGGCCTGCATGCATGAATGTTCCATCTCATTTGTTATTCGCCGATGTAGGTGTAGAGATATGTTTCAGCCAGGTATGTTTAATCTTTTGCCTTGCTTTCTTGTAATAATTTCTTTTCAGATCATTTTCAGCTTAATAAAATAAATATCTACTTCACAACTATGTTTGCAGCTCTGAATGACACAGAGATATGTAACCTGAGAGAAATGCTATATTGTTCTACACCAGCAATTAGTGAGTATGCAAATACAGAATGGAACTAACACCTTCGTAGTGAATTTGGGGGGCCCTTTAGTCCACTAACAGATACACTGCCACCAGCCGAACTCCTCGTTCGTTTGCGCAGTCAAGTTGGTAGCTGCCGATGACCTTTTTCCACCAAATACATCTCTTTAAAAAGCAACCCTGTGCCTGCATAACACCAACCTGAAGTGAAGGTGCTTTCCCAACTCCACAACAAGTAAAGAGCCTTTTGCTCCGACCCATGACTCAGTGCTTTCGAGTGAAATGTGTTTATTTTATCCCAAGAATAATGGTAACATGCAAGATTTTATAAAATGCAATGAGTTATGGCAAAACTCTGCCTTTTATAAGCTCAGCACAGGAAGTAAAACGTACACTTCCCAAATAAAATATGTAGAACATAAGTAGAACATAATTCAATGAACAGACATACAACATAAAATTACTATCAAATAACATAACACCAAATAGTCTGGAGATAAGTGGTGCCCAGAAGTAGGAGACGGAATCATGTACTCATTAGCCAATCCTGAGCATTTGCACTTCCTGTTGAAAGTATTCTGTTTTTATAAACCTTTGCTCCAGGTTTCATTGGATGTCCAGGTAGGTATTAGGTGCATAGTTTGAAGCTATTTTGGTTTATCAGTCTATGCCAGCGATTGTGGTGTCGACCCAGTATGTCATCTAAAAACGGGGCCATAGTCTTCAGTATGCATAAAAACTGCCATTCAGGCCATCCGACGGCTATAAGTTTGAGGCTAGAACGATTGGTTAGTAAGTGCATGCAACTAGTGGTTACAAAACTCCACTACACCTTGATGGTGACACATTATGCAATTTTGTCAACATATAGCCATTACCGTTTGTTAGTGGTCAGATTAGACCATTGTAATTTCCTTGTGTTGTAGGAGATTTCCCAATTGACCCAGAAAATTTGAAGGCATGTAATTGCAAAGATAGATGCGATGAAACTCGTTACAGTGCTAAACCAACCTCAAGCAAGTACCCCAGTAAAGTACTGGTCAACGATAGAAAGTTAAACGCAAGTAAGATAGTTCATAAGCAAATACGTTAATAGAAGATCAACAACGTCTATTAGTGAAGTAAATCGCAACTTCATTCAAACTTGAGTTTGTTTCTCAATAACTACTTGATAAGTGACTCAGGTTTAAAAGCTGAATTATCTTCCATACCAAAGCCTTTAATCTTCAACATATCTCATGCCTTTGTTAAAAAATAAAAGTCTCTATTGTTTTTTTTTTTGCTGAACCAACCAGCTCAATCTGAACTCCTTTGAAACAAAATGCTCGCTCAACAACACACAATTAAACTAATAATCTCTCTGATTTATGTTGGACATGCTTCAAACTTATTTATTTATGTTAGCTTCATACAGCTTATTGACATTTTAAAATAAATATTGTAAGAGTTTTCAGCTTACTTCACAGACAGGATATCTTATCGATGTAAGTAATGTGGTAGAAGACCTGCTCTTACCAGACTACAGCTGTAACCAAGAGACAAAATAACTTGTCGGCTTTCTTACAAATGCACTCTTTATCCTTTGCAAATATATTAGTTCGTAACAATTGGCTATTTTTGAGCGGTTTCAAAGCAAGTTGATGGGTATAATCTGGTTTTATATTATTCAACTCATGAAAATTGTAAAAGTTATTTGAAAACATGTCAAGCTACTGCAATTTCACACAATCTATAATTATCTAATTGGAAATATATTGTATGTGTAAAGCGTGTTAATTACTGAACACGCTGCACTTTGGAAACTTTTGTAGGTGAAGCCGATTACATGAAAGAAAATTTCGTTAAAATGACTATAGCTTTTGATGAGATGAGGTACGAATTCCTGGAAGAGAAAGTTACCTACACAGGCTGGGACCTGCTAGGTTTGTGTAATACCTCAATGTCTATTTACCTACCCAGTTACTTTCTGCCGAAAAAAACCACGATAACTTGAAACTGCTGAAAATTCATATCTGTAGGTTAAATGCAGACATGCACCAACAAGTTTTGCCTGGTGTTCGCTTTTCTCAAAGCTTGTGGATGAGTAAAATGTGGAAAATCTACAAGACGCAAAACCAATTTTGTTTACTGTGCTAAAATAAAATTCATTTTTTAAATAAAACAAAAGCTAGTTAAAATTTACAAATTTCAATTTTTAATCATTGAAATATGGCTCTTGAGTAAATTTAATAAGGTTTTTATATAATTCTATTTAACAGTTCTAAGGCAGTAATTAAAACCACAAATTTTGTATGAAAGATTCAAATAACCATTTTACAGTTTTTCTATGAGTCTTTTTTCAATGTTATAGCTAACTTTGGAGGAACTCTAGGAGTTAGCTTTGGAGGCAGCATCCTCACCTTTATAGAGTTCTTGGAGTTTGCTGCCCTGCAGATAACACGACTGCTCACTAAACGAAAAGTTTCTGTTGAGAAGACAACTCCTGGTAAAAAACTTACAATGTAAAAAGTAGAGTTTATGTTTCTCTGGGTAAATTGTAAACGATTTAGAGGTGATACTTTGTTGTCAAAGTTTGTAAAGCTTCGTTGCTATAAATAAAATATTGATTTACTCTGAAGTATTTCTTCCTAGTTTACATTTAAGGTTCTACTATTCAATTTAATTCAATTCAATTTATCTATCAAACTAATATATAAAACATATACTTAAATATTTTGTAATCTTTTGAGTTACATTAATTGTAAACTGTGATCATTGCAGAAACAAATAATGCTAAATAATTAAAACCATGGCTTATGATTTTATTTTGCTGTCGGCAGAAAACCTGTTGTTGTAACTTATACTCGGAATAAACAACCCCAACCCTCAGCCATCTGCACTTATTCCGCAGACGAGTAACTTTGAAAAAGTGTAAGATTCCAAAGTTCTGGGTTTCATAATAATAATAGTAATAATAGTAATAGTAATTCTTAGCTATCAGAAGGTTTTGCGAGATGCTGTCAACGAGGTCTTGGCGAGCATACGACCGTACCAACTTTGTCATATTGTAATGGATTCCGGTCTGGTTACCATGGAAATCCACTATGCTCAAGTATTCTGCCTCTCCCCAGAGGGGACACTGTACTGCTCGACAGTGACAACTGTGTTCTGGATAACCATAGCAAGAGCCCGTGGCTCAGACAAACAATACAGTGTAGTGCATGCATAAGTGGCTATATTCTCAATGACAGAGTCCTGAGGGTAATTATTCCTCTAGGGTGTTTGTGGCAAGACATGAGAATGAATGCAATGAGTATATAAAAAGTCTCTCTTTTTTACAGGAGAGCTAACAGGTATAAAACATATAACAGCTAGAGCACAGGAAGCAAACTAGCCAATACAATCAGTTATATAAATAGGGAACCAATCAAACAATGCAACAAAGTTAAATAAGGGAGGTGCCAAGTGGCTAAGGGCGGAGTCCTGTCTCCTACTGGCCAATCAGACTGTCCTATAGGGTTCCAAGGCTTTAGTTAGCTTGTGGTCCTGGTTACCGCAGATGTCAAGGTAGGTAGCTTCGGTTCCTGGCTTGGTGAGAAATCCTAGCTAGTTCTAAGTTCCTTAGCTATGGCAGCCATTTTAGACCGGCCCTGTGTCAGCATACCGTCCCTGTAGAGGTCATTACCGGCCCGGTACCGGCCCTGTGTACTATGCTACCGGCACAGTATAGCTTTGCCGCCGGCACAGCATCATACCGATGGCTGTAGGCGCATTGCCAGAGCATAGAGTGGAGAAGTGGTGTAGCAAACTCCCTGTTTACCATTATCTTTCACCAAAATCTACCACAACATTGGGCAGAAATTTCATTTGTAGCCCTGTAGCTGGTACTGCATGTAGCTTTTAGTGCTCTTTGATTCTGAGTGGTGATTACTGTACAATGCTCAAGTATGATTGGCCATGTTAGTCAAGCATAGTTCTGGAATTATTACCAGCTTAATTAATGGCCTAAAACAGAAATAGTTGACCCTGTGTATAATGCACCCTCTGCCATTGGTAGTTATTCATTATTCTATTGTTACAAGAAATAATGGACAGCTCTTGCAATATATGGTGCCATCTTTCGATACATTGGCTGTCTTCTGGAATCGTACTAAATTTAGTAATTATTATATTGTAAACATGTGAGTAGTAATACATGCAAACTGCCACTTCTCTGGGCATATTGTGGAGTTTTCTGTTCTTGATGCTGATGTTGGCTACCATATGTTGTAAAACTTGTCTCTTTTGAGTGGTCGGAAACAACTTCTTAATAATTATGATAATTGCTCAATCATGACTGAACCTAAGATTATTTGATGATTGATTATCAGGCTACTCTTACTAAACACTGAATCTTCATGTGAAAGTCTTCTTTTACTAGTCACTAGGAGACGATGAACTGTTGCGTTTCTTTATGGAAGCAAATGTCAAGTTTTATAACAAAATAAAAACATCTTGGAAATACTTTTGCGGTGTCATCAAGGTTTTGCATATGCTAAGTTTACTCAGCGCTGGATGTGCGTTGTATGTCATTTTTACGGATAGTAGCGCGCGCACAAACTTCATTTACTTTTTATTTCAAGGTGATGATTGCAAGTGCCTGTGATTGATCTCTATTGAAAGTACGAGTTAATTATAAAATGTTATGTAACTTGTGACTTCACTAAAAAATATACTTCAACCATCGAATGTTCTTCGCATTAGCTGCTGGTTCATTGATTCCATTGCCATACACTCTCCAGCTCAGTGTATTTTTCCAAAAAAATATTTGAAACTTTTTTTCAGAAGCATATTACTTGCAATAATTCAAACTCACTAATACTAAAAATGATATCAATGAGATGAGATAAAAGACCGGTCATGTTGATATGCAGATTGTGACGTGCAAAGTAAAAGTATTTGGAATAGAAGCTCATCAAACTATTCCGCGCTGGGGTGACATATAGTGGTTTGAAGTCCATGGTAATCCTAGGATTTTGCTAAAAGTTGTTACCCAACGATAAGATAAAAGCAATATTTTCACTGATTTAAACTTTAAAACTAAATATGGCAAGTAGTTGCATTATGGGTGTTTAAATGACTGGTTTTGAAAATTTTAGATAGCCGCGAACAAATCCTGAAGATCACTCTTTAGACTTTGTGTTATCACTTAGAACATTAATCTTCAAGTTTTAAAAAAGCATAGTTTTATTTAATCAGTAATTAATGCTTTTTGTTAATCGTGAACATTTAATAATAACTGAATTTATTTAGGAGTTTTTAAAGTAATTTAAAAAACATCAAATGTTTCTGAGAAACTCAAGAACAATAAATGCCACCCCATCTCCAGTTAATTAAAAAAAGTGAAAAAAAATTGAGAAATTTTAAATTTGCATTTATTACACCAACCTGAAGGAGAGTTTGTTTTTTGTCGAAGTCATTATTTCCTGCAGGGTTTCATAACTCCTTTTTCGGGAACTAGAAACAAAAGAATACAACTTAAATTTTTCGAAAACACTTTTTTTACATAAATTTTACACCCATACATAATATTTTGCTGCCTACAACACAAGTGAATTCATTTTTAAGGAAATGATTAGACCTAAGTAACAAATTCAACATTTAAAATTAACATAAATAATTGAATAATTTTCTGCAGGCTACGCCATGGATATTACAGACTGTTTTTCATTTTACTGGGAGTCATTTGCTGGTGAATAATGAGAGTGCGTTAGTTTCATAATGTATTGGATTTATGACGACATGGTCTGCGCAAAGGTTCCCTGACAACTGTAAAGTGTCAGACATGCCTTTTCTAAAGTTTGGCACTGCCAGAAACCTTATGAAAAGCAGGTATTACAACTACCTGCCCTGCAGGCAACCCTACTGGCCCTGCAGCTATCACTACCGGCCCTGCAGCAGTCACTACCAGCCCTGCAGCTACCACCACCAGCCCTGCCACAACCCTGCCGGCCATGTAGCTACCACTACCAGCCCTGCTGCAAAACTACCGGCCCTGCAGCTATAACTACCAGCCCTGCAGCTATCACTACTAGCCCTGCAGCTATCACTACTAGCCCTGCAGCTATCACTACTAGCCCTGCATTAACACTGCCGGCCCTGCAGCCAATCTATACCGGATCGGGAGGAAAAAAGGAATGTAGCCTGAGAAACCAGACAAGTACCAAGAGATGCAGAAGCCTGAGTACGTGATATACCTATCATCAGATTTTCAGAAGTCATGAATCCCAAGCTACAGCAGCCTAAGAACTTTATTTATTTAACATTATTACTTCTTGGGCTATGACTCTGCAGTATTGATCAGGAAACTCCGCCCCCTACTTCTGAGCGCCTTATTTATTTAACTATATTTTAACCAATCGATTCCTTGCTAACTGTAATCTGTTTGTTGATTGCATATTTATGTTCCACTTATTTGACATCTGTTATTCCATAATTAGGCCAATCCTTTCCGGTACCTCTGCCTATAAAAGGCAGAGTTTTGCTTACGCTCCTTGCACTTGTATTAGGATACTGCTTGTGATTGTACCAAACAGCAAGATACTTTGTCATTATTGTTTACACTGGGTTTTTGTAAAATAATGAAAAGATTATTGCTTAGAAGCATCGAGAGGTGAATGCCAGCCATGGACTCTATTACAGTGGTGGAGTTTGAGATACTGTTTTCTTGAAGGTGATTGCTAAATAACTTCTGTTGGGGACGGGTTTGGTTGGTGGCATTTCAGCTGGCCCCTGAAATCCACTGCAGTAATACGATTAAAGTTAATTCATTCAAGTTAATGCCTTATGTATACATAACAATATCGATACCGGCACTGCAAATATGCCTAAGCTTCCCAATGGTCATTGAATTAGGCTTACGTACATCAATGAAAAACTAGATCTCAGTCTATTCACAAGCTGCTCTCTAGTGAGTAAAATACTTTAATAGCAGGAATAAACCAGAAAACATGACCTTTACTACAATGAACTCTTCAAGTTACACTATTTTTTGCGTTGATCATCATCATTGAAATAACTTCAGCTGTGCAAGAAACTTTGTGTCTGCTAGCATTATCGTGCTATCACAGCTCTCAGGACAAGAAAGAATTTGCAAAGCACATGCTTATTGATGCAACCATTTAGAGCTAATCAAATTACCTCACACCAAGACATTATCAAATAAACTAATTGAACATTTATCTAAAGTAACGCTGCCATTACAAGATTGGCTATTTCCTCAACCCATGATCAATTAAACCGCAGACAGCAAACAGTTGACATTCAACGATCAATATCATACATAAACGCTACTTCAGATCCTACTTCAGCTTCAGATCTTAAGATAGCCTTGTGCAAACATAGCTGCTGCCTGCTTTTAGGTTTCTGTTTATGCAGATTAACAAGTTTTTGGTTTTAAAAAAATGTTACATGCCAATAACTTGTTCATCGCTGCCACACACAATCCATAGCAACACCTAGACTTGTGCAGCTTACAGGTTTAGACAGTCTTCGCTGACTAGATGATAATTATTGAGGAGTGTATAAATTATTCATAAAATATAAATGAAGCATTGATTATCAAAGCAAAGAAAAAAACTGAACGCTTTATAGCACAAGTATTAGAACAGAGAAGGCTCTGTTCCAAACAAGAAATGGCTGCAGAAAGCAATGATCCGTACATCTCAAACAGCTGGCAGCAGTTTTCAGAAGATACATCTATGCATGGCGTCAGGCATGTTATGGTGAAGGAGTCATCTTTAATAAAAAGGTACAATTCGGAAACTCCATTATTTGTTTATAAAAAACGCTTTTTAAACTGCCATATGTAACTTTCCATTTTCTTGTATGCTGTACTTAATATTTTAAGCAAAACTATTTCATGCTTTGAGCTTACATTTATTTCAACAGCATGGACTACGAGCCCTGCAGTGTCACCTATACTGGGTCGGGCAAGGAAGAAGGGCTATAGCCTGTGGACCCAAAATAGTAAAGAAGATTCAGAAGGCCAACTTTGCAGCCTAGCTACCACCGGAAGTACAAAAGACAGGGAACACAAATCATAACGACTAGGAACTTGAGCCACCTATTGCACCATCATGATTCAGCATTATCGACTGAGAAGCTCCGCCCCTTACTTCTGGGCGCCTTATACATTTAACCCTATCCTAGCCAATACTCCATTGTGTTAATTACATCTTATCTTTCTATTCGTACTATTACTTCCTGTTACTGTCGATTTGTTGCCCCCTTATTTGGGCATATGTTTCCTCCTACTCTGCCCATAAAAGGCAGAGACTGTTCACTAATTTGTGTGCTTGTATTGGGATTCTGCTAGTGATTGTGCCAAGCAGCAAAATACATTGCCGGTCATATACTACACCTGGTTGTTGTATAATACATTATGATATACTCATTGAGACACTGAGTTGTGCGTTTGAGCCGTGGGCTCTGAATACGGTTGTGGAGTTGGTGTACTCCTCCGTTTGAAAGTTGATCTTTGGAGTGAGGTGTTGTTGGCGGATATTTGATCGGCCCCCCAAAATCCATTACAATATATAGCTCAATACAGCTCAGATTGTGTGATTATAACACTGGTGACAGCAAGTGTTCATTTTTTCCTGTATAGCTCTGTCTCTTGCTCCCTCTCCAGTAGTTGTTTGGTAAAAGTCAGGTACAACTATTTTACAATAAGTTACAGGTTTTCAATCTATAGTATTGGCTGGTATCAGAAATTTTTGGTGTCTCTGGCTTTTTCACAAGTTTTTCCGTTATTTGAATTTTTTATTCATATAGTTTAATTTCTTGACTCTTTAAAGTTGACTCAATATGTTTTCTTATAAGTAAAACCTGTTGCAGATAAAAAGGGTACCCCCATATGCAGATGCTGGCAGGTCTGACTGCTTTGATACAGTTAACAGAAGGAATCCTCTACACTTCTATGATGTCTATTCTTACTCAGCTTGTAAGAGCGAATGTCAGGTGTCCTATGTAATCAGAAAGTGTGGATGTAGGGATATGTTTCATCCTGGTAAGAAAATAAATGAAGACACCAAAAATATTTATTTGAACTCAAACAAAGTCGAATTAAATTACAAGAAATCTTTGGACCTGTTTTTATTTTGCTAATGAAATCTTTGACTACACAATTGTTATATATAAGTTAGCGTTGCATCATTTTGTAGCCTTAAATGATTCTGCAACATGCACAGTGCAGGAGATGTTGGAGTGCTCTGTAACAGCTTGGTGTAAGTGTTACTGCATCTAGTATTTATTTTTCTTATCTTTTGACTTTAAATCTGGACCCGGTGAAGAGCAAAAATAAACAGACCAGCTTGCGATCAAAGATCTCTGGTTTGGGCACGCTTTTTAATGTACTTTGATGTTCTGCTACAAATCATTGATAGGCTATGAATTATTACCCTATTAATGGAATCAAATCAAGCAGGTGATAAATTTCGTGCTGATTCGAATTGCAAAATGTGCCTGAGCTAGACTTTTAATTAGAAGAAAATGGTTTTATAAGTTTTCCAGCTAGTAAGTTTTGAGCTAGCTTTTTTGACAACTCACCATGCAAAAAAGTGAGAATTTTTATTATACGTTTATCGCTGACCACTTTTAAATTTTTTTAATATAGATGAATTTACATCGACTGGAGATCACTTGAAGAAATGTGACTGCAGAGCCACTTGTAATGAAGTACAATATACAGCTAGAATTTCTTCCTACAGATATCCTAGTGCACTGATGAGCGAGGTGTACAATTGTAATGACTGTAAGTCCTAAGTTGATCCAAATCCTCACACCATTGCCTTAAACTTTTGTTTTCAGCAATATTTGAGAAAACTTTCAAAAATACTTTGCTTCATTATACGTAAAATGCGACTGTGATACAGAAATATAATCGTATTCGCTAAGAATTTGTTTGAAGAACTCTGTGTTTACCGGAACACTCAACATACTTCAGTAAACCATAAAAAAGCTATATTGTTGAACAAGTAAAATAAGTTATATTCAGGTATAACCAGCAATCGTTTTTCAATTTATTTATATTTTTTTCCAGCTTGCACAGACCTCTACAGAAAAAACTATCTTGCAGTCAACTTTCTTTATGGTGAAATGTCTTATGAGTACTTGGAGGAGCAAGTAGCTGATACGGGACACGATCTCATGTGTTTGTATTATTATGTTGTTAGTTTACAATGTGGACAACACATTGTAAAGATGCCGAACATACAATTGTGTGTATCTAATAGAATAAAATCATTATTATCAAGTTGAGTAGATTTTAAACCCAACATTCCATTCCGACAGCGCTTCAAAGTTTGAACTAGTTTAATAATTGCCATGGAAACAAGTTGTACACTTGAAATATTATATCAATTATTATAGCCAAGAAATTCAATTGCATGCATCTTTTTTTAGTACCATTAAAAAGAAAACTTTATTTTCATTGTCATAGCAAAACTAGCTTCAGACTTTTTTATGGTTCAATGTGTACAAAAGGTTCCCAACTAGATTGTACTATTTATACATTTCTCTGCATTTTCTTTTACAGCCAACCTTGGAGGAACTCTGGGAGTCTGTCTAGGAGCTAGTTTCCTCACTATCATAGAGTTCATAGAATTTGGAGTTATCCAACTATTTCTGCTCATAAACAGATCTACTAAACGAAGAACTCAAAAATCTGTCTCTAAAATCAAAGTCAAACCTTATGAAGGCTAGAAGCTTGTCATTAACTTAAAAATTTCAATAAGGGACACGCCGAGTACATAAACAAACCCCTGATGAGGACTTCAATAAGGGGCATGCAGAGTACATAAACAAACCCCTGATGAGGACTTCAATAAGGGACATGCTGAGTACGTAAACAAACCCCTGATGAGGACTTCAATAAGGGACACGCCGAGTACAGAAACAAACCCCTGATGAGGACTTCAATAAGGGACATGTCGAGTACATAAACAAACCCCTGATGAGGACTTCAATAAAGGACATGTCGAGTACGTAAACAAACCCCTGATGAGGACTTCAATAAGGGACATGCTGAGTACGTAAACAAACCCCTGATGAGGACTTCAATAAGGGACATGTCGAGTACATAAACAAACCCCTGATGAGGACTTAAATAAGGGACATGCCGAGTACGTAAACAAACCCCTGATGAGGACTTAAATAAGGGACACGCCGAGTACGTAAACAAACTCCTGATGAGGACTTCAATAAGGGACATGCCGAGTACGTAAACAAACCCCTGATGAGGACTTCTATAAGGGACACGCCGAGTACGTAAACAAACCCCTGATGAGGACTTCAATAAGGGACATGTCGAGTACGTAAACAAACCCCTGATGAGGACTTCAATAAGGGACATGCCGAGTACAGAAACAAACCCCTGAGGTGCACGGATTTTGGTATACCAGCCAAAGAAAATGTAAATTTTCAGCATTTTTTTGTTACTCTTGCTCTATGACAACCTGTTAACCATTTTCTTTTTTCCCCATTTTACTGCTTGTAAACAGTTTACAAAAAAATCCATTTAACACCAGATCAATTTTATTTTGAACCCTTTATTAACAAAATGCCAACAAGTTGCATTGAATAATCAAGTTTTAAAGATATTCTTTGTAAAACCTAAAAGTACTCCGTGAGTCTGACTATACATTGTAGTTAAATGTATTGCACTGTTTTGCATCCCATCAGTTGCTTTCAATAAAACAAGGGATCATAAACCAGCCCACTTCTAACAAGTGGTGTAATAACAGGGGTTGTAACAGTCAACACCAGCTAGTTTCGTTATGGGTTTACAACTAAAAAGGTTTCGGTTGGAGAACACACCTCTCCGTTTTTTCATGTAATTTTCTGCTGGGCTGCTTTTACAAAACTATACTAATTATATAGCTCCAATACTGCTCACTTCATGACGTTTCGGACGAAAAAAATTGATATATAAGACATTAAAAATTTCAGTTAAAACTGTTGACTTTCTAAAGCGTCTTTATTGCGCTGATGACTATATAGACTCTAGTTGATACGGTCTGGTTCAAGATTTTATCCAGATAAGTTGTTGATTAGTGAGTTCTGTAATTTACCAGCGTTGACTAACCTAGCATAAACTTGTGTTTTTGGGATGTTTAAAATTCAAACAAAATATATCAGAGTTTGGCGACGAGAGTCTAATAAAAAATCTGGTCTTTGGTATTGTATGTAAGTAAATTATTTATTATGTTTGTCAACAAAAACCTAAGTGTTTTGGCCTCATGAGCTAAATTTCTCATGGTTTGTTGTAATCATTAAACAATAAAAATATTTTTTAGTGTGTTATTCATATGGTCACTGTTTTCAATGAAATGAACTTTATTCTTACATGGTGGTATTCACCCCAAATATTTTGTATAACTAATAATATTGATTAATGAAACACATGTTTGCCTGCTATTGAATATCTACTAACACATTTCATAAACAGAGGGACCTTTAGGTTTTTTTGTGAACTTAATAAATGAAACAAAACAAACACGGGAATACTGTCAAAAGGCAATTGCAGCTTCACAGTTTCTTCAGCATTCATTGTTTTTGGGAATTCTTTAGGTAGGTGAGGTTACATGATAATAAAAGTATGCTCCTTATAAATATATATGACTCTTGGCAGTATTATAGTGAACTTTGCATCAAGCTAGCGACACAACTGTATCACAACTATCAAACTCTCTTTGTGCTATCTCGATACTCTCTTCCTCATGGTATTCATTCCATCACAACCAAACCGAGTCCACTCTGCCTACTCCCATGGAGTTCACTCCGTTTGGGATCCCCTTTGAACACAGTTTTATAAACTAGAGCAGAGTCGCTGACTCAACAAACTATGCCACTGTATAAGATAAATAACTTCTTATGCACACTATATTTAGCATTATAGGAGGTAACTATGATATACCCACAAGACTCCAAACCAACCTACAGTAATGCTACTGTTCTTATAGGAGACAAAAGGAACACTCCTCTCCTTATGAGAGAGGGGCCAATCGCATATAACAATATAAAAATATGAGCAATATGCCAATGATATAAAATACAAAACAGCAAAATAAACGATAATAGTCAATTATTTAGTTTGCTCATGGTCCAGCCTTTTCATTTTATATAATAATTCCCTAAAAATAATAATATATTCCAGCTCATTGAGTTTTGCTGTTTAAGGGATTTTTCCAGGTTTGTTCACACAACTTCAACAGCTGAAACAAACAAACAAACAATATTAAATTTTAGTATGGGTGTTGACCTCAAAATTCATTAAGGTTAAAAATGTAACCAACATTTGCTTCCTGTTTCAGCTGTCCAATAAGCTTCAAGTTTTAATTAGGATTAAAGACTAGCTTGGTTGTTCTTTAGTATTGAAAACTCTGGATTATAAAACAAAGTTTAAATATAGTTTAGATGAGAAATTTATATCGATTTGCACGCTTAAAAAATGAATAATACAAGCATTTATGAATTATTTATTAAGTAAAACGTTCAGATATTGATTAAGGACTCTCAGGAGAAAGCACGGATTGCACAATTTTAGCGTTGCATTAGAGGGAATAGTGACTTCCAGTAAATTATGGCTAAAGAAGACAGTGGGAGATACATACTGGCAGCGGTTTTCAGAGAACACGTCTATGCATGCATGGAATTGGGCATGTTAGAATGAGAACCTTTCTGGCGTGGTAACGTGATCACATCATTGTTTTATGTGATCATTTCGTCTATATATTTTTAGTTAAAACATTTTGTAAATACATGTCATCCATACCCTGACTTTAAAGACCATATACTTACACACCCAGGAGTCAGAATACAGATATATTGGTCTACATTAGCCATTAATGTTTCAGACCCAAGTTAAAAAGTGCAGGCAGCGACAAAATGAACTGGTAAATGTTTTGTGTTAACGCAAATGTTATGTTCATCAGATCAGTGTGGACTCTGATGATACTGGTTGGATTTGGCTGCTCAGGGTTTTCTTACTAACTTCTCTCAACGGCTCGTCACCACCAACATCAAAATGGCAGATAATTTGGCAGTGAGTATAAAAGACCATTACCTGGCAACAAAACTGGATCATTTTGAAATATTTGAAACTATTATAGTAAAGACAGATAGTTTGTTGCATCAAAGTTGATAATCATATATTTCAAATAATCAACAAACATAATCTGGCGCCTCGACTAGCTGCAGTGCTATTGTAGCGCTTTTTGCTTCTGCTTGTCCACAACTGCTAATCTGCTTGTCTATCTGTGAATCTGCGACTCCTATTTAGGGCACCAACAAGACTAGTCTTGAAGTTTGAGCTTTATTACAAGGAATAAAACTGAGCTCAGTCTCTTATATTTATACAAAAATATAGTATATACAATATAATACAGAACCAATCAGATTACATGATAATAATGAAACATATAATAAGTCACTTAAGCATAGGGCTTATTAACTGTCTTATTGGTCCTTGACAAGAATAGGGGCGGGCTCCTGTCTGACCTTTGACCCCCTAATATCATTGCTTAAATTGTCCAGAATTGTCTTTTCTTGATACCGTTTGGGGGAGACAACTTGTAATCTTTGTGTAATTCTCCACTAGTAATTATGGTCAGCTACAGCTATCTCACTTGGTGCCAGGTGAGCTTGACTCGCCAGCAAATTCTCCCACACTATTGTGCCTTGGACCCCAACATTTTCCTCTGCTGCTAACCTTTTTCCATTTCTAATTTTTTGTGTTGAAATAAATAAAACAAACAAACGTACATCGGTAGTGTCTCCGCACTGTATAAATAACAAAACTCATCTGCAAAAAAGTACTGCACTCAAGAAATTCTGACTTAATAACCTGTATTTAATATTCAGAGTTATTTTGAATTAAATGAAGAACATTCTGTTATCTCGTGTGCCCATTTAATGCAATTGTAACTTGTTGTTATTACAGGTAATCTTTTTATTTTGTAACTGTTCCTTTACTTTTGCAGTTTCCTACACTAACGATATGTAACATAAACTTCAGGAGAAAATCACCACTGTTTCCTAAAACTGTGGCTGCAGAAGATCTAACTATTAAAGAAGATTTCTTGGTCAATTTGTATTTTTCGAGAGATTTGCCTCCACCGGCTGATAGGTAGATAGTTTTCCTATTATTTTGGACAATTTACATTGTACTAAAAAATTATAAAAAAAAAAAACAAATTGAACACTTTCAGTGAAAATGGCTTGATAAAACTGTTTTTTTACTCAATTTTTGTACAATTTTGGGCAAAAGATTAATTTTTTTGGTTGGTTTCAAAGTACAACTAGAGCCATCCTGTTTTAAAGGCTTTCTCAAGAGGCAATGGACCTCCTAGATATATTTTTTGTCAATATATGAAAAGTGTGGCCCACACACCTGAGGAAACATTAGTATATTGTGGAGTGAAGAAGAAGAAGAGAACTATGCAGTGATCTCATTCAACAAGTCAAAACTGATGGAGGTTCCCCATTAAACAAAATGTCACAAACGTTGTCACTTTGCATTTATTTGACTATGAAAAAAGATGTATTATCCATGGCAATATTATTGCCACTTGTTTAGGATACTGCTTCCAGTTTAATAGAAATGAAATGCTACAGTCACACACTGCAGGTCTCAGTGGAGGCATGACTCTTGTACTTGATGCTCTGGTAGATGACTAGCGCATACAACCCAACTCTTTTTCTGAGGGCATTTACTCACAAATCATGACAATTGAGACTTAATACTTTTCAGTGGCAAATCAACTGATATTTTGTTAACATTCAGATTGCAATGCATGACTCTATCCATGTACCTCTTCTGTCTGAACTCAGCTTCTGGGTGTACCCTGGACTGGAGACACAGTTTAATATTCAGCGCAAAGAGATATGTTAGAGCTAGCTGTCATATTTGGATTGTTGACTGAAATCATAAGGTATCTTGTAGCCAAATGGTACTTGTTAACGGCCAGTGTCGATATTTTTGCAAATGCGAAGAAAATATAGCCAACCGGAGATGAAATCTTCAGTAAACCTTGATGTTCATGTAAATAAATGTTGGTAGTTGAGTTTGCATCAAATGGAGATCACTTGAAGAAATGTGACTGTAGAGCCATCAGCAAAGAAGTACAAGTACCCTAGTAGACTGATTGGAGATGTTGTTAACTGCAATGAGTGTAAGTTGTACTAACTCAAATACATTGCTTATTACTAATGATCTTCCCACCAGCAGTAATTTATTTGGATATTTCAACTTGCTTTGTGTTATGGCGATAAATAACAACATGCCGTAAAAGATTTCGTAAAATCGTACATGAGACTCAACAGGACATAAAATTAACTTTCTTCCAACACTCAACTAGCCGAAATAATCACCATTCTCTACAACACATTCACTTCATCTCAAGACTTCTCAACAACTCTATGCACTCATCAATCAACTCCAATGCCCACCACTGGTCAAATACGTCCTTCCGTATACTCACAATAAACTGCAGATGAGATGTTTACAAAATCAAACTAACAGCCAGTAGGGCTATCAATTGCAGCTATACACATACGGAATAAAATATATATGAATAAATTAGTTAAAAGTAAGTTAGCCTCCATGCAAGAAAATTAAATTTTAAATATCACGTCGATTAAGCCAGCAAACAATCTGGTACAAAAAACAGACTTTCTCCTTTGTACTCAGAGTCAATTTAATACTTGTTTGATATCAGGAAGCACCTCTTTTCCGTCATCAGTTTTGCCGTAGATTTTTAGTGCAATTATGTAGGTTTAACTCAGATATCCAAATTCCGATTCTGTAGCATTAGGCGAGAGGTTTGGCTGAATCCATATTCAAAGTTTGGATTGAAATTGCGAATTTTCTTGAAAAGGGACAGGGAGGACAGTTATTGTGGCACTCGGGTTTGTGTAACGAGTTTAAAGGGAAAAAATTTGGGTTATGGTTGAGAAAGTTTGTGAATGTTCTGCTGAGATAGGTTGAGGGGAGGGAGGGTATTGTGGTGGACCAAGCGAGTTTCTGAGAGTAGACAACTCTAAAATCTTTCATTAATCATCACATATCTCAGATTTAAGCCGTGATTTGGTCTGAAAGAAAATATAGCTATTTGAGAACAGTGGGCTGAAAGAAGAATGGGGTTAATACAAGATATTATGGGGGGGAGTATGGGTGATGGGATGATGGGAAAGTATACAAGGGGTGAGAGGTGATAGGGTAAGATTGGTGTGGTTTTCTACCACAGGAGGGATAATAAAATGCTACACAAACTATAGTATTGCATATCTCTGAAAGTCGCTTTTATAAGTAAAACCAAACCAAGCATTTATTGAAAGGTCTACTTCTTAAAATCAATTGTTTTATATACACATTGCTTTGGATAATCCAATTTCAGAGCGTCTTTTATTTACATTATTTGTTACAGCGTGCCTGAACAACTATAGGCGGAACTACGTGGCACTCAACTTTGCCTATGGTGAAATCTCCTATGAGTACTTAAAGGAAAAGATAACTGATACTGGACATGATCTCATGTGTTTGTACCATCTACATATTATAGCACTATTGCTTAATCAATTTTGGTTTGTAATCGTAACAATGAACTGCAATTTGTGCATCATTTCTGATGATAGTGCTGACTTGGTTGACTTGGCTGACTTTTTAGAGGTTGTAGAGAATGGTTATGCAACAACAAAATTTGTAGCCACATTTAAAAGCTGTAGATACTTTTACCCAATATAACAAACTTTCTTGTGCAAAAACTTATTAAACACCAGAGACTCTGAAAGTTTTCTCTCTATATTTATTGGCAAGAGGAAACAAATACCGCATGAGAATGAGTTGAATCGATGAGGTATTGGAGATGCAAGCAGCTGAATGGCCAATAGCAGTCAATAGTCAAGTATTGAAAGTAGCCTTGCTTTTAGAGGTGAATTAGCCTACAAAGCATTTTCAGAAAGTTTATTTCTGATGCCCATGTAAAAGATGAAAGTCTGAAGTTTGTTCTTTCAGGTTTTTTTGAGGAATTTTGCAATCTTCATAAAAAAGATTTCATCAAGCTTTTGTCTTTTCGATTCAATTTAATTAATGCGCAATGTTAGTGTCTTTATCAAGCCAAATTTGTGATCTCCGACGATCTTGATCATAATATAACAAATAAAACCTCACTTTTGTTTCCATTATTGTTTGAGAAAACTCTTCACTCATGACCGATTTTCTGAACAGAAAAATAATAATCGTATTATAATCCAAAATAGTTATTGCTAACCATGAGCAATAATTATTATCATTATTAATATAAAACAATAATAATGATTACTATATAATATCACAATATACATCGCAGGAACACCAGCCTCAGGTTCAAACCTGAATGGTTGCACCTCATTTTAACCTAAGTCTACGCTACTCACATTTCAGTCAGAGAAATCAGATGATAGTGAAGGTATATTATGGATGGAATTAAACTCTGTGAATGAAAATGTTGTAGTGCTGAAGATCAAAGATATTATAACTGTTGCCTTATTTTTGATTAATCAGCGTAGCCAACCGCTGCTGCCTTGTTTTAAGAACAGTAAGTTATCAAAGGAGTGCTCTGGGAAGCAAGCCTAGTATCCTCATACTTGACCTGTAAAGCAATTGATTTACCTGTACTAAGTGGAGTGCTCTGGCTAAACAAGCTACCACTAAGAGTTGGCGTCACGTACGAGTCATAAATCAGTGTCATTTCCAATCATCTTCATAAACAAATGTATTTTTTCTCCACAAGTTGGCTCACTTCTGACAATTAAATCTCAATAAATTTCGAGTTTCTGAGGTTAAAAATTACGTCGATTTGAAATGAATCGAGAAATTTTTTTGTGTAAAACCATACTTTACAACCTTCAGCAAGGAAAATAAGGTTTTAACTTTTGCATCAGTAAATTGAGATAATTAATGACTTATATTCTCTTTTTCATTTAGCAAAAGTGTTTAAAATTTGTTATGTTTTAAATAGTTCAGAGACAACAGGATAATTTCACTCATTGAAAATCACTAGGCGGTAGAAAGATAAAAAGCTTCCCTGTTAATTCAAAGTTTTTGAAATTACATAAAAGTTAAATGAAGTAAAAATACGCGCCAAATATCTTGGATCATCAAAATCACCTAATAGGTTATTTTTAACTCAATGTTTTACACATATATTTATTTTATTTTAGAGCCAACCTTGGAGGAACTCTGGGAGTCTGTCTAAGAGCTAGTTTCCTCACTATCATAGAGTTTATAGAATTTTGAGTTATCCAATTATTTCTACTCATGAACAGATCTACTAAGCAAAGAACTCAAAATTCTGTCTCTGCAATCAAAGTCAAACCTTATGAAGGGTGATTCAACTTGCTGTATCAATGAAGCCTATTTTCTTTCTTTTCTTTGGAGTTGTCTTGTCAGTAACAGCATTTTGTGAATATAACTAAGACTTATTTCCCTTTTTGAATGTTGCATAAAGATTTTCTAGCGATTCTGGGTGACATAGAAAGTTTCTATGTGTGCATTAATTAGAATGAAAGGATCTTAGTTGGGGTCTTGCATCCTTTTCTGGTTCCAAACTTGAGGTATTTGTGGATTTGTTAATAATTTTTTTCGATAATAAAATGAGGTATTTCATAGCGCTCACATCTGTGCTGATACATAACAATCATTCTGGCATCACTTGTGTAGCCATTGGATGGTCAGAATGTCTACAACAAAAAATACCAAAATGACCGACTCTGCATCAGTAAGGTACCGACCCTGCATTTACACTATATCGACACTGTATGAGTCAGTACCAGCCCTGTATGAGCCATACCTGGCCGTCAGGAAATGAATCATCCTAATTTGAGATGTGGAAAGTAGCCTGAAGGGAGCAGAGGACCATATCCAGGAGAAACCCACCCTTATATCCGGAGAGAGCCGAAGGACAGATGTACCAACAGCAGGAAGTAGGAATGCCTAGGATTGGCCAGCTAACCTATGACTCCACCTACCACTTCTGGGCTCCACATATATTTAACTCTATATACTGTATCTTATTCGTCTGTGTTTATATCTGCCTGCCTATTTGTTACATTATCTCTTACTTCTGTGTTATCGGCCATTGTAATGAATTACTTCCTGTGGTCTGCCTATAAAAGGCACAACTTTTGCTATGATAATCAGTTTGTATTGGGTCTTGTACTTACTCGTATTCTTTTGCAAGAATAAAGGCATATTTACTCTAAAGCACTGGGTTATGCGTTTGAGTCGAGGGCTCTTTATTATTTGTGGAATAAAAAACACTTCGCCATTTCTGCTTCGGTATAGTACCGACCTGTTGTTGTCTTGAGGTTAAAAACAACTGGTGGCAGCATACCGTAGGATTGCTACCGACTTCTCTGAGTTCCTTGGATCACTGACACTCAGCTAGTGGTTTTACTCCCCCAAAATCCACTACAATATGATTTATAGATTAGTCGGGCTAATCCAAGCTTTAAAATTAAACTCATGGATTTATCTATGTTTTAAGTGTCCTTTGAACCCGCATAATCTATTTCATGTGAATTGAGTTATATTAAATCAACAAAAAGTTACATTTTCAAGCTTTAACTCTGTTAAAAATGATTCAGAAAACTTCATTTTCATAATCAATAATGTTTACATTTAATCGACAGGGAAAACGAATACAAAATTTGGGAAAAGTTAACAAACTCCCCTTTCAGAGATTAAATCAGCAATAGCATTTTCGTGATCACCATCAAAGACTTACCTGACGTCATTGAATAAGTATGGCAATGTCTATGTATGCCTATGGTGATGTCTATGTATGCCTATAGTGATGTCTATGTATGCCTATAGTGATGTCTATGTATGCCTATGGTGCTGCCATCTACCTTAGCGGCAACGATTCGATATAAACCAGCCACCTTGTTGATAGCAGACAAAGGTGTAAAGTGTAAAAACTCTTTAATAACGACAGAACTTGAGTTTTGAGCCTTCTGGCATAACTATGGTTTTAGCTCAACCTTATGTGTGTAAGAAAAAAACATTAATCATTTAAAACAAACTTATGAGACAGCATGAGAATATGTAAATGGTAGGAGCTGGGATGACTTCTACTGGTGCTGAAGTCTTGAGAAATCCAAAAGATTTCTTAAATATAATTAATTAATTCTCATATAAACTTAATTAAACTCAGTTGTTCGACTCAGCCAGGTTTGAGAACCCTTAAATATTACCAGCACTCCTCTGATTAACTTAGCCAGAAGGACCTAATGTGTGCTAATTATACAATGTCCAGGCAACTTCACATAATAATGACTGGGTTTGCATAATCTCATGGAAATCCTGTACAAATAAAGAAGGATTTTTGCTCAGAGGTACCCCGCACATCCCCTGAGCACACTAATCCTGTAGTCACACTAATATCTACAAATAGTTTCTGAATTAATAAAGATACTTGAGGGACTACAGGTGTATTTATAGCTGCTAGAGGATTGAATATTAAAAACTATTTGAGGTCAGCCAACACTTCCATAGCTGTGTGAGACTGAGATAGAATCTGCATTTTACATCAACACACTGTAACCTTAAGGTAACACACATAAGCTATTATGCTAACTTTTCATGCTAAAAAAGGAACTCACTGGCAAATGGTAGCAACCGATGTGCTTGACCAACTGCACACAGGATCCTCACTTAAAAAAATATATACTTTATGCATGTCTACATTGGAGGTCACATGGGGTTTTGAGAAGTTTCAATAGAGTATTTAGAAGATCTGGCTTGGAATTGGCCCCAATCTAGGATATAGAAACTACTATCAGGAATGCAGTTAATCAATGAGATTAGATAATGGTTAGCACTTTATGAAGAGTTTTTTCTGATTAAATAGTTATATTTCGTGTAAAAGCAAGCAAAACCCTCAACGCCATTATGCAATATTATGCAATATTATGAAACAAAAACTCGCAATCGCTACTCAGCGATTTAGACATTCTATAATTTGCGCTGTTTGGAAACTTTACACAAGCCAGCAGGTTGTAATTTCTCAAGTATTTTATGAGCTTTCTGCTAATAGCGCCTTTTTATAAACACTCTTGAGAAATCAATAAACAATTGATTGTAAACAACGTAGTTTCAATAGCAAAATTTCATTCTTGAAACCTATTATGAAGCTGAAATTTCACAAAGATGATTTTTTTAGCTTGAACTCTGTTTAGCATAAGTCCGAAAATTGCAAGATAAATTGTGAAGTTTGACTGAATGTTATACATATACACAAAAAAGCATTTTGGCAACTTTTTCTTGATGCCTCATTGCAAAGTGTGTATTATTTGCTTCATTGTTCTTATTATAACGAGTAAAAAAATTTGTGTTGGCGAAATTTGATTAGGAAAATAGATAAAACATAAATTTTCTGATTTTAACTGAAAATATTTTCTCAGTACCAAAACTTAAATTTTCCAACATGTGCTTTTTTCTAGCAACAAAAACTCGAGTTTGGTAAAAGAAAGCCAAGTTTTAATACTAAGCAATCTTACTGACTTCTAGTTGGAGTCGACTCATGTTTTATTTTCTACATTATGATGATACACTAAATCAATACTTGTAAGACTTCATGAGCTGAACCAAAGGAATTCTTCAGGGCTCTCATTGGTTGTTAACAGTTACTTATTAGTATAACGCTGTCAAGTCCTATCAGTGCAGTCAGGATGCAGCAAACAAACACATCCAATATTTCAGGACTGCCTCTGTGTGACTTTAGCGGAACAGAAACTTGTTACGACTTTGTACTAGCCATAGTTTTGTTAACGATAAACGTTTCTTCTGTTGTACTAAATATACTTCATATTGCTGTCTTGAGTTTAACACCTGAAATTCGAAAGAATAAACATTACTCACTGTTCGTAAATTTATACATTGCCGATATAGCAATTGGTGTAGTTGTGTTTATCGTTGCAAGTTGTAAAGTACATGACTGGTTCTACTATTCCAGTTATTCCTACGTACCTTCTATTGTACTTTTGATTGCCATGGAAGGCACAGTTTGCGCTAGAGATTTATTACTTGTTTACTTCAGCCTGGACAAATTTCTGGCCGTATGTAAACCATATTTGTATAATCAAGTTACATGGATCAGAAGCTATGGAAAGGTTTGTGCTGCTATATGGTTACTGGGAATTGTGATTTCTTCTCCCAGAGTGATACTGCTCAGAGAATACGTCTGTGTTGACAGTCTTCGAGCTGTCAATTTTAACGAGTCCGACATCTCTATGTATTTTGACATTGCAAGACTTGTTCTTCAAGTAATAATTTTTTTGACATTGGTTGCTGCAATAGTGCTTACACAAGTTGAGCTAAGGAAAATGCGACGGCGGCAAGTTTTTGGTGCGGAAGATGAAGTGAGAAGTGCTGCCAAGTTTGTGATGTGCACAAGCATTTTACTATACGTGCTGACGATACCAGCTGTAGTGTACTATGTAACTTTACAAATAGACCTACCGGGAGCACAGACATACAAACGTGTTATGCTTGTAATGGCTGGAGTGTCTGACAGCTCTTATGGAGTGTTTAACATCGTTGTATACATTTGTCTCCATCCAGCTTACCGACAAAGAATTCGATCGTTCTTCAAAATGATGCTTCCATCTGTTTATTTTGTACCAGAGCAAACACCTGCAACAACAACGACTTCTATTCACAGCAATTCCTTACCTTCTATTGTGAAGTCGTCTGAGGGAGAAAATGCTTTTAACAAGTAAACTATTCGAACGTCAACATTGATAGAAAATACTAAACTTCCGAGTTGCTTGAATTTTATTGGGGATATTAAAATGTAGTTGTATTTATATATATTTGTTGTGGTGCAAATCATGTTATATTTTGTTGCCATCGCTTTGTTTATTTATGTCAGCATACTTCCTTTTGAGCAGCATTAATCATACAAAGTAATAAATGGACTTCTTGAAGCATTTTACTTTACATGATTTAGTTATCAGGCATTTTAGAGTTCTAAAAATTCTTCATATTTTTGTTTCATCGTTGCTTTAAAGGCAATTTTAAAACTTTTGTTTGTTTGGGCAAGAGTGCCGAATTCTGTGTTTCATTCGCAATAAAGATGTGTAATATGTAACTGACTTGATTTAAAGCTGTGGAACTTGATTGGCTGTTCCAAACTGTAATCCCTTGATTTGTTTTGCTTATGCCAAACCTTTCCACCAATTTTGTAATTGAAACCAGACCGAGTTGAAACATATGTATTTGCTATGCTTCACTGCAAGTTCGCATATTAAATGTTTCCATGAATTTGAAAGAAAAAGTTTGAGAAGAAGATGAACTTATCTAATATTATACCGTTCGCCAGGTTGGCCTTTTTCAAAGAATCCGTTCTAAAGAATACTGGTCCTCATTATCGGTTACTTTTGTATCAACGCTGTTTCAATATAATCATCCACACATCATTTTGTCTAATGTTTCTTGCAAACATGGTAACATTATCTTTCGGTATCTGGCTAAACTTTTCTCAAAGTTTCTGAAATTTAAAGATAGCAGTTTCCGCAGCAAACCAATGCAAAGTAGTTTTCAGACAATGTGACAAAGTTATTGTAGGGTTTTAACCAGCAGCATTCAGTAAGAAGTATATTTTTTAGTAAAATTGTTTTTACGAAGCCTTATTGGTATATAAACATAAAAAAAACCAAAGCTAAAGATGTCCTTTTGTGGTGAATTTTACTGGCAACTAACAGTGACCACTAATGCGCATAGGTGCCCCTGTTGGTGGCTACCACAGGTATGTCTCCCTTGATTATAACAGACAAAGACCAGCATCTGTTACAGCAATTATATTGGTCTTATAAGCAATTATTATTACTTCGGCACTAAATATTTACTATACCGACCCTGGGTTGCTACCCCGAGTCGGCAACAAGATGGCCGCCATCGCCAGGATGATGAAATCTAGCCTAAGAGTCTCCAGATGCTACCTTCCAAAGCTAACTACCCTTGGATGTTGAGGAAAGTGGACCCAAGGCCGTGTAACGCCCAAGGACTATACCAACCAATCACTGGCCAAGTTGCTTATGGACTCCGTCCCTTACTTATGGGCGCCAGTGCTCTTTAAACTTGTCTAGCTTATCTTATTGGACAATATCATTTACTATGTATTCTATTGTTGCTATATATCATATAACTTCCTGCCATGCTTCCTGTGCATGGCTGTTATTTTCCGCAACTCTGCCTATAAAAGGCAGAAGTTTGCCCATACTCATTGCACTTACTGATATGGCAAGAGTGTGTTCTCTTGTCTTGTATTGCCAGCATTACCTGTTACTCTGTGATGAATAAATGGTTTATTTACACACTACTATGCTGTGTACGTCTGAGCCGAGGGCTCCTTGCTACCAATGTTAAAGTCAGCCACTCGCTTTACAATACTGTGTTTGTACCGATTCGGTACAGGGTCACCTCTGGGTTGAGGTAGACTGTTACTTGTCAGGCCTGAAGAGGCTGACTGCCTTGTTGTGGCTGCACAGATGGCGGGTCTGCCAGCACAAACCCTAGCGGAAGGTAGTGGACGTCAAAATCCGCTACATTTTAAACCAAAAAATGCTTTAAAACTGCATCCCAAAAATTCTAAAAAAAGGCCCAATAAATGTAATAAATGCTACATTATTGGGCAAGTTTACTCGATTGATCCATGGTAAAAACTGTTTCAAAAGGGTTAAAATGTGAATGTTTCATTTTATAAAAAAATTTTCAAGTAAAAAATCTTGGCAAACTAAGAACAGAGTTTCAAATGTATTGGATTATTTTAGCTTCATTGCTTTTTATAACGTACTTTTTTTTACTTTTCAAACTAATTTGGTTTTTGACTTTTTAGGAAAATTATTTATATCTACACTATTGTAACTGAAACCAGTCTGGTTTCCACGAGATTCCACTAATCTCAAGAATTATACCTCTCTCCAGAGGAGAGACTGTGCCGGTATGACAGTGACAACTATACTTAGTTACCGCCGGATCAGTTGGCAAGCACAGAGCCCACGGCTCAGAAAAACTACCCAGAGTGAGATTTGAAATGTGACTTTATTCATCAGTACCAAAATTCTAGGTTGGTTTTCCACTAGGGTGATTGGCAAGACATAAATGAATGAACGCAAAGAAACACATGAACTCCAGTCATTATAGAGGCAGGCTGGCAGGAAGTTATTCACATATTATATATAAGAGTGCATGCACAGGAAGTAATCAGACCAATAGCAATAGGTATATAAATAGTTCGCAAATCACGCGGTAGAACAATGTTAAAATTAAATGGTGCCAAGTGGCTAAAGGGCGGAGTCCAATCTCCATTGTCCAATCATAGACTCCATAGGGTCCCGAGGCTATACCTAGCCTGTGGTAGGTATATCTGCTGATCCAAGGAAAGGTACTTCTGGCTCCAGGGTTAGAGTAGGCTCCTTGATGGCTTTAGAGATCCTCGGCTGAGGCAGCCATCTTGTACCGGCCCAGTATCACCATACTGAGTTGGTAAGCTGCCCTACAGGCACAGCAAGTCAATCCACCAGCACAGCACTTTTACAAGGGCTGGGAGTAAAATTCTGGTGCATTTATGTTGGTGTTTTGATAGCAAACAAGTAGTTTACTAATGGCATGCATCAAAATCTACCACACTATTATCTTAACATGTTTGTTCTATGAAAACAAAGCGCATCAATGTGCTTCAACTAAATATCGAGAAAGCAACTACGTCGCTTGAGCATTCATTGCTGCCGGTTGAGAGTCAAATTTTGACAGAATTTAACATTTCAGAATTGAACTTCTACCTGTTTGCAAAACACGTAACAAGAAGTAGTTGAGAAAACTTCGATATGACTACAAAGAAATTTAGCAAGGAGAGTATTTTAATGTAGTTTACGCAGAATGAAACAAAAACGGTTTATCAATTGTATATATATTGATAAAAGTGTGTGTATTATTTATATATACCGAGACTGTTTGTTTCTGGCTAACGAAATGTATTTTGTATTTTATCTGCGAAAATAGAAAATCACTCGCTGGCTTACATGGTGGTATGTATGTAAATACCTAAGTTACCAGACATAGTAGGTTGGGGAGGTGTCATCACACCTGGTTTTGCCACTTATTGAACGAGTTAACAAAATAGTGAATTTTCTTCTGAGGTGTCAGAAATGACCATCCGGCATACTGATGTTTGTGGTAAAAGTACTGAATCAATTTCCATATTGCAGCTTTCGTTTTAAATGATGGCACAAATCAGCAAACTAGAGAAAACAATTGGAACTGCTAACTTGTATGACTCTCTATATCAATACTAGTAACTCTCGCGATCCAACTATGACAAAAAGAGACAATGTTTTCTGACTAGAAGGCGTGAAGTTTGCTATTTGCTCCAATTACAATGCACATTTTTAAGAAAACTTTCTTCAGTTCTGATGAGAATTCCAAGACTGCCAAATAATTACTATCATGGCCATTGGTTGTGTTCCATATTCTTTGCTGTCTGTTATAATTAATTGCTACATAATACTATAACCTGACTAACTACAATTAATTTTGTGTACCAACATGTTCTGCTACAGCTAATTACAGGCAGCTGAACTCTGCTGAAACTTTTCTGAGATGCAATCATATTATTCATAAATAGCATGTATGGGATTGTGCTCAGTTACATCACCTACGTGTTGCATATATAATGTATTTATTTGACTGGTTCAAAGCTGACTTCGTAAAGTCACGTGCATGCAAGCGAGTTAGGTAAGTGATGTAATCATACTTTGTAGGTGTGCAGACAAAAAATTTATTAAATGTCATCAAATGCTGTCAGCGCTTCAAAAGTAGGGAGAGAACTTGGCTTACCAAATTTATATATTTTTTTAAGCAAAATTTTGCGTTTACAACACATATTGTGGGAGAATTTGCTGGCGAGCCGAGCTCAATAAATGAGACAGTTGTAGCTGACCATAATCGCTAGTGAAGAATTATACAAAGGTTATCAGTTGTCTCCCCCAAACAGTACCAAGAGTAGACAACTCTAGACAATTTGAACAAATGATATCAAGGGGTCAAAGGTCGGACAGGAGTCCGCCCCTATTCTTGTTAAAGACCAATGAGACTGTGAATAAGCGCTATGCTTAAGTGATTTACTCTTTGTTTCATTATTATCATGTAACCTGATTGGTTCTGTATTATATTGTATATACCATACTTTTGTATAAATATGAGGGACTGAGCCAGAGAGCTCAGTTTTATTCCTTGCAATAAAGCTCAAGCTTCAAGACTAGTCTTGTTGATGCCCTATATAGGGAGTTGCAGAATAATAAATAGACAAGCAGATTAGCAGTTGTGGCCAAGTAGCAGCAAAAAGCACTACAATATATCTTAATCATCAATTCAAGCTGTCAAACAGTGAATAAAGTACAAGTGACAATAAAAAATTGCTGATCTGTATATTCAAGGAATCCAGAATAGAGTTTATTAATACAATGTATTTTATGCATTAGAAATCAACTAGCTAGCCAAAGATCTGTTCCTACATTACTCCTGCAGTTATTAAATTATACACAATCAAAGGCTTTTTAGTCTCTGTTCCTACTTATTAATAGAATAGCTCAGCTTAAAAAAAAAGATTTAGTGGTTTCAGGATATAAAATAGAAAAATTAAATAGCGGTGGAAGATTTATACCTACTATTAAACAGTCCAAACTATTCACTGTTAAAAAATAGTTCATCAGCTTAAATACTGCAATGAAATCTTTGCCTTGAAAAGCAATGAAACTTTTTTGTAAGCAAAAGTTTGATGATAAATTATTTGAGAAAGTATTTCGTCGACTGGTGGGTTAGTCACTAGTTGATGTTTTATTCTGATTTAAAAAATTGGTCCAATTTTGAACGTTGCATCCACTAAAAGTTTTTAGTATCGCTAACTGAACTTCAGTCTTGTAAAATAATCAGACTAGTATTTGTAATATTCAAAGAATGATAGACCATTGTATATGTATATTAGCCTCAGCACTCAGTAATCACATTTCAGTCTTGGAAAGCTAACACAGCAGTCGAACTACAAAAGCTCTTTGGCTACGCAGTGTTCTTGTCAGCACGTTATTACTTACAGCGTATAACTCATAAACTTGTGAACTTTTGCCCTAAACTTTGCGCTTTCCCAGCTCAAGTGTGAAGTTCAGAGGGCTTCTTGTTCAAGGTGAGGCTCTCAGTCTAACATGTGGAGAAAACCAATACCTGATTAGCTTCATACAGTGTGAATGAGCCAAGCAGTGGTTTCCACTTCGCAGTTAAAGAAATAAAAGTGTGTGAAACTTTCCACTCCTGTACGCGTATAAATAGAAGGTTAGCTTTTATAAAATGGTTACAATTGCTATGAATAGATGAATGAAAAATCTTAAAGCTTCAGAGCTATTGGTCTCGCTCAGCTGGGTAAATGCTAAAACAGGAAGTTAGGCTGGGAAATAAATGTTTGATAGAAGTTGCACTAATCAACGAAGTTAAAACCCAGCTTGTTGTTAAATGGGTTTGTGTCCAAACCAACATAGAATGAGAATACTTTATTTGCCACCATAATATCAAACATGATTTAAAACGCTCATGGCCAATGACATTTAAAAAAACCTTTAGACTTTTTTTTCAAATGTCAGTTATATTACAACACAACCAGTAGTTATATGCTATTTTTCAACTATGCTTTCATATTATTTGCTGTTTTTTTGTTATGAAAATTTATATATGGTCAATATAAATGTAGGAATATTTTCAAAACTGTTGAAAATTATTATGTAACAATAAAGCCAAAAATTATGCCTGTGATTGTATACACAGAACTACTGAAGCTCTTTTTTATGAATGCGTAATCGGAGCCATGTTTAGTGTGTCTTGCTGCCGGGCTTGTTGTATTACCGTAGATTTTTAGGTTCGCTTTTCAGCCAAGTATGAGATGTTTTATCACAGTAGTGAAACATATTCAGTGGATGAATCATGTAAAGTTACATAGTAATGATAAATTTCTTATAAAGGGCAATGCGTTTATAGCTTTATATAGAGTCTCTGAACAGATAACTAGTGATATAGGTCACGATTCTGTTTAGCTTTTATAGGAAACGCTTAAGAATGCCTGAAGTTTGCAAAATAGAAGCAGTTGACAGTAATATATCGGTGCTGTAATTGTTTTGATTACATATAGGGAACAATATGAGCACCGTCGAGACAAATTTTAGCGATGTGACATTGAATGAGACAGCCACTACCACAGGTAATCAAAGCACTGTCATTTTTATAAATCTTTTTACCAATCGTTTTTGTTTAAATGTAACTAACCTTATTTTTAAACTCTAAATCCATGAATGAAATATCCAAATTTCTCTGTTTATCAATAAAACCCACAAGGGCAAAACCATTTTGGTTTCCTGATGCAGAGAGCTGTGTTTCCAATTGATGGAAATAAGTGCAATATAATTTTCCATACTTTGCTCTGAAAGTTTCAAGTCCAAATTAATTATTACAGTTTTGAAGCAAAATACAGTTGTAAAACTTTGTGATCGAATCGCTGAATTCAACTGTTCACATACAATACTTTAGCAATATAAAAATTGATTAAATCTTTTGTTGCCTGAGACAATATTTGGCAGATGGTACAGTAACTTACTTTTATGTAGAAGTCAAGGAAATTTTATCTACGATAGCAGCTGATGTTCCAGAGCCACTATTCAACTACACATTGTTGATTATCGTTGTTGGGTTCTTGTTAGTCAACGTGAGTACCCAAAATATGGTATTTGTTTGAAGGTGTAGTTTAACTCTTTGAGCTTTTGTAGCTTTAAGTCTTTGAGACTGAAACTACGCTGACTAGAGAGAAGAAAACTCTCACCAATAATGTCTAAGAGTAGTTTTACCTGTAATAATACTTTGGTGGAGTTACATAAACTGAAGTCTGTAGTAACTTTCTCTTACAAGCGATTACCTAAACAGAGACACTCTCCGGCTCTGACTGACACTACCAACAGGTGACTGACACTACCAACAGGTGACTGATTGTGTCTATTGTTAGTAAAGAAGTGATCGGTGCTGCCTTCGTGTATTTGATACAACGCAGGGGCGGTGGTGACTTTGCAGGGCCAGTGGAGACCTTCACTGGGCTGGCACAAAATGGCCGCATAGCCTGAGGAACTAACGTGTAGCCTGAGAGATATGCTATCCACCACTATATTCTCTTGAGAAGTGGATACAAGCCAATCATCAGCTATAAGGAGCCTGTGATCCTGCCGAGAGATGAAAAGTACCTACAGACAATAACTCCACTCACCTTTATTAAAATATCTTTGCCATTTAATTAACTGCATACTTCTTGTGATTGGTTGGCATTTTTATCCTGTCATCATGACTTTTTTAATCACTTCCTGTACACATGGTTGCTTGTGTTTTGTATTCTGAAAATTTCATCGGTTATGACTAGCTATGCTTGCTTCCTGTGCTCCAGCATATAAAATGCTGAACTTTCCGTTTTATATTTTTGCATTTGTTCCACTGAGCTGACTTTTGCCATTATATTTTAATTGATAATCACCCTAGAACAGTACAGAATGTTAATAAATGTATTGTACGCTAACACCTGGACTAGTACGTTTGAGTTGTGGGTTCTGTACTATATGGTGTTCCCACTGGAGAGAGGTAGTGCACTCGAGAATAGTATCATTTTGTGGCAACAAGAACAGAACCTGCTACAATACAGTAGTTATAATACATGCGATAGTATTAGTAGTAGCAGTAGTGGTAGCAGTAGTAGTAGTAGTAGTAGCAGTAGTAGCAGCAGTAGTAGTGGTAGCAGTAGTAGTAGCAGTAATAGTAGTAGCAGTAATAGTAGTACTAGTAGCAGTAATAGTAGTGCTAGTAGCAGTAATAGTAGTACCAGTAGTAGTAGTAGCAGTAATAGCAGTACCAGTAGTAGTAGTAGCAGCAGAAGCGGTAGTAGTAGCAGCAGTAGTACCAGTAGTAGTATCAGCAGCAGCAGTAGTAGTAGTAGAAGTAATAGAAATAGTGGTATCAGCAGTCGGAGCAGCAACAGTAACAGCAGCACCTAAAGAAGTAGTGACAGTAGTAATGGAAGTTACATCACTACGTATAGTACTTGCAGTGCAGATGAAATAGTCAAAGGCTTTCTAACTATGATGATTTACAAACAGTATTTATGCTTAATACGTACTTTTGCAATCATTTCACTAAATCACCTTGCAGCTCTTTTATTTATGTTTAAAGGAAAACAAAAGAGCAAGGAATTAAAACTTTAAAATTTATCAAAATGCCGCTGCACTGAGCATCCATCATTTTATGTGCTATTTTTCACAGGTTGCTATACTGGTCACTGGTTATTTGTACAACGGCGTTCAAGAGTCCAAGTTTCAATTGAAAGCTGACAAACCTTTTAATGATATGCTCTCAACCGCTCAGGTCCAAGGCGCGCTTTCTGTTCAACCATCTCTCACCGCCAATCAAATGATGTTCAACAAGAGTGTGATCATCGACAGGCCTGAATCACAAAGACGTTCGTTCAAACAACAAAGTCTGTTGCCATCACAGCCAAATGAGGAGACAAAGTATGAGGAACTACCTGATCAATATTACACTATCCCCAATGACCATTATGATCCAACAAATGAAAATGTTTACACTCCTGTAGATGAGCAAAGTATGCTATCAGAGTCTATGACTGGTACTGCATACAGTACGTTACCGAAGCCTCCCCCCAGAAACCCAGGGAAAAAGAGAAACTCCTCAAAATATTCCGCCATGTCAGGTAGAGTCGGTCCACTGCAGAGAGATCTCAACGTACCTAGTGCAGATCTATTTCCAGATATGAAGTCTCACGCACCAAATGAAAATTATGTCTATGTGGATAGAACAGAGTACTATGACTTCAACCAAAATAAGGCAGAGAAAAAAAAGAAGAAGAAAAAAGAAAAAAAGAGCAAAAAAGCGAAAAAGCGCCGCGATTAATAGAAATGGGATAGATAAATAACTTATGCGTAATGCATTGTCATCTCTTAGCAAAAACGTGTATAGAATATTGGTGATAATGATTGGTTAGTAGGATTGTATAGTTTCAGCTGAATATGTTACTTTCTGTGATGGTTTTTTGTATGTCATTTGTTGTTGAGTACATAACCACTAATAAAATTATGTTAAAATAAAACAAATAACAGTTTCTTGTATTTTAATTTGCAGAAAAAAGTAACAAGAAAACACGAAAATTAAAGTTGTACACTCATTCTCGCTCAAAATTTGAAAAATGACAGATTTATTAAAAAAGAGAGCGACTCCATGTAAAACATTTTTTAGTGGAACACTGAGTGTTCTTATAAGGAATATAATTATTTTGAAAACTACGATTGCGTGACGAGTGTAACGGTACAATAAGTCGTATGTTGTTTGTGAAGCGGATGGCAAATAATGACCATTTCTCTTACAACTAGATCAATGATGATACTAAGTGAAATACTTTGTGTTTGTTATAATTTACATGTTCAGTCAATTCTGATAAATATAGTTTATCAATTAGGCATCATCAATTTCTGCTCAAGTGTTGACCGTCCAAGGTTATTCTGAAGACTGGGATAGTAGATTATTTTTAGAAATTTATTTATAAATATCAGGCGGACTTGATGCAGGTTGTATAGCTGCAGCGCATTGTGTTTCAGCTGTGACAATTACTATCACGCGGATGTGATATAGTCTATTCCACGCAGAACAATTAATAAATCTCAAAACAAACATGTACAAATTCAGGTATATTGTGTGACAAATTTTAACAAAAATTTTCCTTCAAAACAAAGTTTATCTTCATTATAAACATCTAGTTCATATGAATAATTGTTATCTAAACAAATAACTATATTGAGCTAATCCAAGGTATAAAAATAACTATTGAATAAATAATACGATACACTGTAGCAGAAAGCACAAAAACATGCAAGTTTTAGTTTCTGGTCAATCCGGGGTTACTGGGGGTTGACCCCCGGAGATACGTCTCGATTTAATCACAGGTGGAGGCCCTTTTGGGAAGAGAGATAGTGCAGCGTTGGCCATCTTCCTCAGTTTAACAGCATCTTCATCCACAAACTCTCCGTCATCGAATGTTTTTGGGTTGACTTTGTTCATTTTTATTACTCTCTTCAACTGCTCCTAAAACCCCCCAAAAAGAACGCTTGAAAGTTAAACTAGAGTACAAAAGGTCTAGAACCTGTCATACGTACTATTTATTTAATGTGCAGTATTGAAAGTAAACGTAAAAGTGTCGGGTAAAAGATAAAACAACTAATCTTGTTGACGATAGTCTTTAAACTCACCCGCGACTATTTAAAGCGATCAGTTTAACAAAAAACTGACACAATTTTCTAAAGGAAAGTCAATGCTAAAGCATATTATAAATTACAATATAAATATTTTAGTACACGCTATTGTAGAAACAGAGCAGCTGTGGTTGTGGTGACTAAATAGCGCCACATAGAGTGTGGTGCTAGTTGACTGGAGTGGATAGTTAGTAGCAAAAGATAGAAGTGAACTGTTGCAATAGCAATTGGCACGAAATGATAGAGCATGATTGAGCAACAGCAGCGAGTCCAGTACTAAAGAGTGACAGTGGATAGTCAAAGATCACCATTGAGCGAGTTTCTTTCAAAGAAATATCTTTGGAAACCTAATGATGGTTAACATCAAACACGACGATGGTATTTGAACTGCAGGTTTTTGGCAATCAGCCATCGGAATGAATTTAGATAAGTATAAAGAAAGGTGTTAACAGCTGCATTAGTGATGAGCTTTTAGTGGCTTTATGTAGCAGCATGGATGAAATATAGCAGGATTGCCAGCTGCGGCTGCGTAATGGAACTTTTGTGACGAGCCAAATGTAGATGTCTGTGGGAGCCGCCATACTGCTCCGATATTTTCAAGACCACTTGGATCTCGTAATAAATATCGTTTTCTTATCGGTTTTCATACGCTTAAGCCACGCCGGGGATAATTTAATAGTTTTGACGATTCAAATATTGTTGCTTACAATACCATACCCGCTCCGAAAACAGAGTTGAATGTGCCAAAGATAATCTTTGGTATGTGGCAAACTTGGTTTCAAAATTTATTGATTCTACGCAGCTTCCACTCCGAAGTTACAAATGCTCTTGTCAAGTGGCAAAAGTCGGAGCATTGCATTATTAGAAATAGTCACGGTTATTTTGCGAGCTCTTATAGTTATAGTCTATAGTACCATATATTTTCGCTCCAAAAATCCAATCTAATATGGGCGCCATGGGTGACACTTTTCCCACTTCCTATTGACAAAAATTGATTACACCATATTCGGGTTTTTGACAATCCTGTATATTTTATCCATGTGTAGCAGGAACTGGCTGAGTGTTTGATTAAAGCACTGCGGGGCCAGTTCCTTGAGACATAAAGCTGCTTTGTGAGTGATTTGAATGAATACTAGTCATGAAAGTACAGCAGCAGTTCTACGAACTCATACATGTCTGAACGACGGGGCGATTGCTTGAAGGCCTCAATACTGAGTTTCTTTTTGACCTGGTCCTGAAGTTATATACAAGGCTATGATAATAATGACAACAACAGTTGAATACGGAATACCTAAAGTGAATTCCTGATTATCGGAGAGAACAATGTTTGAAAGACACGGAAGTCAAACTCCATCGCCTAAGTTTTGTTAATCATGGATCTAATACTTTGTCTTCCAAAAACAAATCACCCAACATCGCAGACACTGCCTTCAAGCTTACAATGCCTATATCATGGCTTCTTGTCAAATCAACTACACACAATCAACCAACCTAACCACAAAGTCAAATACAAGTATGACCTGAGGCTATTAATGAAACACATACCGTACTGCTGTCTAGAACTTTAGCCATTTTAGCTAGTCTTCTCATTTTCATAAGCTTGGCAACTTTTTCTTTCATTTTAGTTTGTTCTTCCTGAGCCGAAGCTTCTCCGGCCTCCTCCATCTCTTTCTTCTTCTGCAGATAATCTCTCTGGCCTTCCATAAACTCCCTATCAACCATAATCAAAATTGTATAAAACATATCATTATTGATTTGTTTGAGAATGAAATAATTTATCAATTACTTTAGTCTTCAGTAACTAAAAAGTTGCGAAGCATACTAAGATGGAAATAATTATTTTAGTCATAATAATTGATAACAATTTTTTGGTTAGCTTTATGCGGATAACATTAAAAATAAATAATACTGACGAAAAGTCTATCTCTCCATTATCATCTACATCCAGTTTCTTCATTAGTTTATCAATGGCCCTCCCGCTCATCGGAATGTTTATACTCTGAAACAAAATTAGTTTATTAAATACACTTTCTATTCTCATATGTAACCAGTATGTCAGGAACCCATACCATACTAAGAAGCAGAGCATGTGTACATGTGTTAAACATTCCTCAATCAAAAATCAAAATAACATATACCATCAACTTTCAACATTGCATAATCAGCTTTATTTTCGTAAACCAATAAAAAAAGATGAAGATGCCAAAAATAGTTAATGTTTTACAGATATCAAATTTTTTTGTAAGATTGAAGAGGGGTCGGCAGTAAAGCAACATTTCAATACGAGCCTGAGCTCCTACCTGTAGCCCTTGTCTCAGCTCGGTTCTGGTGATAGTTTTACTATCATCCCTGTCTATACTCTGAAATATATCTACCAACTTCAGCTGTCTCTGCGCTAAAACATACAAAACCGTCAGTAACTAGTTTATGAAGCTAATAAACACAATGTAACAGAGGCGGGTAGTGCTGGATAAACAATAATATTGCTCCAAAGCTGGATGACAGTACAGTTAGGTAACCATAGGTACAACACACAGGGGCTATCAATCAACCAAACTCTTTTAGGGGTGTGCCAAGATTGGGTTAATAATTATTGTGCCTAGCCCCTATGCTAGCCCCTAGGTTTATATTTTATTCTTTCAAAATAATACAAACACCCAGCCCTCCTTCAGCCTGTCACGAATGAACACGCTGGCTATAAAAATATTCAGACAATCAATAGCCACTAGACACTTGTTACTGCTTTAAGCTTAGAGATGAAATAATGAAACTTCAATTGTAGTTTACAGAATTTTATTGAGGAAGGTTCTGTTCAAAAATAGGTGCTGCCGGCTGTCACTAATTGACCAATTAGATAGCTAGAGCAGCTCTGACACGTTCCACTCACCGATACACTCCATGAAAACCATCATTGGGTCAGCGTTGGTAAAGTCATCAGTTGCCTCCTTCTGTAAGTCAGCCTTGAGTACCGTACCGTGGTTGATATACAGCTGCCTGTTCCGTCTTGTCTTGTGTATCAAGTCTAGAAACTCTATTTCCACTGCTTGACTCTGTAGCAGGAAGGGAATACATGAGGCAGTGTTTGCTTTGTTTTAGCGGACACTAATCACTTCTATTGAAGTTACTTTTTTAATGGTCATCGAGTGGCGATGAGCGCTAAAGTGCTAAAAGCAGTCTGCTTGATCAAACAAAAAATTTTTTTGGCAAACGTAGAAATTTGTTATTGATATAAAGAGCACGCCTTTGGGGGAGGCAAATCCGAAACCGGTCACATATGATACTTACATCCAAGTCCAATTCTTTGATTTTGTTCTCAGGGTTTTCGCAGACAATATCGAGCAACTGCCGGCAGAAAGGAGCTGTGTAGGGGTTCTTCCCAATGAGCAATGTCTCTATCGTCGTATTTTGTGCAAAACCTGGCAACCAGAAACAAGTATTTATATGGTAGACCGGAGTAAATTAGATCATCAACATTAATGTATCAAAGTATTGATATGCTATATACCTTTGACAAAGTAACCCATGTCTATGTCAGTGAGCCTGTTGCTAGTCAGGTCCAGGTAAGATATTGTAGTTGTTGTGGCTACTAACTCACCAATCGCAATGGCAGCATCGTGGAAGCCATTATAACTTAAGTCAACCCTTGCAATGGTGGTGTTTACCTACGCATAAGTTGACTGTTTAACACTAAGGGGAAACGCAACTCCGAATTTGGCTAGTACATGAACCTATTCATAACTCATGTTCATATTACTTGATATTACGCTAAATCAAAAGATGGATTAATTGACGCCGACAGTTTTATTCGAATACAAACGATAAAACAATTTCACCAGAACCGAAGCCAAAGTAAATCCGTACTAG
Source organism: Cryptosula pallasiana (assembly GCA_945261195.1). Classification (NCBI taxonomy): domain Eukaryota; kingdom Metazoa; phylum Bryozoa; class Gymnolaemata; order Cheilostomatida; family Cryptosulidae; genus Cryptosula; species Cryptosula pallasiana. The sequence goes on along the minus strand of OX183132.1, from coordinate 5,537,000 downwards.
ACAACATCACCTACCAAAAGTGCTTCGATAATACGCTTAGCTCCACGCTGCCTCAAATGGTTCCAGCTGAAGTCTATGTCTAACAGGGAATCGTTTGCCTCTGTAATAAAATAATCTTTTGTACCAACCAGAACTAACAAATCTATACACTAGAGCTCGTGGGCAAGTGAGAGCACCATCAAATGTTGTAAAGATTTTCATTTTTTCAACTCAATTCTACAAATTGCCTATCATCTAACCTCTTCTCTGTCTAATACTTCAATCACTGACACTGCTCTACATTTCTCCTCCGACTTTGTAGAGTTTTTTCCTCCCAAGCAATATCGTATCACTTGTCATTTAGTGTGACAAGTCAACGAACAGTACACTAGCCAATACTTACCAAGTCCCTCGGCAAGAAAGACCCCTCCACTGTCTGTAAAGTCATTGTGACTGAGATTAAGTCCTTTTAGAGTTGTGTTCTCCATCAGCATATCTCTAATATACACCGCGTCTGTCTCCGACAATTTATTTCCTGGATAAATAAAAGTACATGGGCACATGTCATTTGATAGCTATCCGATCTTTGCTTATACAGAAACGGATCAGTACAAATGTAAGTAACAAAAATTGTGGAAAATGTGATAAAAAATTGCTTTACTAAGATGTACCAGACATACCTGCCACGTTGAGATACTTGAGAGCTCTGTTTTCCTGTAAAGCTTCGCAGATATTCTCTATCCCTTCGGATCCAATATTGTTCTCAGCCAACACCTGTGAATTGTAAGAGAAGTGTTTACATGCTTATATATTTTACATTATATAATGAGACTTAAATATTGGACTTGAGGTGACTGACCAGGTCTAGAATGTAGAGATTCTCTCTGAGTACATCTGCCAGGTAAACAGCACCAGTGGTGCCAATGTCAGCGTGTGTGAGATCCACAGTGGCTACCATGGTGTTAGCCTACAACATACCATCATCAAATGTTGTACACTGAAGTAAGAGAGGTTAGGTACCATAGACTAAGCTCCAAATACGCTATAAAACTAACCACAAGCGCGACGCATGCTGCCTTTAAACTGAGATTCCCCACCGGATGGTATTTAATGATAAGGCTTTCCTCATTTAGGCTTTTCAGTATGATAGGGGTTGGCTCTACATGCAAGTGTTTACAGGTAGATAAGTATGTTGCTTGGCTAATAGTCTCCTCTCTATGCTCTTCCTCAGTGTCTGCAAATAGAGTTATTCAAAGTAGGGACTTATTGCAAGTTCAGGATTACAATCTTTTAAAAAATAAATGAAATAATTTTTCGAACCTTTTTGAAAATTACAAAGGTTCGAAGATGAATACTATAACATTACTGTTTAATGTTGAAGTCATTATCGAATTGCAATAGCAACGTTACTAAAATATCAAACAAACCTGTAAAGGTGTCCAGTCTGTTTCTAAAGCCGCTATTCTGAAGACCAAGATAGCTGTCGCAATGGTTTAGTCTTTTAGAATCGGTTCCATTTCGATTCTTTCTCGACACTATCTTCGTAGCATCTACTCGCCCCCTTCTGTCGGGAAAACTTTTAATCGCTTCATTGTATTTCATCTCAAGGATTGGATCTCGTGCTATTGGCATCAGTGATTCCACCGTCTCATCTACTTCCAGGTTCTAGGAAATATGAACGACAGCAGTATTTGCATTCAATCTGGAAGGTAACAAAAACTGTGAACATATTTTCAACTACTACAAATATTTGTTTGTTCAAAAAACCATATTGTTTTGTCATGACACTATTTTAAATGCAATGTGATCAGCTGTGAGCAACGACATGATGGTGGGGCACATTAGAGACACCTCAGATGCCATGTAAAAAAAAACTGTGATTAAAAAAGCCCAGCACAAACCTGCGCAAGTTTTGTCATAATAACAATCCGACATCACATTACTTGGTTGGACCGTGTAATTTGCTAAAATTGTCAACAAGGTTTTTATCGAGTCGGTAGCGTATGAAGTTTAGTCAAATTTGCTAAAATAATCTCAAACATAAAATAACTATTTACAAGTTCAAATAAACTTAACAATACAAACCGTAGAGATTCTATGCTCAGTAACTTTTTCATCAAAGTGTACGTCACGAGCCGTACCTATGTACCCTCTCAAAGCCATGGCTGAGCTAGCGGTCCTAGCTGTACGCTGACCTTCTTGTTACCTGACAGCGGCAGACTACCACTGCTGCCTGCATACCTAGCTTACCCGCTGTATAATTATTATGAACATGAAAAGCAGCCAATTTGTAACGCTCGACTAAAATTGGCAATTAAAATAACAGTAAAACAAAGTTGAACAAATGCTGTTCCATTGAATGTTTTGAAAACAATTTATAACAAAACGACTGGATATTATTACTGCATTCAAGCTATTGTTGTGCAAGCATGTACTTGTTACAATAGGGTGTGTTTAATTGGCTCAATAACACCCATGCATCAACCAAATAAATGGGCATGCAACATTTGTGCAAGAATTTTGTGTCTGTACTGATACAGGCGAAATAGCAGGCACCTGCACTTCCCTCAGCTTAGCTGAGAGTCGGCAGGCTATGGTCAAGCACTTGAGGCGTCACTAACTACTAGTGCTGGCCTGCATTGCTGGACCAAGTCCAACGCTGGACTGCCCAGCCCACTTGCTGGATTGTACAGAAGTGTAGGCCACTCGCTGGTCAGTGCTTTGTGTGCAAGTTAATGCTGGACCACAACTACAAACTTGTTATTATTGCAGACTTCTAGTAATGCAATACAATAGAGAGCGTGTGGTTCAGAGTAATTGTATTCTTCTATTCTTCTGGCTCAGCTCCTCCAATTACTCTGATTTATCATGGAGCTTCAGCCAGTATTTATACAAAGTTTCTTTGTTCCTTTAGGCGCAGCCTTAGATAATATAATAAAAGTTTTGGCTGGCTTACAAAAAATAATACATAAACATGTGATGATTTTACAGTAATTAGGACATAGGGCTATAATGCATAGAATTGATAAAGTTACGTAGAGTGATTATATGTTGATCGCACACGCCAGTATGTACATGTATCTAGTGATGTCAGTTTTCTGTTTAATAGAATGTTTTGCAAGAAGCAGGCCATAGAGGTGCTTAGTCATTTCCCGCACACATTCATAAATCTGTCTTCTGCCAAATGTACAAGGAAAGACAATTCCGAATGAAAATTAATTATTATTTATATAAAAACAATATTAAGGTAGAAGAAACTTATTTTACGTTGGAAGTACACCAGAAATTGCGAAAGCTGTTGGTAATAATGTTGTATTGTTGATAAGATAGTGAACACCTTCAATACAAAACAAAAACTAACTAAATTCACAGAGTGATAACAAGCCTGCATTCTCATTCTATAATAGAGCCCTCAGTCATAAAAATGAAAGTTTCTGTGAGAAGCTTCCACAATTCCCTCCAATGCCTCATCACACTAACCTACTAGACAATGTGATATAGAATCGCATTTCTTCCCCAAACAACAAATCCATCTACTAATCAGAAACGCCCCAAGCTTTCATATCTTGAGCTCTCAGTGCTTTGTCCTTGGAGTGTACAGCATCATCCATTGAGTAATATGTCTTCAGTACAAGAGAGTTCTTATCGTACAATTTACGCCTGTACTCTGTAACACCATATTATATCTGTCACACGTAGGTAGACTTTGATATTGATACTAGGATATCAAGCTTGGTACAACAAGTGTTACCTAATCTAGTACTGAGGTGAAACAATAGCCTGTGAGACGATGTTTGGTACAAATAAATAATCAAATTAAAAATCAAATATCTATATAAATAAAATCACATGAAAATAGCTGGGTTTATAGAGGCTTATTTTTTTAGTTTCTAGTAATTACGCTCATTACACCAGATGATAATCATAATTCATTGAAAGAAGCTCAAATTTTTGTCTACAAAAATTTTGCGCCATCAATATAGGCGCTTGTGGCTAAGCTAATACAGGAAACTCTGCTAAAGTTCAAGCGTTCTCATAGCTCGTTTGCAGTTTTTGTCAATGCAAAACATGTAACCGTGCTAAAAACTAATTTATTTGAGTTGCCTTCTCTTACGAAAACGAAACAGCCATAATAATAATAAAATAATATTTATTATTATAATAGATAACCATTTCTAATGAAACAATGGAAGCAAAATGCACAATTACTTTTGGCATCGCTAACATATATTGATGATATTGCATACAGATATTTCACATAATAAATTATAATAACTTAAAATTTTGCTAATGGCGCAGCATCAATGATTGCTGTTTGCATGATGACATTTCTTTGTTAATGGTATTGTACCCGAAATGGAAATATTGGTTACCATGAAACGGCTTGCTTTTTGTCCAGTTTCGAAAAAGAGAACTTCTTAAACAAGAGTTGCTTTTCGACACCTCAGTCAAGAAATTTTTTCCCCAAAGCAACAGCGTGAAGAAATCCTTATTTTTACTCACTGACACAAGAAAAACTTGCCCATTCGTTACTTATCTTGGCCGAAAGCGCCTAATCAATACAAATCTAGGCTTTTCTTTTTGATTCTGCTTAAGTTTTCTTTTATATGATTACTACATTTTACATTACTGCGGGCTGAGTCAAAAGCTAAACTATCTTGTCAATGTTTGAAGGAATATGTGTAACAGAATTAAAGAAATAAAGATGCTTGTACAATTTATAAGCCAAAAAATAAATTAAGAATAATAAATGAAAGAGTTTAAGAAAGATAAAAACTGTAAAATTGACCTTCTAAAAACTTATGAAGTCTAGAAATATTTTAACATACATCAATGGTAGATAGCAAAATAAACGTAAGGCAGTAGGTCCTCGCTAGAAGGAACAACTCAACTGCTTGTTTAAAAAATGTTATCGAATAATGTAAGTAAAAGACTAATTGAATTTAAAAAACACGATTGGTTTATATGAAAGCACAATTATTAATGTACCAAGTAGACCAGTTAAAAGTGCAGTTGTTCGGGATGTTTGGGAGACAAACCTTGAGAGTTGGTGATTTTGTGCCAATAGGCAAATGTTCCCAGACAAAATGCTAATTCCCCCAATATTAACCACTTTCCTGCCGTCCACAACTTAGCAGTTATATTAATTGACTTGGATTGCCGTTTCATTTTCTACAACAACAATGGTCGTGTAAGCATTCACTTTAGATACTTTTCACATAAATAAGCGCACACCTGGTGTGGGTGAAATAGGGTAGTAATTGAAAAGTTTCAGTTTACATTTTTGGATTTGCTACAAAAAAGACTGCGAGATGGTTAAAAAATTTAATCAAGATTAATCTTATTTTCCTATTCATTGATCTTGATTAATCGCAAAAATTTTCTCCAGTGATACCTATAATTAGCTACAATTCTTCAATATATAATCCAGAATTCTCTGCTCTGACTGAAAATTATGAACGAGGAATAGCATCACGGCGAATTTGAATTCCTTCTCAAACATAGAAATGGTAAACTTGAAACACTACAAACAATAACAATAATAATAAATGCCATTTACTCAAACAAAATTGCAATTGCCAAGTTTAATAACAGATAAAACACAAAAAATGTCACTACTAATGGCTATTGATTAAAAGATAATTTTTAATCTGGTTTGTTCCAAATTTGTCAGCATTGATTTTTGTCAACATTCATTGTCGTGGTGAACGTTATTTCTGTCTACACCAGTTTCAATCCCCATTTTTATTACGGTATTCAGCAACCAGCATTTTCATTTATTTTATATGTTGTTGTTGTTACAACATCCAGGTAAGTGAAAAATATAACTGGCAACTGTCTGTAATGCAATACCATGCTGATGTACGTGGATATTTTTTAAGGTGCCAAGGTTATGAGTTAATAACTCCTTTTACGTCATGGTGTGATAGCCATGTGTTCTATAATAATAGGCTATCGTTGTTGTGCACTTGGTGTCCTCAATCATTCAAATGAGCCTAAATGATGATTAATAAGAAATCTAAAATCAATTAAACAATAAAAAATAACTTGAAACCATAAATATTATTGCATTGTTATTGCATTGTTATTGCATGTGATTGTTGTTATTCAATCAATAATAATAACATTCATTGGAAGTAATATCAACAAGTAACAACAACAAATTTCACTCTCACCATCATAGTTATTATTAGACACAATTGATGATGACTAAAAAAATACTAAGTTATTATTAAAATAACTATTATTGTCGTGGCTGCTAAAATTTTGTTTATATTGTGCAGCAATAACGATTTATCATGACATTGACACTCGTAGTAGCTCTGGTAAATAACAAGATGGCTACCTCATGCGTTGTTATGGCTTCATTTTGAGTAAATATTTGAATGCATGACGCTTGTACGCCAAAACCTATTTCATTAATATTACGTAATCATCCATGAAATTATTCTTGTAAACAAGTCATTGATTTATGCAGTTTTTCGTGTGCACACACAATTATGCTTGTCACATAATGGTGCGTTACATAACTTCTTGTGTATATAAGTTGGCTTGCATCTCCTCATCAGAATGGTAGGATGGATACAGCTAGAAGTTTGAAGCAATAAACCCTAGAAGAAACTACTCTCTCACAGACATCTTTCTCGGACAAGCAAGCAACAGTGGTTTTGAATAAGTTAAAAGCATACATATTTGCCTACAAGTAAAAACAAAAGCATACAAGGGAAAGGCAGTCAGCCTTCAGGCGAACTACAGCCGAATCCTACATCAAGCGCGGCCGGACAGCTATCAGACAGGGCAGCAATGTAAAATCTTTGATACAGCCCGGAGCCAGCGGGATGTCACTCGACAGTAGGTAGGGAAGAATTATACAGTGCAAGTCAGACTGGGCCTAGCTCTATGTTCCGATGGGTCTATGTTCCGGTGATTTTGGCTCCATGTTTCGGTGAATTATTTTTCATAGAAAAATGCTACTGTGGAGCATCATTAGCAATGAGCGTTACGTTTAGCAATGAACTATTTTATCATGAAATTTCATTTTTATTCATAGTTGTTAATACTATTATAGGTAGTTTACTACATTTCGCCAAATCATAAAACTATTACCATCAAATTTCTTTTTAAACCATGTACAAAATTAAATAATACAATCCCACTGAACTTCACTCCATTCAAATGTAAACTACGCTCCAAAATAGAATTGTTCGATGAAAAATAATTCACCAGAACATAGAGCCGAAATTGCCGGAACACAGACCCAAGAAATATAGAGCCACCGGAACATAGAGCGTTCGCGGTCAGATTAACTAAGGGAAGTGCTACAGGTTATCGACCACTCCCACAATAATCTCAGACTACCTACTAGACAAAATCCTGCACAATAATATTATAATTTCCTTATTATTTTATCAAGAGTAATAATACATTTATAGCAATTATTACTTTGCTATATACGATATTGTGCAGGATTTTATGGTAACAATGTCGGTTAACGCGGTAGCCACCCGCACCACCTCCAGGTAGACGGAGTTGTCTACTGTCTACTGGTACGGAAAGCGAGCTGGCAGACCGTCCTTACCATTATCTACCCTTCAGCATTGTCTGCCTAAAGGTAGGCCTTGATAGGCAGCGCCTGCTAGGTAAGTCTGCCTCCCGTCCGCCCACTCACTCGACAACACAAGGCTTCCAGACCAACAGGTCGTTGAAGCAGTCGTCTTCTGGAGTGGTGGAGCAGTCTTGTCTGTATGAGAGAGATTCCAGAAAAAAATTGAGTGAGTGTATGTATCGCAGATTTATTCAAGGAATAAAAACCAGCCGTGCCGCCGAGATTACACTGACTAGTGAAAGGCTCAGCAGCTCTATTTATATAACAGGTTATGTAACATCTCTTTGTGTACAGGTAGCCCTAATAGCACATACAAAAGAAGGGTGGCTAGTATAAGGCAACGTAAATGCGTATAAGAATAGCCTTTGTGATATAAGTGGCTAAACAAAGAACTGGGTACAGTATGCATGTCATGTACACAGTTTTAAGAAAGGGCAGCCTCGAATAATAATATCAGGCAAAGCATGCAAAAGGTTTCAAGGTTACTAATAATAATTTACACAGGATGTTGGCAACAGTAATGCACTAAATAGAATCGCTACTATGATTGTTCATGTTTGTTTTCAGGAAGTCCACAGCAGGAAGTCGTTGCATTTTCCTGTACAATATTGCTATTATGATTATAGCATCTACAAATTGATCACGAAATATGACGTCACACGTCAAAAGCATTGATATAAATATTTGTAGCACTTGGTTTTTTTTCAGTTTCCTAATCTTCGGGAGTTACAAAATTTTCAATAACTTGGGACCATATGCTGCTAGAAACAAAATTTTAAAAGGGTTTAATAGGATACACTTTGCCGAATGATATTAACTAATCACTACACTGCTTACATATGTGTAGGATTGAGAAAATTCCGAGTGCGCCGATGGACCATATGATTTTAGTTCATTTTATATTACTAGCCTGTCAGATTACCGACCTGTTGATATAATATTTGTTATAGATCCTTTACATCTGGAGGTATGAAAATAGATTTAATAATTCCCTTGCCAAATGAAAACGTAATTTTTTTTAATATATATTATCATGAAGCAATTAGTAACTAACCGCAAAGTAATTACGCTTGCTTGATCATGCGTCACGGATTTCACTCTAATGTATCAATAATGAGGCGTAAAACTAACCGCAGTGCGAACATGAAACAAAGTAATTTTGGTGCTGAAGAGTCATTTTTAAAACTCATTTTCTCAGTAACTATCAATGAGAGACAAAAAAGTTTACCACTATTGTGACTGCAAGATATGATTATACGCCATGATATGTTTTTTAACGTCCCAAGGCTGATTTGAAAAATATATTTGTATTGGCTAATTATTATAATTATTAAATAATAAATTATTGTTATCAATCATTAGTTTCCAAATTAATTAATTATTATTAATAAAGTCAGTGAGTGACACAGACTACAGAGTATAATATTAATAATCACACATTATTACTAATAATAATAGCTATCACAATAATAAATAAATAATAATAACAACAACAATTTAATATCAACTAATTGTTCTCCATTTATCATTAATTTATTTATAATAATCAATAATAATTATCATGATATTTATTATTAATTATTTATAAGTAGTAATTAATATTAATAATAATTACCATTATTATTAAATTATTATTATTATAATAAATAATAATTATTATTTATTTATTATAATAAATATATAAAATTTATATATTTATTATAATAAATAAATAATAATTATTATTTATAATAAATAATAATAATAATTATTACTTATTATTATCAAGTCATAATAAATAATTGGTACCATCTGCAAGTAATTTCCAGCAGTTGCTAGACTCTCGTTGCTATATTATTACTGGCTACTGAGCTAATATCATAACGTTGCTGTAGAAGAATGGGAATTTTATTTTTGACTTTGAGTCGAAGGCTAACGTGCATACAACGAACCCATACAACGGTACACAGTCGTTTCGGCCAAAATCCAGTTCGGCTCTCCCTTTCGTCCGACACCAGTCGTTTCGGCCCCTACTGATGAAACTAACATACATTTATGAGATAATTATAACATCGGCTCAATAGACTTCATAGGACTTTCTGCGAGACGCAGTTTCTTAATTGGGAGTTGTCTCCCCAAAAATTACCAAAGCAAATTTAACTGTCTATTCTTTATAAGTAATATGTTAGGAGCTCCAGATGTACATTACAACACACAAATTATTACGGAAGACACAAAACAATTTTTTGGCAGCTATTCAAACGTTTTATTTGATTTTGCACAAGTGAAAGCAATACTTGTGAGCATGTGCATGCTTCTCATTTCAATGTTTCAACTAACAATTTTTTCGACTAAAGCAGTCTGACCATTGAATAAAACTACAAACAATGATAACATAAAACAACATAATTCAAATTAAAACATTTAAAAACTTGAAACAAAAGACAGGCTTGTGTACTAAAGTATTTTTTAAAAAAAAATTAAATGGTGCATTAGAAACAGACATTCATTTCAATTCAAAATCATAACAAGCTCTGCCATAGTACTCTTCAGCAGGCGCAAGTTGCTCAGACAATGTTAATAATACTTGGCAGTTCAGTCACCACACATTCCCTGAATATATATTCTTTGAAGAATCTACAAATAAACAAAAACGTATGAATGATCTACATATAATGTGGTTTTATAGCAAAAATAAACCAAAAATCTCATTTTATTGATACTCAATGATTACTTAAAACTTTTTCTTTCTATAACAAATAATATAGTAATTAAGGCTAAACAGTCGTCAGACTTCAACAATTGTACAATCTCAATTGCATCACAATTAACTGGCTCACCTATCCCGACAAAAATTACACATACCTCAACAAACTACTAACAGATGTGCTTCCCTGTGAAATAAGTTGCGGAGTTTGATTCCCGCTGTTATGGTGGATGGATGGTCTCAGCCATACCTGCTAGTCCTGATGTAGGATTATCGGTGAACCAGACTGAGCCGGCGCCTCGACTAGCTGCAGTGCTATTGCGCTGTAGACTCTAACATCTCGTTTTCTATCTATTTTTTCTTCCATCTTATTTTGTGCTGAAACAAATAAATTGGATAAAAGGAAGACGACTCCAACTCTTTTCAGTTTTACGTCCCTGAACCATAATGTCATTTTTTATATTTCTACAACATATACACACCCATGTAAAAAAATATATATATTTTGCGTGTGTGCACATTTTTACTAATCACAATACAGATTAGACTAGTAGCTACAAGTATAAAACTTTGGTATTATAATAATACTAATAATAATTTATAGATATATATAAGTATATAATAACATAATATATGAAATATGTACATATATTTAAAATGAATAGGTTAAAAGAAAGATGGTTAAAACGTTTTATTACCATTAGTTTAACGCAGTGTACCAATATACTGTGTGTACCAATAGCTCTGGTACATCCATTGAGCACTCTTGGCAACAGCTGTCAACTCCTGCTTATAATATGTATATCTATATATATATATTATTTATTACAAAGCTTTGTTTTGCATTAATCTTACTTTATGTTCAAATACAGCATAGCAAAAAGTGCAATTAAATTCTCCGCCCCATAGTTTTTTTAAAGTGAATTACGTGACAAATTTCACTCACACAAAAAAATAGAGATAGTTCTAGAGTCACCGGCAAAAATCCATTGGTGTTCACGATATTTGATGTTATGGCTTAGACATAGGAGTTGAGACAGTGCACCTATTCCAAAATGATTTACACCATCTCCTGGGATAAAAGCAAGGAAATGCAACTGGAGACGTGAGAAAAGAGACGAGTATGTCTGGGAGACACTGAAGAGATTAAACTAATGTCATGGGTTGAACAGCTTGCATGTATACGAGTGAGCAATGAACCAAAATCAGTTGTCACCATGCGACCAAGAAGGAAAGCAGATTTTCCATGCGCAACATGTCAAAGAAAAGTGAGGAGACGGCAAGAAGGACTGCAATGTGATGAAGCTAGTTGTGAGCTGGGGACTCACCTTACTTGCACCAAAATGTGCAGAGCAGAATACAGAGAAATGATGAGAAGTGGCCATTTATTCACTTTCATCTGCATTCAGTGTAGAAAACGGTAACCTATGTTTACATACAGTGACTGTATTTTTTCTTCATCAGGATATGTTTCTTGTTTAATGAACCTTACTAAAAATTTCATATTTTATGCTCTGTATCATCTGTTTGAAAACCAAAATATTGTGTTGATTAATTTTGTACACACTCCATGATTCAAATTGAGTGAATGTTTATAAACTCATTTCGTCACAAAATATCAAGAATCTTCACAATTACATGGTTTCATGAGCAGCATATGTCTTCATTTATATTTCTATAAAACTCAGCAATCTTCTAATAGGGAGCGGGAGATGGTAGATGGAGATGAGGTGGTAGATGGAGAAGATATGGTAGTTGGAGAAGAGATGGTAGATGGAGAAGAGATGGTAGATGGAGAAGATATGGTAGATGGAGAAGAGATGGTAGATGGAGAAGAGATGGTAGATGGGGATGGTAGATGGAGAAGAGATGGTAGATGGAGATGGTAGATGGAGAAGAGATGGTAGATGGAGAAGAGATGGTAGATGGAGATGGTAGATGGAGAAGAGATGGTAGATGGAGATGGTAGATGGAGAAGAGATGGTAGATGGAGATGGTAGATGGATAATCACGAGGAGATAACTCCAGTGGAATCTTTCGAGTAAGATTTTTTATTTAGCACATTTAGTCACCACATAGTTGCATTTACTTGAGATTTATACAGCCTTGTCATAACTCTTTTGATTTAATGAAACCTAACAAAATTAATTGAGCGGGACTTGAGGTCTATTTATAAAGTGTTGAAGCAGGCTGGGCGAGATGTGCTGTGTGTAGAGTTGTTCTCTCATTAAGCATTGTGAAACTTGAGAAAACTAACTTAGAACAAAAATGCAAAAAACTGCAATAGGGTTTATGTCTGGCACTCCGTAGAATTGCAATCTGTGTGCGGTAACTCCACCGTAATATTATATAATGCATTTAAAACATAAATTTGCAACATTTTTTTATAAAGTTCTAGTTGCAAATTAATTTCTAGTTCTTCATTACTATCATTTAGTGCTTCTTAATATTTGTTTCGTTAAAACATGAAGTATTTCAGATTTAATTATCATTGTTGTTGCAAAAAAATAATGTGGGAATGTAATTTTGACAAGGTTTTTGTATCTCAAATCATTACAACAGCATTACGACTTTATCATCTAACCAATTTTAAACCTAAACCTTATTTTGTAAATGAAAATACCTATTAGTTATTTACACTTTGGTTATGAAACTTTGTCATATGACGGCCCGTAAGTACGTAACCACAGCTTTACCAAAGTTGAAATTATTGCTGACTAAAGAGAACATGTTCCAAAAAAGTTTAAATTTATAGAAATCATTCTTTTTTTTGCAATCATAAAAGTCTCAGCACAATGCCAACATTTGGGGGGCCTTCTTTCCATGTAAAGAAATCAAAAATCCTTGAAAATTTGTTTAATAATGTATGCAGCTTCATATAACTTGTGGCAATGTCCAGAAAAAAATCGCGGCAACTCTGTAAATGTGTTTAGCTTTTTTCTTCTGAATATGTTTCAATCGAATAAATACAATCAAAATAAATGACTGAAGTCCTTCAAACAGCACCAGTCCAAGTGTTTCATTTTTAACGTTATATTTTTTAGCAATGTTATCATCGGCAGAATCCACTCATCCTTAGGAAACTTAATCACTAACATAATTGAAAATAAAATTAGAAAAAAGTGAAACTTATGTGATTTTGCATAAATTTTGCTGTTCATTTTCAGCAAAAGATTTTTGCACCAAATTTTCTGTTAAAGTTTTGTTGTGCCATACATACAAAAGATTTAAAATAAAAAAAGAACAGACATTGTTAATAAGTTATGTAAAGTTGTACTGAATTAATTTTAGGCTAAATCAGGCTAGCCTAGAAACAACTGAACATAAAGGGAATGGTGAAGATTTGCTAGAGCTCTTGGGAGTTGTGGGAAAACTACAAGAACCAGGAAACTAAAACCAGCCAGCTACTATTAAGGACCTCAAGATGCGTTAAAATCTGATGCGCTGATTTCCAGCACTGCAATAAAGACCTTGGAGAAACAAGAAAGACTTTTTGCAATTATCAGATATGAACAGGTGTGTTTCATTATAATCCAATAAATAAACAGGTATACTCGGTTTCATTATTCACTGCAGTGTTGCAATTAACATTGTAAAACTTGCAATGAGAGTAGCAATAAACAAAATTGAATTCAATCTTTGTTTACAATTATTGTTGTGCTAAGCTTCATGCAAATAAAAACATTGTGAGATGCATCTCACTAAAAAGTAACTTTAATGACAATGGTTCAACAACTTAAACCATTGTTGGAGAGATACATAAGAGAAATAAACTTGACACAAACAAATGACATGCGAAAACCTCTTACACACTCCACAAGCCGAATTGAGTAAATGCTTATAAATGTATTTTAACACAAAGTATTGATACTTCCTCTATACAAACCTTCAAATCAAAGAGTAGGGGATGGTGGATGGAGAGCAGGAGATGGTAGATGAAGAACAGGTGTTGGTAGTTAAATGGCAGGAGATGGTAGACGGAAGGGAGGGGAGGAGAGGTAGATGGAGAACAGGAGATGGTAGATGAAAAGCAGGTGTTGGTAGTTAAATGGCAGGAGATGGTAGACAGAAGGGAGGGGAGGTAGATGCAGAACAGGAGATGGTAGATGAAAAGCAGGTGTTGGTAGTTAAATGGCAGGAGATGGTACGCGGAAGGGAGGGGAGGTAGATGGAGAACAGGAGATGGTAGATGAAAAGCAGGTGTTGGTAGTTAAATGGCAGGAGATGGTAGACGGAAGGGAGGGGAGGTAGATGGAGAACAGGAGATGGCGGATAGCAAGCAGGAGATGGTATATTGAGAACAGAGGCATGGTAGACGGAGGGGAGGTAGATGGTGGATGGAAAGCAGGAGATGGTAGACTAAGGGCAGGAGATGGTAGATGGAGGGCAGGAGATGGTAGACGGAGGGCAGGAGATGGTAGACGAAAGGCAAAAGATAGTAGCCAGAGGGCAGGAGAAGTATAAGGAAAATAGCAGATGGTGGATGGAGAGTATGAGATGGTGGACAGCGAGCAAGAGATGTGGATGGTAGATGGAGAGCAGGAGATGGCGGATAGCGAGCAGGAGATGATAGATAGAGAGCAGAGGATGGTAGACGGGGGTGCAAGAGGGGAGGAAGAGTAGATGGAGAGCAAGATAGGGCGGATAGAAGCATGAGATGGTCGATGGACAGCAGGAGATAGTGTATAGAAGAAGGGGATGGTGGGTGGAGAGCAGGAGATGGTAGGCGGAGGGAAGAAGATGTAGATGGAGAGCAGGAGATGGTAGACGAAAGGCAAGAGATGGTAGACAGAGGGCAGAGAGGTAGATGGGGGAATAGGAGATGGTGGATGGAGAGCAGGAGATGGCGCGTAGAGAGCTGAAGTTGGTAGACAGAGAGCAGAGGATGGTAGACGGAGGGCAGGAGATGGTAGACGGAGGCGAGGAGAGGTAAATGGAGAGCAGGAGTATGGTGCATAGAAGCAGGAGATGAAAGCAGGAGATGGCGGGTGACGAGCAGGAGATGGTAGACGAAAGGCATGAGATGGTAGACAGAGGGCAGGAGATGGTAGACAGAGGGTAGGAGAGGTAGATGGGGAATAGGAGATGGTGGATGGAGGGTATGAGATAGTGAATGGAAAGCAGGAGATGTAGATGTAGCAGAAAATAGTAGATGGAGAGCATAAGCTGGTAGACGGAGGGCAGGAAAGGTAGATGGAGAGCATAAGATGGTAGATGGAGGGCAGGAAAGGTAGATGGAAAGCAAGAGGTGGTGTATTGAAGCAGGAGATGGTGGATGGAGAGCAGGAGATGGTGGATGGAGAGCAGGAGATGGCAGACGAACGGCAGGAGATGGTAGACGGAGGGGAGGAGATGATAAATGGAGGGAAGGAGATGGTAGATAAAGAGTGAAAGATGGTAGTTGAAGAGCAGGACCTGGTGGTTGGAGAGCAAGAGATAGTGGATGTCCTACAATTGGGAAAAAGCATTCATTTGTCTGTACAATCATGAATAATAATAATAATTAGTTATAAATAACTAACATCGATAAAAAATAAATAACCATAATAAATAATAATAAATTAATTTATCATAAGATCATTATGAATAATTAATAATGATGAAGTAAACCTAGTAGAAAATCGAGGAGAGGAAACAGCTAAGGATAAAGTTGAGAGGCGGCGAAGTACAAACACCCGCCTACGATCAATAATAAGAGCTGGGCTATCATTCACTCTACCATGGAGGAGACAACTACTACATTTCGTAGCCCAGTCAGTGGCACGAAGAAATCACCAACAACCAAGGTATAATTAAAAACCAACCAATCAGCAGGCAGACACAATCACTCAACTTACGCAACAAAGGAATTTGAACAATGGCCAGCTACGGCTGGTGAACTGATCAGCTCAACTAACTTCTGCGGCTAATTACGAGATACCACATTATTATTTCAACACAACCAGATGCTCAACGAATAAGGAGTAAAACTTACCAGCTACTAACGATGTTTTAACTTCCAGGGATGAGTGCCAACAAGCTATCAATTGACATTTATGCTAAATTTCTCTGAGATAAGATTTGTTTTTATTGTTTTTTATTATAAAAAAATATGTTGTTGTCATATAAAACATTAATTAATTGTATTGGATTGTACATATTTTTATGCCTGACAACTTGACATATGTATTATATTTTTCCCACTATGTAGTGTGGTTGAAATGGTTGATTGAATATTTTGTTGTTATGCCAAATGGCCGCATTTCACGGCAGTTATGTTTTTTTTGTACAGATTATTTTTGTCGTCAGTAAGACGCCCGGTTTTCGAGCATAAAAGCTCGCAGCTATGTTGCAATAAATCAGTTAGTCACCGGAGCTCAACTTGTCATTATTACTAACTCATTCTCTTCACGCTTGACTGACGCTATCAACGCATTACCGGCAGACGATCTGTTGGATAGTAGTAGACTATTATTCACCTTGAGCAGTTATTAGCTAGTGAATAATTATTTATGTAATCAATATTAATTATTTAATTATTAAATTATTCTAGTAGTATATTGCGTTGGCTAGTCTATACTAGTGATAGTATTGACTTTCAGTGGTGCGCTCAGTAGTATATGTGGAGCAGCTCCTCCACATAGTGAATACTACACGATTGAAACTGGAATTGACGGTATCAGACCTAGTAGGTAGCTGAATAAGCTCAGCCGCTGGGAACTGAGAATAGACATAGGTAGCTGAACAAGCTCAGCCGTGTCGCAAGTCCTAGTAGGTAGCTGAATAAGCTCAGCCGCTAGGCACCGAGGCTAGACATAGGTAGCTGAATAAGCTCAGCCGTGTCTATTGCGTGATTGCGTGGCAAGTCCTAGTAGGTAGCTGAATAAGCTCAGCCGCTAGGCACTGAGGCTAGACATAGGTAGCTGCATAAGCTCAGCCGTGTCTATTGTGCGATTGCGTGGCAAGTCCTAGTAGGTAGCTGAATAAGCTCAGCCGCTAGGCACTGAGGCTAGACATAGGTAGCTGAACAAGCTCAGCCGTGTCGCAAGTCCTAGTAGGTAGCTGAACAAGCTCAGCCGCTAGGCACTGAGGCTAGACATAGGTAGCTGAAGAAGCTCAGCCGTGTCGCAAGTCCTAGTAGGTAGCTGAATAAGCTCAGCCGCTAGGCACTGAGGCTAGACATAGGTAGCTGAACAAGCTCAGCCGTGTCGCAAGTCCTAGTAGGTAGCTGAAAAAGCTCAGCCGCTAGGCACTGAGGCTAGACATAGGTAGCTGAACAAGCTCAGCCGTGTCGCAAGTCCTAGTAGGTAGCTGAACAAGCTCAGCCGCTAGGCACTGAGACTAGTTGGTAGCTGCACAAGCGTAGCCACTAGTGTTGAGGTTGGGATTGTACATCCCTACAGGGGAGTTGTCCCCCCTCTTCTATCAAAGAGTTGTCTCCCCCTCTCCGCAGAGAGCAGGTTCATTTCAGTGGTGGCAGCGGTGGGATATTTTGATAGCAATATCAAGCGAATCCCAGAACCATGGAGAGAGACACAGATGAGAAAATGGACGCACTCATTGATGCTACACAAGCTTTGCTAACCAGAGGACGCACTGTGAGCAGGCAGTTGCCTCCCCCCACCTACAGTGGCCAAGAAGATCTGGATGACTTCTTGAGAGATTTTGACAGGGTGGCCATACTCAATCAGTGGCACCAAGAGGAGCGTGACATTTATTTCAAAAATGTGCTGACAGGACGTGCAAAGGTCGGTTTAGACGGCTGTCTTACCGAGGAGGCTATCACCCAACGCCTAAGAGCTCGACATCAATTGTCAGAGACACAAGCCAATCACCTGCTACGTCAGCTGCGTTGGAAAGATGGAGAAGATATTTTTCAGTTTACAGACTACTTGCGTAAGCTGATTTCACAAGCGCTCCCGGAGTTGTCACACGCACAGGTTGAGCAACGAATTGTAAAGGAGTTGCTACAGTCATTGCCTCCCCACCTCAAGCCTGTCAGCTGGGAGCTACAACAACGTCCCCGTGATGACCTTGAAGCTGTGATTGAAGTAATCCGACAGTTTGAGGAGACAGTACCTAAACCTGTTGCAGTCAAGGCAGTAGAGTCTGCAGAATTAGTCATGCTGAGACAACAGTTTAAGGCTCAGGAAGAGCAAATGAAAGCTCAGGCAAATCTTTTGCAACAACTAGCTGTCTCCCAGCAAATGCTGCAGCAGCAGTTGAGTCAAGTATCTGGTCCGAGGACCCCACGTGAGACAGTGGCCAGACGGACCCCTGCAAGACCCAGACAGGAAGTACAGTGCTATGGGTGTGGACAGCTCGGGCACTACAAACGTGAGTGCAAGACTCACCAGGCGGGAAACGGATCAAGTCAACGGGAATAAGCTCCACCCCCGTTGATTACAAGTTGAAGATACAAACTGTAAAGCAACATACGGCGTATTTCATCACTGCTAGGATTGGAGAGCAACGACACCTACTGATGCTAGACAGCGGCTGCACTAGGTCACTTATACCCTATCAAGTGTTTGCCCGTCTACCAGAGCATAGTTGTACACCCTTGGAACCTGCCCACGGCCATGGCATACTAGCCAACGGGGCCCCTGTGGAATTCCATGGCACTACACAACTCACAATGCAAGTAGGAGCTCTCACCATCAATCAGTCAGCTATAGTCGCCGATGTTACACAACACATATTATTGGGCTTGGACTTCTTCGAAAAGAATAGATGTCAGTTGGATTTTCAGCATTGTATGTTGTCTTGTGGAGAGACACGAATACAATGTTGTGACGAAGAAGGGCAAACGATCAAGAGCAATGTACAAACAATACACAGTGTACGCATCCCAGGACAAAGTGAAGTGATTGTACCTGGACGGATCAACCAACCGTGGCACAGGGCCACAGCAGTAGTTGAAGACAAGCACGAAGTCACAGGCGTTATGGTCGCCCGAGTGATAGCTTGCCCTCAGAACCAGCAGGTTCCCCTCCGTGTAGCTAACACAACAGATGAGGAGATAGTAGTACCTGCTGGCAAAATCATGGCTGTCTGTGCGGCCACTCAGCAAGTTGAGTCTACCCCAGCACCAGATCAGAAGCCAGTGAAAACCTATGAGCAGCACATGAAAGAATGGTGTGCTCGACTACCACCAGAGAACCAGCAGGCTGCCTGGACATTGCTACAACAACATCGGTCCACATTCAGTCAGCACAAGTTCGACTTGGGTCGCACAACTGCCACCAAACACTCCATAAATCTCCAGCCTGGAGCTCAACCCCGTAAGCAACGACCTTACAGACAGGGACCCACTCAACAGGCCGAGATTGAGAGGCAGGTTCGCGAGCTACACGAACACGGACTGATCAAGGAAGGACATGGAGCCTGGAGTTCGCCAGTAGTATTGGTACAAAAGAAAGACGGCAGTTGGCGGTTCTGCGTGGACTATCGAAAGTTAAACGAAGTCACTATACAGGACGCATACCCACTGCCCAGGATTGATGAATCCTTGGATGCCTTGGGAGGTAGTCAGTGGTTCTCTACACTGGACTTGACCTCTGGCTACTGGCAGGTGGAGTTGGACAAGTACTCCAAAGAAAAGTCGGCATTCGCCACACGGACAGGCCTGTGGGAATGGCAAGTGTTACCATTTGGGCTAACGTGTGCACCCTCAACATTTGAGCGGTTGATGGAGAACGTTTTGCGAGGGTTGCATTGGCAGACTCTACTTGTCTACCTAGATGACATAATTGTGTTCTCCAAGACACCGGAGGAGCACATGACGAGATTAGCTGAAGTCTTCACCAGATTACAAGCAGCAGGGCTCAAGCTGAAACCGAGCAAATGCAACCTATTTACCCAGCGTGTAAATTACCTGGGACACATTGTGTCTGCACAAGGGGTAGAGACCGACCCACAGAAGGTATCAGCTGTGAAAGAATGGCCAACACCGCGTCACAAAACGGATGTGAGAGCGTTTCTAGGCACCTGCGGTTACTATAGAAGGTTTATTTCCAACTATTCAGAAATCGCCAGGCCACTAACGCAGATTAGCTCTGCCAAGAATCCATTCAATTGGACAAGCGAGTGTACTCAGGCCTTCGAGACACTGAAACAACGCCTAGTACAGGCACCTATCTTAGCCTACCCCTGTTATGAACAGTCGTTCATACTTGACACCGATGCGAGCCAAGTAGGCATCGGTGCGGTCCTATCACAAGAGCAAGGAGAACAGGAAAGAGTAGTGGCTTACTACTCCAAGATGCACAGTAAAGAAGAGGAGAATTACTGTGTGACACGAAAAGAGTTGCTGGCTATTGTTAAAGCCGTCAAACACTTCCGACCACATTTATATGGAAGACGGTTTACTGTCAGGACAGATCATGCCTCTTTGGTTTGGATGATCCGAAACCCTGCACCTACTGGTCAACTGGCACGCTGGCTAGAGACACTCAGTGCTTTTCAGTTCGACATACAGCACCGGAAAGGGCGTGTGCACAACAATGTGGATGGACTCAGTAGGCAAAACTGTATTGCCTGTAAGCAATGCCATAAGATGAGAGGGGACGAGCCAAATGATCAGCAAGTAGCCGCTGCTCTGGTTCCACTTGCTCCACCTGCAGCCTGGAAGATACCTAGTGCGCCATCGACAGTTCAGCTGTCAGCAACTCAGTGGCCTCAGCTACAAGCCAGTTCCGCTTGTACAAGATCTCCAGTAGATTCAGTTGCTAGACTCCCCAACCGCACACTGCAGGTCCGAGTGTTGAAAAATGCTTCCAGATTGGAGACACCTCTCTCAGCTACAGATACCCTTTCTGCGCGGCAGCAAGCTGACCCACAGATTGGGCCCATACAGCGTTGGGTAGCGGGTGGTGCACCACCTAGAGTGGATGTACTGGGCACTGAATGCAAGACACTGGCCGAGCGGCGAGAGCAATTACTTGTCCTAGAGGGAGTGCTGTATCTCCGCCAGCAACGACTTAAATGGCCAAGACAAGTCCCGGTTATTCCACATGTGGACAGACAAGCCCTGATTGATAACATACATCAGCAGGCTCACTTTGGTATTGACAAAACAACACGGCAAGTACAGCGTGAAGGATACTGGCCAGGATTGACAGGAGATGTACGGCGTCGAGTCAGGACCTGTCAACATTGCCAACAGAGTAAAGTGATTCCCCATCGTCATTTTCACCCGCACAACCACCTTTACGCTGGTCGACCGTGGCAAATTGTCGCCATAGATCTCTGTGGGCCACTACCTCAGACCAGACAAGGGAACACCCAGATACTGGTGGTCGCTGACCATTTCACTAGATGGTACGATGCCATACCCATTCCAGACGGAACTGCCAGCGTTGTAGCCAAGGTTCTTGATGAACGCTTGTTCTGCTACTTCGGTGTACCAGAAGTGATACACAGTGACCAAGGACGGCAGTTTGAAAGTCAACTCTTCCAGGAATGCTGTGCGCTCTGGGGGTGCAAAAAGACTCGCACCACTCCCTACCACCCACAGGGTAATTCAGTGGTGGAAAGGCTCAACAAAACCCTCGGAAACTCCCTACGTGCCTTACTCTTGGAGAAGGGTACATGTGAATGGGATGAGGTGCTACCGCAAATAATGCGGACCTTGCGAGCTACTCCACATCAGAGCACAACTGAGACCCCAAACTATCTGATGCTGGGACGAGAGACCAGGCTGCCAGCCGCCTTAGTCAGTCCAGCCAATGAAGAAAATATGACTCCTGAGACATATGCTCACGAGTTGCAAGTCAGAATAAGAGAAGCCGGAGAGGCAGTTCTCAAGTTACAGAAATCTGACATAAGAACTCCAGTGGAAGGAGAGCCCACCAAATTTCAAGTTGGGGAGACAGTATGGCTGAGATCTTTCTTTCAGAACAAAGGAAGAGGGACAAAGTTGCGCCCAAAGTATGTAGGGCCATACAAGGTTGTGAAAACCTTACCCTACCAAACTTATGAGGTAGAACGTATGGGACGAAGAACGGTTCAGCATGAGGGACGGATGAAACGGCACGTCGCTAGGAGGGATGTGGTCTCCAGCAATCAGCCAGAACCAGACAGTACATTAATACAACCTGAGGTGGAAGAACCCCCCAGCGAGTCGCTTCTAGGGTGGTACCCAGAGGAGGACGAATGGCCTTGTGTGGTCAATTGGCAGCCAATTGACCAACGAGTGGCTGATCAGCCACCTGCTCTGGACAGACCAGTGGAGCCTGCAATACTACCAGTATCCCCGGAACGGCTTGACACGATGATAGAGACAACTCCAACACCATCTGTGATTTTACCCCCAGCAGCAACAGAACTGCCAGCTCCTACTTTGCCTATCACACAGGGGAGTGCTTCTCAACAGCAGGCCACTCAACCTACCACCGAGGCCCCAGCAAGGCGGAGCCACCGAGAACGCAAAACCCCAGTCTACCTCCAAGACTATGATGTCAATGTGGCCAGAGTAACCTTCCAACCAACACAAACTCACCCTAGTGCAATATGTCTGTCTACACAGAGCACCATGGAGCAAAGCATTCTGGGACAGAATGTTATTATAGGAGGGGGTGATGAAGTAAACCTAGTAGAAAATCGAGGAGAGGAAACAGCTAAGGATAAAGTTGAGAGGCGGCGAAGTACAAACACCCGCCTACGATCAATAATAAGAGCTGGGCTATCATTCACTCTACCATGGAGGAGACAACTACTACATTTCGTAGCCCAGTCAGTGGCACGAAGAAATCACCAACAACCAAGGTATAATTAAAAACCAACCAATCAGCAGGCAGACACAATCACTCAACTTACGCAACAAAGGAATTTGAACAATGGCCAGCTACGGCTGGTGAACTGATCAGCTCAACTAACTTCTGCGGCTAATTACGAGATACCACATTATTATTTCAACACAACCAGATGCTCAACGAATAAGGAGTAAAACTTACCAGCTACTAACGATGTTTTAACTTCCAGGGATGAGTGCCAACAAGCTATCAATTGACATTTATGCTAAATTTCTCTGAGATAAGATTTGTTTTTATTGTTTTTTATTATAAAAAAATATGTTGTTGTCATATAAAACATTAATTAATTGTATTGGATTGTACATATTTTTATGCCTGACAACTTGACATATGTATTATATTTTTCCCACTATGTAGTGTGGTTGAAATGGTTGATTGAATATTTTGTTGTTATGCCAAATGGCCGCATTTCACGGCAGTTATGTTTTTTTTGTACAGATTATTTTTGTCGTCAGTAAGACGCCCGGTTTTCGAGCATAAAAGCTCGCAGCTATGTTGCAATAAATCAGTTAGTCACCGGAGCTCAACTTGTCATTATTACTAACTCATTCTCTTCACGCTTGACTGACGCTATCAACGCATTACCGGCAGACGATCTGTTGGATAGTAGTAGACTATTATTCACCTTGAGCAGTTATTAGCTAGTGAATAATTATTTATGTAATCAATATTAATTATTTAATTATTAAATTATTCTAGTAGTATATTGCGTTGGCTAGTCTATACTAGTGATAGTATTGACTTTCAGTGGTGCGCTCAGTAGTATATGTGGAGCAGCTCCTCCACATAGTGAATACTACACGATTGAAACTGGAATTGACGGTATCAGACCTAGTAGGTAGCTGAATAAGCTCAGCCGCTGGGAACTGAGAATAGACATAGGTAGCTGAACAAGCTCAGCCGTGTCGCAAGTCCTAGTAGGTAGCTGAATAAGCTCAGCCGCTAGGCACCGAGGCTAGACATAGGTAGCTGAATAAGCTCAGCCGTGTCTATTGCGTGATTGCGTGGCAAGTCCTAGTAGGTAGCTGAATAAGCTCAGCCGCTAGGCACTGAGGCTAGACATAGGTAGCTGCATAAGCTCAGCCGTGTCTATTGTGCGATTGCGTGGCAAGTCCTAGTAGGTAGCTGAATAAGCTCAGCCGCTAGGCACTGAGGCTAGACATAGGTAGCTGAACAAGCTCAGCCGTGTCGCAAGTCCTAGTAGGTAGCTGAACAAGCTCAGCCGCTAGGCACTGAGGCTAGACATAGGTAGCTGAAGAAGCTCAGCCGTGTCGCAAGTCCTAGTAGGTAGCTGAATAAGCTCAGCCGCTAGGCACTGAGGCTAGACATAGGTAGCTGAACAAGCTCAGCCGTGTCGCAAGTCCTAGTAGGTAGCTGAAAAAGCTCAGCCGCTAGGCACTGAGGCTAGACATAGGTAGCTGAACAAGCTCAGCCGTGTCGCAAGTCCTAGTAGGTAGCTGAACAAGCTCAGCCGCTAGGCACTGAGACTAGTTGGTAGCTGCACAAGCGTAGCCACTAGTGTTGAGGTTGGGATTGTACATCCCTACAGGGGAGTTGTCCCCCCTCTTCTATCAAAGAGTTGTCTCCCCCTCTCCGCAGAGAGCAGGTTCATTTCAATAATAATAATATTATAATGATAATCATCATCATCAAGTGATGATGGCAAACTTGATCACAGATCGATCGCAGAAGATATGCCACTTAAGATATGCCCCTAAAGTAAAGTGACTTTACTTTAGGGACACAAAACCTGTTGCTACTGTTTATAATAAATATATTAGTAGTAGTAGTAGTGGTAGTGGTAGTGGTAGTGGTAGTGGTAGTAGTAGTAGTAGTAATAAAACAATTAAACAAGAACAACAAGCAACAGAACAGGGACTTACAGAACAGACAGATAACAAGTTGTTGAACTTGATTGAAGTAGCTATATATTATATATATATGGTAAATAATAAATGTATATATAATAATCTAATCATTATTATCATTACTACTATAACTATAATAATTATAATAATAAAAATTATTATTAATTATTTTAATTAAAGATAAATAATAAATCTAAAATATAACCGGTTTACACCAAGTCATAAGAACATCGTACAGCTATCTGCTTCCACTAAATTCAAACTGGTGATAAAGGGTGGAGTTTGAATTGTAAACACAAGGGATAAAAACTGAGAGTCACAACTTATTTACTATTTGGTAGAGCATAATCCTAGTGAACGTCCATAGCGGCCATATTCAAGTCCGAAAAGTCCCGAAATGTCCGAAACGACTCAGACGAAACGTCTGGCCGAAAAACACGAAGGCCGAAAAGTCTGGGATTCCATACAACAAGGAAAAAACATTCTCAGCTGGCCTCAACCCTAGCAGGAATGTATGATGAAGCGTAGCAGTAGACATAAAGCTACACAGAAGCGTTAAACCGACGCGTAGAGCGTTTTGAACAATAACAACATGAACGGTCATCTCTGACAAATTATCTGAAGCCTGAAGTTTTCCATAGAAGTAACCATAAAACTTCTGAACAAGGCTACGCATCGAATCTGCACTTCCGCTAGTTTTTTCTTATTCATTGTGTTGGATTATTTTTGGCTTTGTCCTCGACATGGCGCATAATATTAGTGATGCTGAGTTTCCAGTTCACGGACTTCTTCCGAAAAAAGAAACTGGGGCATGGAATTTTGTTAACAAGTATCCTGATTATGACGGAAAAGGTGTTCTAGTTGCAATATTAGATACTGGTGTGGATCCTGGTGCCAGCGGTTTGCAGGTGAGCAGTTATTATTATTATTATTATATTAGTATTAGTTGTTAGTTAGTTAGAGTAGTTAGTTAGTTAAGTTACAAGTGGTAATAAATAAATTAATAAAATAAAAAAAATAATGCACACATCTATAATATTATTATTTTTATTCATCACGGCAACAATCACTACTATCCTTCATTATTTTTTTCCATAGTTTAATTTCAGGAATAATCCCTCTGTGTGGCATGAGTTTGCTTTCGAGGCCCGATCGATTGCAGGGCCACACGAATAGCATGGTAACATAAGCTTGAGTGAGTGATATGAAAGAGCAATACCACTGACGGGCAAAAAAAAGCTATTCAAACTACACTTGCCAGACAACATAGAAACGATAGTTAGTAGTAGCTCATGTTGTTTATGATATAATAAAATTATAAAAATCTTGTCGGCTAAGAACCAAAACAGTGTCCTAGCAGCATCCGCATATGAAGAACAACTTACTAATGGCGGGAGAAACCGGAAAAACATTATAAGGATTACCAGGAAAATTGAGCCCACATCTATCTATGCCTACTCTCGTCTACTATATAGCCACTTCTTACCAAGAACCATTAAAGATCTGCGCCTCTCATAACACAGCTGAATAGCTGGAACTGATACTTTTACCCACTTTTCAACCAATTTATGATACACTATCCCAAAGCCCGCACCCTAGGGCTAATCATGATTTTGCTAACATCATCATGCATGAACATGAAGTTTAATGTAAATAATTGGACATAATTATTTATAAACTTACTTCATCTACTCTTTGTTTAAACCAATATTCTTTCTAACCTAAATCAAGGATATCAGACATCTAAACCAACTAACTTGCAAGAGTTGATTATTTTTTGATGGACTTCTTAACTGTTAGTTTGATATCATTAATTTATAGAACCCAAACAAAGTCAAAGTAAACATCAGACTTGCCAACATTGAGTCTTGGACAATAGTGAGAATGGCCATTCGGGGACAAAAAAACGTCACCAAAGTGTGAACAAAAATATCCAGGGGTGCAATGCATTATAACTAACTATTTAATAAGAATGAAAGTTTAATAATTAACTCAAACAGGTACTATCACTAGGGCTAGAACCAGCTAAGTGTAACAGGAGAGAGTAAGGGTGTATATAGGAAAAAAGTGGGTGGCAAGTAGCTGTTGATTAAAACTGTGACATGCTACAAAGCAAACAATGTCAATATATCAGGTGCAAGATTGTATGCACATAAAAGCCAATTATTAGTTTCCAAGCTCCTACTGAAACTTTGTTTCAAATTTATAACCTGCCTAAAGAACAATCGCTGATCAAAACACCTCTGCTCTGATTGTTTGCATATATTACTACCACTATATATCTAATCTACGATTATATAATAATAGTTACAGTACTATGTTAATGCTACTAGTATCAAAACAACTACTTCGTACTGATATTTCAACTAAGTAGCACGACAGTCTATATTACTATTAATCATTATTATTAATCATTATTAGAAAATAATAACACATAATAGAAAAACAAATTTTTTGTTGTTGAAAAATGAAATGAATGACAGTGTGGGAATGAGGGAAAATGAGTGTCTCACTTCTAATGCTTGAGAGTTGACGGGTATGATAAACAATAATTCTATGATTTTTTTGCATAAGACAAATATATCCTTTAATCTAGGTAAGTGTAGCGCATAGATAAATGTTATTGAAGCATAAAATGGATTTTCATTTTATAAATTTATCAAAATTAGTGGGTATTGAAATGTGATTGAGTGCAAGTTAATGTGTATGGTAATGACAGAGGTGATTTAAACTTTTGTTTAACTGGAGGGTGTTTCTCATTTGAACTATATTTTGCTGATTTCATGGAGAAAATTGAGTTTACCTTAAGCCAATTAAGCTCAAGAGTTGGATCAGGTTTTACTAACAAAATGGAAATAACTACGACACCTGTGTTGAAATGTTTTATTCTTAGATACTTGGTTACTATTATTTGGCACAAGTCTGTTGAGTGGGTAATTTGGAAAAATAAAGTGTTTTGTTGTTTTAAAGATACCCAGCAAAAGCTGTTCTCAACCTTACAATCATCATTTGCTTTTATTTAGATAAAATCTTATGCAAACGAAATAATGCTTTTCCTTAGTATAAGTCAGACAAGCTAAACAAGCTCATCATACAAGAGATACTTTTTTTCAGTGGAAAAATGTGATTTTCAGATGTTAACTTGTAGTTAAAGTTTGAATGATTTATATTTGACATTCTGAAAATAGTGTTTGATTCGCTCTTGTCATATTTTTGTTTCTGTCAGATACCTTGCACATATTCAACTTTTAATTATTAGCATTATTAAGTGAAATCGGGAGTTCTGTGCATGCAAATATTATGAATGTAAATGGGTATGGGAAAATAAAAATAATTGGTTTTCATTCATTATTTTATGTGTTTCAAAACTTGAAAATAATCTTTTTTCACTAACAGATTTGCAAGTCACATTTTAGGTCATGTGATGTTATATACACCCATATATCCATAGGCTACCATACCAAAATCAGTAACATTTTATTTCACACATTATCATTGTAGTTTCAAATCAAGCTATCCAACTTCATTGTCAATTTTTAATCTTTTTCCACACTGCTTTTTAGCCACATAGATTAAAAGTTGTCATAGCACAGTTTAATGTAACCTAATAATTAATTGCTGACTATTAACTTGTAGACCACTACCAGTGGTGAGCCAAAGATAATAGATTTGTACGATGCCACTGGTTCAGGCGATGTGGATACCTCTACAGTGGTAGAAGTGCAAGATGGCCACATTACAGGGTTAACTGGAAGAAAACTTAAGGTGATACTACTAATAGCTAACCATATGATTGTTGTTTTTACAAAAACAGCTTTCCTTTTTTTTCACCCAAGCTCAACATTGAAGACGATGATGAATGAATAGCTTTGTATTTTTTGTATAGTCGTTGTATTTGCAGATACCTGTCTTTCTTTCCCAGTCCTCATATGAGCTATCGTAGTTTAAATTTTAAATCTCCATGAAATGTTCTCATAGCAATGAAGTTTGGTAAACCTGGTGCTTCATAATGGTGTATTTTTTCTATTTCAGTCTATGAACCATTTTCCTGAAACTCGACTCACTTATGGCCACCCACCCCTAGTACTAATATTCCATAACGTTTAGCGGTCTGTGATGGATGGTTTTGTTCAGGGTTATGCCACAGTAGCATCACTGTCGGAATACACCCCTTGTATATGAAACATACAAGTTGAACTAACTGCAGATTACTTTTTTGGTTCAATATCGTTTCTACTATGCATTTTTCACGATCAACTGCTGCTGGTTTCACGTTTGTTTTTATGCATTATTGAACTTAGTGTTCTTGCTTGTGGACTGGAAACATGTCCCATTGCTCATTTCCTGGCCAGTTCTCAATTCTACCCCTCGGGAGTAATAGACTGACTTGGCTCTCTGTTTCGCAATCGAATTTCCCAATCACATACCTATTTCTGCTCGGTAGAAACCAAGATTATAAGAATTAAACTATTAGTTTTTGCTGAAGTTGTCAGTTCTTGATGATGTTTATAAATAACTTTAAACGAGGCCGATTTTAATTTTTTGCGAGGAATTGTAGTAATGGTTTCGTAACAATGTCAGCTGTTCTACCATTGTTGTTTTATTAACACTACCGACAGTAAGTTTCACTACTGCACTGCTGGTTTTTTACAGGTGCCTGCTAATTGGAAGAATCCCTCAGGAAAGTTCCACATCGGTATCAAGGCTGTCTATTCAATCTTTCCTAGCAAACTACAAGGTAGAATCAAGAAGGAAAGAAAAGAGAAACAATGGACTCCTCACCACAACAAACTGGTGGGTGTGGCTATGCAGGAGAAGTCTGCTGCTGATGAGCAAGCCAAGCCCACAGCTGAGGTATTCTTTACCACCATGGACTGAACCATTTCAATAGAACAATTGGTACTGGTCACTGCTGTTGGCTTTGTCCATCATATAGCAGAGTGTATTTTGGGTGGCGATTCTCTCACATCACTATGCGAATTTCATCTGCCGTGTATTGATATTTATTTATTCAGATAAACCCATTTCTTTAATTAGAACCTTGTCAAAAAAGGGCCATTATCTGACATATCATGGAATTAATTAGTGTTGAACTGGTGATATTAGGCATGAGTTTTGTAAATTTTTCGCCTCGGTTCTTAGGTGTAGAACAATTCCATTACAGTTAAATATAATTGAACAATTTTTAGTCAAATATTGGCTAAATAATTGACCTGATACGTAGTGTACTCTACTAATTTTAGCGGTTCAAACTTTACGTTATGTATTTTTTTGTTTGCGCGCTTGGTGACCGGGTTGACTGTATATAAACTTGGCAAAATCATACTGAATCTGCGTCTCAAAAAAACCTTTTATGCATTTACTTCCTAGTCGTCAGTTTGCAAGTTATTAACTTTTTATTTCAATTTTCCTTTTTAAACATCGATTGTTGCATCAGTTTCTGGATGTGCTTAGTGCATGCACCACCAGCGTTGTAACCATGCTATTTGGGTGTTTTAAAGAACTACTACATTGGGAGGGATGGCATCCCATGTTAACATCCTCGTAGATGTAGATTGTGTGTGTATTACCATACTTAGGGAAGTGGGCGTTCAGTGTTATTCATCGCATCGCTAATTAATTAGGCATTACTTAGCAGTGACTAACTACTGTCAGATGCCTATCTTGTAGACTGATAAACTCGCCAAACTAGAGGTAGACTCTAAAGTTGAACTGCTCAAGTCTTTAGATGATAAATACGAGGATTGTGGACCGGTCTATGATTGTGTTGTATTTAATGATGGAGACACTTGGAGGTGAGAATTGAGTTCAGCGTGTTATGGGAGGAATAACATAATGTGCCGGTGATGGTTGCGAATTTGTGTTATCGCATTGACTTCATAGCTAAGGCGATTGGTTTTTTGTCACTTTTTGTTGGCGAAATTAGCGTTTCCGGATGAGAAATCACTTTATAACAGCAAATAGTTTTATTTCTACTTTTTTCTTGACAAGATGCATTTATAGTGCATTTCCGCTCTGCATGGACAACCTTTAAATGATCTGTGCTGCTCAAATTTTTTACTTGTACAACAAAATTTTGTTCTTAATATTTTTGTACCAAATTGGTGTCGTAATCATTGTGAACGATTGCACAATATGAAATGATTTAAAGGAAACCTGAACTTTTTAATTTGACTAGATCAGCTATTTGTTTGACATTATGTACAACTTTACAGGGTGATCATTTTGTTTTTAATTCTTTTCCGATGATCTTAATAAGAGTATTTGCGACCTCTGTTTGCCGAACACATTGCAATAAAAATAATCAGACCGGCAATAAATTTAATCAATAAATAATCATTTGGTTCGGAACTCGTGGGTCAACAAAAAGTAGCTCACTGAATAAAAAAATAATCCGCAAGTATTTATTTATATTGTTCGTATGTCGCGAATGAAACTGAACACTAAATAAATAGTAATGAGCGAGTTGATTTTTTTCATTTTCATAGATCGGTTTTATAACCTTGAAAAATAATTCAAAATAATTGCAAGGGTTCAAAATTTACTAAACTAAAGGGCAGCTTGACAAACTATTCCAGTTTGTAGCAGTTCAAGTTTTATTATTTTCCTGATTATTTCAAAAATTGGGAGTTATCTTCTTTATGATTTGTTCGGTAAACTATAACATTTCTTTAAATATTATGTTGTTCTAAACCTAAACTAATGTTCCGTTGCATACGCCACATAGTGAATTATGAACACCTATTATTTTTTGTATTTTGTTTGACGAACAGGTCGCGAATTCTCTTATTGTGGTATATTTTTTTTACTTTTTTTGCTGCCTCTCGTCGTTAAACTTGGTTTTTTTTATCAAGTTTTCCTAAGTTGCTTTTAAATGTGAGCCGTCATGGCTTCACTGAGCTGCTGACTTAACAGAGTTGTCTTTTCTCTAATCATAATGTAGCTCATTCCACGGTGATTTTTTTGTTGCTTCAATTTTTTTCAGTGAAATAATTATAATTCAAACTTTTAAATTATTGCCATTTTAGTTTACAACAATGGCATTGAAAATATAAATCTGTCTATTTTTCTTCACAATTAATTTCAATTAAAATAAACTCGATCTTTTGCTAATTGTTAACACATTCATAACAGGACGCTTTTTGTGGTTTTCGTGGTTTTTTGCTCATTTTTATTATTTTCTAGCGGCCCATTCGACGCAGCTACAACAATGAAACAAATACCAAAAGAACGATAAGATTCTTCTTAAAAATTATATGGGCATTATCATGGACACAGAAACTACAAAAAAAATTTCCCCATCTACTCTTTTGGGCCCTTACTGCAACATAGCGAGTAACCACGAAGCGAGGCCCAGGGGAGACCAATGTATGGATTTGCATTTTACACGAGAAATATTTGTCCGAGACACAAAAAAATTGCAGCAATAAAAAGGTGGCAAAATTTTGTTCTAAAATGATTATTTATTTGCTAGGTATGGCTTTGAAAAAAAGCCTCAAAACCTCAATCAAAAACCACAAAACCACAAGAATGCCATCGCGCAACATCTGTAATGGCTTATTAATTGGTTTTTATGAACTGGAGAAAAAAATACTTACAATGCTTGAAAGTCAACACAAAAGACTGCCAAGACAATGTTTCAGTGGTTATCTTTCAAATTTACGTTTTAATTTGCCGATGGAACCATTTTCAAATATTTTAATTATTTGTCCCAAAATGATGTTGTGGGTAATAATAATAAAAAGCAATGGCTACTATTGATAAATAATTAACAACCTTATATTATTTTGATATTCACAGAAATTGGTCTAAATGATCAAGAGACCATGGGGATTCGGAATATGAAACTTATTTTGACAGCCGTGGCCGTTTTGATGGGAAAAATCAGCTCCGAAAATAATTCCGATTTCGGTAATAATTATTATAAATAACGAAAAATTGAAAAAATTCATAAGTGAGCCAAAACTTGTCCGGTCGTTATGAAACTTTGTGAATATGAGCGCTAGGCTGTGTATTTCCTTCGTTTTAAAAGAAATTGTGCCAAATATCTTAAATAAGAAAAATAATCACAATGAAAAAAATGACGATTTTGGTAATAATAAATAATTATTAATTACTACTACAATGAGTGAGAAACTACATTTACCGTGCTCGAAATTTCACCAAAACTGGTCGCTATGCTTAAAATATGGTGCTTTCAATATCTTTATAATTATTATTTTTTAAATCTATCTATAAAAAAAATTCCAAAAAGCAACCGCATCCACCAAAAATCTGTGCGCCATTGCTGGTTGCTAAGGAACAAAAACCAAAAATAAAAAATTGTAAAAGTCAAAACTAGCCTAAGGCCATGTATTAAAGATAATTTAGAATTATAGAGCACATGATTCTGAATAGAATGATACCAAAATGTAAGACCTTACTCTTACTTTGCTCACATGGAAATTGTGAACAGACAATTACCGGTTTACTGTATTCAACCCGAGCGTGCTCGGGGCATGTAAGAGATGTATTAACCTGATAACAAATTCTTGTATACTTGTTTTGAGCTATTGACCTAGTCACATTTTATCTGGACCCACATGTGTACCTTTCTATACGACAAATCAAAATATCGGCTAGACCAAAATGCTTCCAAAAATCTGACACTTTGCGCATTAAATCTTTGTCTCCCGGAAAAGTCCCTACACCATCACTCTTCTCCGGATGCCAACATTCTATTGTAGACTGGCCAAAGTTTTGCAGCTCCATTTTAGGGTCCTATATAAATTGTTGCGTATTGAAGAAAAATAAGTTATCATCTATTATAGTTTGAAATAATGACTGCACGATTCCTCAAAAAGTTTTCAAGCAAACAGTTTTCTGAAATAGTCTTGAGTTGAATTCAGTAAGAAAAATCCATGATTCAGCACATTTAAAGCAGTTTTTTTGAAATTGAAAAGTAAAAGTCGAGTTATTCTTTTATATTTTGTCCCATTGAGACAACCACCTCATTGTTTCACCCCACAATGATGTAGGGCCTGTGTCGACACAAGTTGTACAGGTGATCTGCAGTCATGTGACCTGATGGCGAGCTACCGAGAGCAGCACCAGTACAGCAGGTTCTCCGACTTGGACATGCTCAACTATTCATTCAATATTTATGATGAAGGCAAAGTGTTAGAGATCTGTTCTACTTCAGGTAATGCTTGCTTGCAGTACTCTTCACCAGTTCACCCAGTTGTCTGCTTTGCAACTCTCACTCTCTATGTTATCTCTTTACGATCTATCTCTCTTCCACTGTGGTATATTTTATATTAAATATAGGGGTAAAGAGACAACAACTCCCAGTGATTATCACTAGTTTGCATATGTATATAAATAGGTCAGTATTGATAGTTATTTAATTATATGCTCTAAAGGTGCATTTTATCTTTTATATCTCAACTTGTCATCTTACACAATTATTGATAAATTCAAACCAAAAACTTTCATGGAAAATGTTCAACTGCAAATTGACTTAATGATTTTTATGCCAAAAATAATTTTTTCATATAATTTTTGTATTAAGGTTTCACTTACATTTGACTATTTTCCTTACAATATCTTAAGTAATTGTTTTTACACAACATTTATTTCTCTTCTGATGTTTTTAAAAGCACTGTAAGTTGTTCAAATTCCTAAAAAAAGCTCATGGATGGTAACCTGGGCTATTTCTTTTCTTGATTGTTGTTGTTATTGTTAGGTTCTCACGGCACACACGTTGCTGCCATTGCTGTTGCTCATCAACCAAAGTGTCCAGAGAAGAACGGTGTGGCACCGGGCGCCAGGATGATCTCTGTCAAAATTGGTGATTCTAGAATTGGTGGTAGTGAGGAGACTAGCTCTGCTATAGTAAAGGCTGTAAGTTGCTATCCGTTAGTGATAGTGGTTAGTTGGTTAGTTAGTTATTTGGTTAGTTGGTTGGTTAAATGGTTAGTTAGTCAGTTGGTTGGTTGTTTGGTAAGTTAGTTGAAGAAGTTAGTTGAAGAAATTACACTTAGTAGTGCTATAGTTAGTGTAATTGATACACTTTGTAGATACTGCGAGCTATTGAGTGGAGGTGTGACCTGATCAACCTTAGCTTTGGTGAAACATCCAGGTGGTGCGATGATGGGTAAGCTCTATTTTCTCTCTCTACCCCTCTCTACATCTCTAAATGTTTCCTTATCTCTACCATTGAGAGAGAGAGGGTTTCTCTCACAATTTGGTTCAAGCACCGTCATACCTTAAGAAGCAATGTCATCTTCCTTGTTAAGGAGAAACTTTAGACAGTAAAGCCTTGCCTTAAGTCTTTCTCCTGCGACCTACACCTGCACAAACAATCTGTTAGACAAATAATTTCTTTCGCGAAGCCAACTTTCCCAATGAATCATGAATGGATCCGACTCCTTCACTTGATAGTTTTATTTTAAGTGGCAAACTCAGTCATTTTACAACTAAACATTTTTGTGTTACAATTCTCTGAAAACTTTTTTGTTTGACTTTTTTATTTTCTATATTCGTGAGATCACTCTTAGTGTTGCTTTGTTACTATATTTAATACATTACATTTATTGCTACACGGTTATTCGCTGTCACCCTCACTTATTTATTAGCAACTTGTTGCCTGTAGTGCTTTCCATTATGTTGATGATCTTTGTTTTTTCTCTGCGCACGATTCATGTATTTTTGTTATTATTCTCCTTGTCCTGTGATTTTGTTATCTTCGATTTTTCTTAGTCGGATGAGGTTGACAAGTTATTTCTCATTTTATATTCAATGCTTCTATAAAAGAATCCTTTTTAACTACGTGATAATAATATTGATCATGATAATCTGTTCAAAATGGTTGGTAAGGATGTAATCTGGCAAAAAATGTTCCAAGTTTATTTATACCCCGTCATTATTTTCATTAATCTTAATATTTTTCCTTAACATTAAACTTTAATGAAATTCAAATGCTGTGTTATTCAGATTGATAGGAGCTTGTTAATAGACAATTATTGCTATTGAAGATAGTCTGAACAATATATTATTATTGTTATTATTATTATTATTATCATCATTATCATCATTATTATTATTATTATTATTATTATTATTATTATTATTATTATTATTATTATTATTATTATTATTATTATTATTATTATTATTATTATTATTATTATTATTATTATTATTATTATTATTATTATTATTATTATTATTATTATTATTATTATTATTATTATTATTATTATTACTATTACTATTACTATTACTATTACTATTACTATTACTATTACTATTACTATTACTATTACTATTACTATTACTATTACTATTACTATTACTATTACTATTACTATTACTATTACTATTACTATTACTATTACTATTACTATTACTATTACTATTACTATTATTATTATTATTATCATTATTATTATTCTTATCGTCCTGATGACTATCATTATCATGCTATTCTGGTTATTAGTTTTGAGTTAGTACTTGGTTAGAACAGCTAAACATGGACAGGCAACAACTTTTGAAGGATCCTTATTGGCTCTGAGAAAGGAATCGGATGATTGTAATTGTTGGTTCGACTTGTAGAACATGAAATAACCTATTTTCCTTTACTGAGAAAGTGGTAGGAGGTGTTGGACTATAGCCCTAATTAGTAAAGCATCAAAATAATCATTTAAAATATACTGAAATAGTAAATTGGGGCCAGAGCTAGAAGAACGGTGTAATAGATGACACCTTGACAGAAAGTGTGAAGGTTTTATTTTTCATCTCCTATATTGCTGCATTTCAAACAATAGATTGCAATAGATATAGTTTTATTTCAGAAATAGTAAAATTTGCCTTGACTACTCAAACTAAAATATTTTGTATTAATGTAATACATCTTCACCAGAATTCAAGATGGTAGTGTGCACTTGCTGCATCTCTAATGTAAATATTCTGTTGTAGGCGCGTTGGAGAACTTATAGATGAGGCTGTCAACAAGCACGGAATTATGTTTTTCAGCTCCGCTGGTAATTCAGGTCCAGCCTTGAGCACAACTGGAGCCCCTGGTTGCACGTACTCTTCTGCTATTGGTTAGTTGTTAAAAGTAAACTATGCTTCTATTGGTCTGTGAAAAGTTCATTATAATGTTTTGGTCAGTGCAAAAATCATATATTTCCATTGGTCCATGAAAAGTTCACCACACTTCAATTGGTCAATAAAAGTTATACTGTGCTTCCATTGGTCAGTGAAAAATTCACCACACTTCAATTGGTCAATAAAAGTTATACTGTGCTTCCATTGGTCAGTGAAAAGTTCACCACACTTCTATTGGTCAATGAAAATTATACCACACTTTTATTGGTCAGTGGAAAGTAGCTGTCTCTAGTTTTTATTGCTTTCATACTTTCACAGGGGTCGGAGCCTATGTCACACCTGAGATGATGCGTGCCGCTTACTCAATGAGAGAGACTGTGCCCAGTAACTGTTACACCTGGTCGTCGAGAGGCCCCACCACTGACGGCTCACGTGCAGTGTCTATCAGTGCACCAGGAAGTGAGTTTCACCAACCATTGCAGAAATGCGATATTGAAATGATAATGCGTTTGATAATATAAAAAACTTGTTCACCCATTTTTGGTTTCCCGATATTTATGTATCTCAGTCAGTGGCCCTGAGTCAATTTGAAGTAAACTTCACAGATTAATCTTATTCTGGACAAAAGCCAAAAACAGTCCATTGTGGTTTTAAACATTCAATGGCCTTCGAAAGGCTTGTTATGGCGTTCATCACCCTGTTACAAATTATGCAACGTAGTGTCAATCCATCCTGTGTTCCAACATTGTGTTGTGTTACTGTGTGCAGTGGCAATAACTTCCATACCTAATTGGAACTTGTGTGGAGAACAGCTGATGAATGGAACTAGTATGTCTTCTCCCAATGCCACCGGATGCATGGCCTTAGTTCTTTCAGGTTTGTACCATTAGTTGGGGGTCAATACATCTCTGTCCTGTATTGTGTGGTGATGATAAAAAGTCTTGAAACTTTTTTATAAGCGTAATAAATGATGAAAGTTGACAAGTTGAGTTGTTATGTTTCTGCAGTTTGTATAGGAGGTTTTATTATTTTACTTTTTAGGAAAATAAAACCGACTTTTCGCATGTCGTTGGTTTTGTAATTTGTACAATTCATTGATTAAAATCAAAAATGTTTCATTTGGTCCGTCAGGTAGCGTTTTAGCATCAGCTAAATAAAACTTGATTTCTGTACCACGTGTCACATCCAATGGTTGCCATGTTCGGTCAACTAGTTTGGTTTTGAATGTATATGCAGAGTTGTCTTCTCTATGCCATATACAGTGAATGATGAAATTTGATAAAGCTATTATGATATGTCAATCAACAGTTTTGTCTATTAGTCACTTAGTGAGTGACAGAAGTAAGGAACACTCTGAAGTATCTCTGTGGAAGTTGGTTAATTCTTAGCTGCGTTTACTCGAGAGCAAATGCGTCTCCGTCTTATTTCATGGTCACACACGCAATTGCACGTTGCCTTTATTATATGATTGCAACACAGTCTTTGAGTTTGTGGCTTTGGAAATGCCCAATCACCATTGCTAATATAATTTAGTGCGCTCCTGTTAATGCGGTTTGGTTAGGGAGTTGTGATTTAATTATTAATGGTTTTTTCTACTAGGTAGCAGTTCTCTACGCATCCAGAGGTTATTTTTTACCTATATAATGAAATGTTGACTTATCTATAAAAAAATATAATTATCATTGAAAATGAATACAATTTTAAGAAAGTTTAACTTTTTTTCATGATAGCATTCAAATTGATAATACTTAGTCCGAATAAGAATTAATTAATATCATCCAATACATGGAATTCGATTTGTTTGATGAAAAAATAATAATAGCTTTTTTAACAATCGTGCTAATATTTAATTATTTAATAATAATCTAACTATCTTGTGACAATCTTTGTTTACATTTTATTCCGGCCTCAATAAACAAAATATTATACACCCTATGGAGAACATTGGTTTTAATTGTCACATGGCTATGAAGACGCTGCAACTTGACCCTTGAACCCGGCACTGCCGGGTTGCTGCATCTCAACCTGCGACACCCCTTCGTCTCGACCAAAAGTTGCGTAAAATTTATACCACAAGATGCAAAGGAAGTTGTCTCGCGTATACTCAGCTTTATATGTCTCTTGCATTTGGTCTTGAAAGCGTCTCTGGCGATCCTTATTTGTTGTTTTACCGATTTTTTTTTTGTATGTCTGTAGGGCTGAAGGACAGGGGTGTGCCATACAGCACAGTGAGTGCCAGGAGAGCGATGGAAAACACTGCCAAGATGGTGGAGCAGACAGATCTCTTTGCTTTTGGATATGGACTTTTCCAGGTGTCGTATAGATAGTTTATAGACGGTGTATAGTCAGTGTACAGTTTATATATAGTCCGTGTACAGTCAGCGTATAGTTGGTGAACAGTCCGTATATAGTCGGTGAACAGTCCGTATATAGTCCGTGTACAGTCAGCGTCTAGTCGGTGAACAGTCCGTATATAGTCGGTGAACAGTTCGTATATAGTCCGTGTACAGTCAGCGTATAGTCGGTGAACAGTCCGTATATAGTCGGTGAACAGTCCGTATATAGTCCGTGTACAGTCAGCGTATAGTCGGTGAACAGTCCGTATATAGTCGGTGAACAGTCCGTATATAGTCGGTGAACAGTCCGTATATAGTCGGTGAACAGTCCGTATATAGTCGGTGAACAGTCCGTATATAGTCGGTGAACAGTCCGTATAGTCGGTGAACAGTCCGTATATA
This sequence comes from Cryptosula pallasiana, assembly GCA_945261195.1. Taxonomy (NCBI): domain Eukaryota; kingdom Metazoa; phylum Bryozoa; class Gymnolaemata; order Cheilostomatida; family Cryptosulidae; genus Cryptosula; species Cryptosula pallasiana. The sequence continues at coordinate 5,497,239 of OX183132.1, read as the reverse complement.
GTCGGTGAACAGTCCGTATATAGTCGGTGAACAGTCCGTATATAGTCGGTGAACAGTCCGTATATAGTCAGTGAACAGTCCGTATATAGTCGGTGAACAGTCCATATATAGTCAGTGTACAGTCAACGTATAGTCGGTGAACAGTCCATATATAGTCAGTGTACAGTCAGCGTATAGTCGGTGAACAGTCCGTATATAGTCGGTGAACAGTCCATATATAGTCAGTGCACGGTTGGTGTGCGTTCACAGTAAAGTTTTAACCTGTAGCCAATACTGTTTGCCTCCAGATAATTTTCTTCCGCTGTCACCATTTTGAAACAAACAACTTTTTTTGGGCCATTATCTGTAAGAGATGAAATTCGAAATGGTATTGCAGGACTGTTTTTTTTTTTATAAAAGTTTACAGTTGATAACACTGAGCCATTGGCTCATTGTAATTTAATTATTCAGTTGGAAATTGTGTGATGTGGAAATGATTAATTTATATTATTTTTATGTTCAAAGTATATTTTAAGAGAGGATATCCATATAGTTTTTCTGCAGTTAGACATTAATATGTATATCTCAAGTTAGGGGAGAGTGACTTTAGTCCATGGACCGATCATAGATTGCTGACTTTATCATCTACCACCTGATAAACACTGCCTAGTGATTGTTCTTTATCTAATAGCCGACGCTTGTTTCTATCCTATTTTAATATTATAGTTGTCACTAATTTTAATATTTTGTATGTTGCTTATTCAATTGCTTACCTGTAGTTTACGTTTGAAATAGGAACACAACTTGAGCATGGTTTCAAGTCACATTTTTATTCTACTCCCGGAGAAGGAAAGTGTAATTATGCTTTTGGTCCCAAAAAAGCTTTTTCGCATCCATAAAGTTGAAACTTACCAAAGTTATTTATTGTTGGTGTATCGCAGGTGGAGAAGACGTTTGACTACATGTTGGAGTATAATAAGCAGCCTGAGGACTGGATAGACTTCAGTGTGAAAGTGGGGAAGGGTAGGGGAATCTATATAAGAGAACCCTGTGATCAGATCAGCAAACAACAACTACATACTGTCGCTGTCACCCCTCAGTTTGTTACCAACAATGCTCTGGGTAAGTCAGTCTACTGAGGCGTTCTACTTACCATAGTAATAATAATTCGTCCGTTTGAATCTTTGAGTCAATGCCAACTAATATTTCGCTATCACCTCTCATTAGAGAAAAACGCGCAGCCTGCGCAAAAAATTTATTACTGGGAATCCCGAAAAATAATTATTGCGGGCTTATATAAAACAATGGACAAATTCTGGAAATCCCCGTAAATAATTGGGGCTTCCCCACTGTTTAAAAACTTTCTTAGGCTGCGCGTTTTTCTCTAATAGAGAACTATCCACACTTGACAATTAAAAATAAAAAGTTCGTTTATTATTTTGTGGCAGTAATTGATTATAACACACTATATTGTTGTATTGCTAGCTTATAGATACATTACAATAATACATTCCAACTCATTAATTATTATCTAATAACTGTTTTATTACTAATGGTGATTGGATAATATTAATAGCTAACATTTTAGTGGCAATAGCTGATTGTAAATATAAGGTATAACGAATGCGTTGTACTACTACTATACACGTATATTACAATGATCTAATGTGGTTACAATTTTCATTATTATATTTATTTGCCATCGATTATATCGATAATGATGATTAGCTAGGGTGTGTTGATAAAAATATTTTTTGATTGAGTATAACTTATCTATTTCGAGTGTTTTTACGCCAAAAGCTTTTTGCAGAGTTGTGTTCTCGTTACTTCTATCTGTAGTATAAGCGCAACAGATGCTGACTTTTACGCGTTTTTTCCTCTATACACAATGAGATAAAAGACCATAAAGTGGAGTTGCAAATTTGGACTTCTATGTATATAAGAATGGCATCCTAGAAATAGTCACTGTGCACATACTTGGAAGAACATAACAAAATAGGCTTGCTTTTGTTTGCAGATTTTTTTAGCGTAGTTTTGTTTTTAGTCAAGTCATCATTCCAAGTTGTCTTTGGAAAATCTGCTATTATGTACACACTGGCATTCACGTGACATATTGCATTGTAAATATCTCACAAATAAAGCAATATTAAAGTCACAAATATTATTTTTACATAAAATAATGTCATCAGATTCAAATTATTACAATTTAGTAATTATTTGTAATGATAAAAACTGCTAGATTTCTGGTTTTTCGGCATTTTAGGTTTTGTGGTTGTAATCAACGACAACAACTATTTTCGAATCTGAATTACACATTATTTGACTGTAGCGGAACTAGGCAATATTAAATTAAATAAATAACCATTTTTAAGTACAACAAAAAAATAAATATAAACTAGTTTATGAATATTTTTAATTATTGGATTGAGTTTGTTTAACTTGTCTTGACACTAAGGAAAGACAACTCCGATAATTGAACTGCGTATGGAATCCGTGGCAGTTCACTTTTAAACAATTACTGTCTATTTTATTATATTTGTCAAACTAGCTGCGTCCACGATTAATTTATGGCCTCCCTTTCTGAGTTTTTTTTTCATTTTTATGGGCTTTCAATAACAGCATGGAGTTAATAAGTTGATTTCCTTATTGGTTATCAGTTTGCACAATCGTGTCTCTTTTGAAATTGAGTACAAACATGCACAGCTAACATGATTACTTACAAAAAAGTTGTAAGGTGAAATTTACTTTAACATGATTAAGATATCTTTAGCTACAAATACTTATTTGCGGTTATCACTTTCGAATCCAATTTAATTATTAGAAAGTTTTTTCGCACCTTCTGTTTGTAATAAGATTAATACTATTCCCAGATGAGGCTGCCGGTGTACAGCAACGTAAGGATAAGATAGAGTTTAACAAGTCTCTGCTCCTTGCTTGCGCTGACTCCTGGGTGTCCCATCCCTCCTATCTGCAGATGATGAATGACTCAAGGTCATTTGCTGTCAAGTTGGACCTGGACGGACTGTCACCAGGTGCACACTACTCTGAGGTGGGTTTCTTAGGCTAGTAATTTTTCATCCTCAAGATATATTTACTCTTTGAAGCCTCCCCTCATCACACAGTGCTAAGGCCACACGATCGTGCAAATTTCCACGAATTCGTGCAAATAAAAATTCGTACGAATCATAACCTGCCAACGGGGTTGTCTACTTCCAATATTGTATGAGTGCTTTCGCGCGTATAAATTGTAGCCAGCCAATTAGAAGACAAGGTAAATTTTAGCGATCCTAGCTTTGTGATTATTAAGCAGTTTCCTGTGTAGTAAATAATAATAATAAACAAGAATAGTAATGCACACGATAACAATAAAGAATCACTTCAAGGATAATAATTAAATAGTCATTAATAATTATTGTTATTATTACTAGTTATTATTATTATTATTATTATTATTATTATTATTATTATTATTATTATTATTATTATTATTATTATTATTATTATTATTATTATTATTATTATTATTATTATAAAAAAAGATAATAATTAGTGAATAATAATTAATTAATAATGATAACAATTAAATATTAAAATAAATAATAATCGTTATTCATAATTAACAATTATCATCCATCATCCCTTAGCAAGGCCAACGAGTGTAGGCATGAACAAATCTGACTGATTGCTCTTTCCAAAATTGACCTTGACCTCAGTGCGATCTCAGTCAGCCAATCAAATTAACCATCGTGCAAATTTTCACGTTACACGAATCGTGCATCGTTAACAAACCACGATGCACTGTTCGTGAGAATTCCACATTCGTGCGAATTAAATCGTGGAAATTTCCACGAATCGTGGAATAATTACTCCGTGTGGCCGCTCCTTTAGCGCCACATTGTGTCACCCTTGGGGTGGTTTCAATTAGCGTCATAAAAGTGTCCTAAGGCCGTTTTAGTCGTTAATTTAGACCTAATTGGTCGTAGGCATTTAGGACCGTTTCAATTACAAAATCCAACGACTGCTTTATGACTAGTTTAGGTCCGATCCTATAACCACACAATCGAGGTTATAAAAAGGTCCTTGGCATTTACTTACATGTAATAATGGGCTCATATAAATTAGAATAAAAATTGTGCGAGATATTGACAAATAATGTCTGGTAAGTAAAATAATGATTGTGGTTAGAAAATAAAAATGAAAGAAATACGATGATTTGAAATAGTCATGACAATCTAAACCAAATTTTACTGCGGCCATTTCTTCCAAAAACAATTATATTGTTTAGCTTGCATTTGTATTAATACTCATAAATCAAATTATCCCAAAAAGCAACAACAACATTTATAGCAGCAATATATATTGTTTAAAAATAATTAACTTTGATGAACTAATAAATAAACAATTTTCAAAGGCGGCTATTTGAAAGGTATAATAATAATCAAATCAAATTTCAGTGCTGCCGCCGTTTCTAGGAAAATCTTAGTGGTTTCAATGGTCTCGCCTTAGTGCAACTACATGACCAAGCGATAGCAAGCATATTGTGTGCGATCGCTGATGCTTCGGTCTAATACACAATGATCATCTGCAGCAATTATTTATTAGCTAACGACGGTCTAAATTAGCGACCACCTAATTGAAACAAGATGAGCTTGGGCCTAGGCTTGTCTTAAAATTGTCACTAATTGGTTATAGGACCAGTTAGGACCAACTTCTAATTGAAACCACCCCCTGGTTTCCCGCCAAGGATTATGATGATCTGAGTGACTTCAAAAAAAAATGTTTTGCGAAGTGACAGAGTTTTACATTGTCCAAGTTGTGAGTCAACATTGATAAAGTTGTTGGTCAGTCACAAGTTATAACCTCTCCCTCAAAGATTTTTATGTTGATTAGACACTCAGTTTAAATAATTTCTGCTGTCTCAATTATTTTTATTTTTGACTGAGGTTGACGAAAACAGAGGCAAAGTTTTTTTATCGTGTGTAATGTATTTAGATACTTGCCAAAATTTATTTTACACTTCCAACTCATTCACACATGTCCAACTTACATAGTAGCAGTAAAAATAATTACCTCATTTGATGTTGTAGATAATATTAAGAATATTCATCACCTGTTCGTCAAACAGAGTACACAAACATAATGGATGTTTGTAATTCAATATGTCGCGAATGTAACTAAACATTAGTTTAGATTTAGAACATCGTAATTATTCAATGAACTTTTATAGATTACCGAACAAGTCATAAAAAAGATTACTCCCAATTCTCAAAATGATCAAGAAAAAAATAAAAACTGAATCGCTATAAACTGAAATAGTTTGTAAAGCTGCCTTTTCAACTTCACAAATTTGAATTGATTGTGATGATTTTGAATTATTTCCCAAGGATACAAAACTAGTCGATGAAAATGTAAAAAATGCACTCGCTCGTTATTTTTTATTTAGTGTTCAGTTACATTCGCGACCTACGAACAATATAAATAAAGGCTCGCTGATTTTTTTTTATTCAGTGAGCTATTTTTTGTTGACCCACAAGTTCCAAACACTAGAATTAGTTATTGATAAAATTTATTTTTGGTCTAATAATTTTTATTGCAATCTGTTCGGTGAACAGAGGTCGCAAATACTCGTTCTATCTACTAAAACACTCCTTCCAGTAGGTTTAAATGACCAAGGTATTCAATGTGCTCTCTGTCTTTTATACATGGATCATCTGATATATATAGCTTATCTTTCAGTGTCATATATCTATATATTGTGTCTGTTGTAGATTGTGGGTTATGATGCGGATTGCGTAGAAAAAGGACCCCTCGTTAGAGTTCCCATCACTGTGGTGAAACCTGAAAGGTGCGACAATTCCGTTTGTATCTAAGCTAGATATATATGCAGCGAAATCCGCATAAATCATAAATCGACCCCGTAGAAATCAATAAATTGGTTTATTCAGTGTGACAATGAAGGTCCAAACATCAGCCTTTGAGAATGGCTTTTCATGATTTTTATTATTATCATCTCTAATTCTTCTGATCAGTTGGCAGCTTTTTTGTTTTTAAAACTAATTGTCAGGCATATTCTGTGAAAAGTCTGAGATAAGGCATGGTGCTTACATGGAGTGTTTTTCTAGTTGATTGAATAGCAGAAATTTTGGCAATCGCGATTTTTTTAACCTACTCGCTACAACCCCTTTGCATGAAACTTCATCACCCTAGTTTTGATAACTGAAATGTAGTCAATTTTTTAATGTTACAAGGATCCAAGGCTATCGATCAACATGCAAAAAAAACACCAATCTTATTGAGTGAATGCAATCCAAAAATGTTACTATTGCTACAATATAACAAAACATGCAGCTGGTATTGGTAACATATTATTCGTTGTTGGTACTTTTTTGAATGATTATTATGGTTAATAATTGATAATACTTAATACTAACTGATAATGATTTAATAAAGAAACAAAGCCAAATTATTAATTATTTTTTTATATCATCCTTAATTATTATGATTAGCATCAAAATAATAATTCCTATTAACAAATGACGATGATTCAATTTGTCACTGTTATTGAAATTTATTCACAATGTGAGTCCGGTGAAAGAAATATCTTGAAATATTAATATTATTCGTAATATTGTTTTACTATTAGTTACATTACCATTTCTTATTATATTTAAATTTATAATGTGCTAAGGTATGTTTGAGCAATTCAGTGCTATCTCTATTTAGATGTATACTTGTTCCTCTTTTAACACTGGATTATTTGGGTTTCACTGAATATCTATATATCATGATGAAAAATGATATAATTTTATATTGTTGTAGGTATTTCTGTTTTTTCTGAATTTTATTACGTCGAATGTAGACTAATTAAACTACTTTTTAATGATATATATAATATAAACTAGTGAAACAATAGAACACACTGCAGGCTACTCAAACTGACTTGAGCTGTTGCATTGTTTGCAGGCAAGACAGCTGTGTAGACCATGAGTACAAATGGGTGAAGAGCTGCGCACCCGGTCAAATCACCAGACATTTCTTGGTGGTACCTAACGGAGCCTCCGCCGCAAGTAAGTCAAACAACTATCCGCGTTTGTAACAGTACGGTACTTGTAGTTACACTTGTAGCCATACTAGTAGTTGTACTAGTAGTTATGGTGTTTGTAGAGAAGCACTCACTTCACTTTGAATTTACATTAACTGTTTAACTAGTGACTTGAGGTTTGATGTTAGGATGTTATGTTCATCTTGTGATGTTAAAAATAAGATAATGTTTAAGAACCGACGTTTTAATATTGAATTCAAGTCTTGAAATGCATCTTGTCTTTACTACCTTCAATCACATTCTGGCCTACATCAATAGATTCATATAGTATCCTCTTGTAGGATTTGTACTAAAAGTAGTGAAACCATAAATACTAGCAAAAATGTGATCATTAAGGCTCGACAGTATTAAGATTTCCTCATACCGAGATAAGACAGCTCTTCACCTTACCTGCGTATTGTTATTTGGTTAGTTGTTTTCTTATGACTTTTTATGAAAAGAGGAAAGTGTCCATTGCGAACTTGTGTCGGAAAGGTTGGGATGCATTGCTGATGTTAGTCAGTAGCTGATACAGAACTTCTTCACAATGTCATAATTAAATGTTTGCAATAAATTGGATCAGTCTGGTAACAAAGACTAAAGAAGATCGCTTAGCTAATTATTTAGCTAACAACAGTTTTGTTAATGACTTAGAAACAAGCTATTGTTTTGGCAGATTCCTGCATTACGAACTGGGTCATCATCAAATAGCAAATAGATAATTCATTTAAATACCTAATTTTATTGTTATGCTTAACATGTTTTTGTCATTATTTCAAATACAGTATTAAAAGTAGTGTCCACTACAACAGCGGTGTGGTGAGGGCATTAAATAAAACTAAAACGAAACGTTATTAGGCCGAAGCTGAAGCAATACGATAAAATTTCAGTTGGGCTGGTCGCACAAAGCCGAAAACAACTGTAACTAACTCATTACGCCTAAAGTTTCATCCAATAACAGTGCTTTGTGCTTTGCGTGCAAACTTGCTCATCACTCCCACCAGGATACAGAATTATGGAAATACATTAAAGTGAGATTTTGATTGGACTATTTCAGTAACTAGCCCAGTTTTGCCAGCCATGACTATTTTAAGTATTTTGATTATTATTAATATTTATATATTTCGAATCCATTATGAATAATACAATAAAATGAATAATTCTTATTCAACAAAACAAATTTTCTGCTATGAAAACCATGTGCCATTGTGTGAATGACCCTGACATTAGAAACCAGCCAATAAGGCCATCCATAGAGAAAATAAATCAATTGATGAGCCTATGTCGTCCAATGGTCCAATCGTATCTAAACATCGCAATTGACGACTTTCTCAAACCTAACATTGCTTGATCACGGCGAAACTGAACTAATCGCTGCGATCGCATTGCAACGAGTTCATTTTGACTTCAAAAATAGCTTCGTCTACAGTTTCGTTAAAGATTAGCCCTCGTGTGACCAGGCCTTTATACGGTACATACCAATTAATGCCCAGCCTTAGTGTTGAGGATACCATCATACGATAATGTTTATACTGTATGAGCAATGATGTGTTTGTGTCACATCTCTAATTAAACCCTCGGGTTATCAGACAAATCCTATATAAATTTTACAGGATATTTTTATCAATTTCTATCTATTACTGTGATGTCTGTATATGTGTATGATATTTCTATTGTTTACTATCCATTACTATTTATATGTTTTCCCTATTGTTTCCCATCATTACCATATTGTGATATCCCCATTGCTTCCCAATCACGACCATATCTATGACATTTCCACTGTTTCCTATCAATGACTATGTATGTGGTATAGCTGTTGTTTCCTCTCCATGTCTATGTATATGATATCTCTATTGTTACCCATCCATGGCTATGTATGTGATATCTTCATTTTCCTCACTCCTAATTGTGGTACATGTGCATCCTTGTATAACGCCAAATGCCATGTGCTAGTTCTCATGCCATTTAAGCATCAGCCACAATAAGTTTATCCGAAGGCCTCTGCACACATGCCTTCACCCAAATCCATGCTCTGTGTTAAGTCATCTTGTGTGTAGAGAGTTAGGTCTACTCAGCTTCCAAGCGTAACATATACCTAACAGAGTTAGTCCTACCTCCACACAGCCTGTCCTCCATTTACTCCATCCTTGTTTTCTGTCTAATAACCTCCAAATATTGACATCTATAAAGGCTTTCATGTGTCAGCTCTGCCATGTCTTTATTTTCAATTATTCTTTTATTTTTCTATGCTTTGACATCATGTTTGACCAATTGCCATTGTTTAGAAGTGAGGCTATGGCTATAGTTCAGCTTTATACGATCATTCATCAAGGTTCCATGGCTTGACACCCTAGTGTAAAAATGACTTTTAGTATATTTACAGTAAACAATAAAAGATTTTAATGTATTATGTGCAATGAGTCTTTGTTCGAAGATCAGCCTCCAAATCAAACCATTTATCACAAACACGCCAGTCCTTATTACCAAATTGTTAAGTATCCAGACCATTATCTTTTTGAGCAAAGTTTGTAAAGAACAAGGATGCCCGCAGTATGTCTGACTAGTAGTTTCTATGTTTAGCAATCCTGCCCATCACTAATTGCTCTGCACTTCGTTATACCAATGCTTTGGGAATCCTTGAATGCTGAGCCAGGAAAGATTACTAGTAGATTGGCTGCCCAAAAACATATAACTAGAGAACATTGGAGTTTTAGCTATTTGCTATCAAGCTTTTTGATATTATGCTGTTGTTCCTTCACTAACAAAGCGTTGTCATCTCCAGTCTATTGGCAATGTAGGTTATGTGTATGAGTACCCAATATATAAACCTATTTCTTAGCACTGGCCTTTGCGTCACTGCTTTCTTGTCTGTTTTCGTTTTTGCAATTTTTTAATGATTGTTTAGTGATGTAATTCCTGTGCAGTCTTGAACTAGCTATTGTAATTGTCATATACCCAGACATGACAATACATCATGCATAAATCACACTGCCTATCCTACAGGCAGTACGCAAGTCTCTGAAATACTAAGAGTATTCGCGACCTGTTCGTCGAACAAAATACAAAAATAATATGTGTTCGTAATTCAATATGTCGAGTATGCAACGGAACATTAGTTAAGAACAACACAAATATTCAATGAATTGTTATAATTTACCGAACAAATCATAAAGAAGATAACTCCTAATTTTCAAAATACCAAGAAAATAATAAAACTTGAACAGCTACAAACTAGAATAATTTGTCAAGCTGCCCTTCAATTTAGTAAATTTTGAATCCTCACCAATATTTTGAATTATTTTTCAAGGAAATAGAACCGGTTTATGAAAATGAAAAAAATCAACTCGCTCATTGTTATTTATTTATTGTTCAGTTTCATTCGCGACCTACGAACAATATAAATAAATACTCGTTGATTATTTTTTTTATTCAGTGAGCTACTTTTTGTTGACCCACGGGTTCCGAACAAAATTATTATCAATTGATTAAATTTATTGCCGGTCTGATTATTTTTATTACAATGTGTTCGGCAAACAGAGGTCGCGAATACTCTTATTGTTGCTCATCGGCTCGTTAAAGTCCTGTTGGTGAAAAAACCGGCCATATTGCTGGAATTTCTGTTAGCTCACAAGAGGCCTAATTCTGCATGATGCTTGTCTCCAGCTGATTCAACTTGTATCGTTTATATAACTTTTACACTTACGTCGATGGAGTCAACAAATTTTGTGATTTTCTCTCTTCATAGCTGTGAAAATTTTAACAACAAAACATCCCGAGCCTCGGACGGTGGTGTGCATGCATGCTGTGTTGCTTGGTCCTGGGTGTAATTATCAAGACTATGAACACGATTATTTCTCGGTGAACAGCATGGCAGCACAGGAAACGACTAGTTTTCATGTGAAGGTCAGTGTGGTGGAGGTTCAGACATCCATGTTGACGCAATCTTACAATCAGTGAAGTTTTTGCTAATTTTTTTCCAGATACTTCCAAAATTTGGCTCGCAATTCATTTGCAAGACTTACATGATCGTAAGACTGTGTTAGCATTTTTATGTATCTGGGATTTCTTGCAATGCTTCCTTAAACTCCTGTGTATCAGGTACTTTGAATTCCGGCTGGAGCTTTTTTCTCTCCCTTCTAACTGCGTCAAATAAACCGACAAAGGCTCCTTGAACTGCTGTTTGGCAGCTTAAAATAAACTCTAAGCTCCTCATAACCCTGAGGTATCATTATGTATAGCCCCGGGTATCATTATGTATAGCCCCGGGTATCATTATGTATAGCCCCTGGTATCATGGTGGATAACCGCAAGGTATCATGGTAACCCCACTAATCCCTCTTCTCAGACGATATGCTCGTGCTTTCAGCTATGAGGCTGGTTTCTGACACACAATGCCAGCTCATACTGCAAACATTACAGCTGCTTCCAAACAGCGACGCCAAGCAAACCATGGTGAAAACTAAACTGCGTTTAGACGCTGGAGCAAAGTGTGTTCGTAAAATATCTCTAAGGGTAGGATGCAGTTGTGCATTGTGTTTTGGAAAGATTTTTAGCTGCAGTTTGAAGTTTTCTGTTTTTTATTTTTCTCTGCACACTTAGAATTAGATTGAGATTTGTGCACTTCAGTTTCACAAATCGGATGTTTGTATAGCCACGGCGTTATTTTGTTTATTTGAATTTGTGGAGTAAAACGTTTTTTTTGGCAAACCACCTTTGTGAATCACAATAGCTCTATGGTTTGATGACAGGTACATGAAATATTTTTTGGTGTCAAAACTTGATGTCCACTACTTGCACGAACCAAGTTTCTGGAATTCCCTATTGAAAACATACATACCTAGAGCTCAATTGCAATAAATTTTTTCTCTTTATATTCACCATCTTCCCATGGTTCGAATTTGTTCGGATTGGACGTTCATCTGTTTTGGTTAGCATTCATTCGGGTTGGGCCTGCTAACCGTTCCTATGATAATTCGAATGGAGTCATATGCAGAAGTTGTCCTTCCTTTACAGTGAGTAGTGAGCTCAATGATTATTTTATCGTAGTGAGATGGTAGTAATACGAATCAAATTTGTGGAATGTTCACAGCATAAACTAAGAATAGTAGAAAGTAGATGAATAATAATAAAAGCAACAATTGTTAATAATTATAGATGAATTATAGATGAATATAATTATAGCTATAAGAAATGATAATTAATTATTAATAATAAATAAATTAATTGTGCTAAACAATAAAAAATAGCAAATTTTTTGGTTAGTATAAGAACGAGATAACTTAGTTTGCCCAATTATCAAACAGAGCTATGATTCAGTTTCCCGAACTAGTAAATAATTTATAACTAAGCTGTTGTTAAACTTACAAGCAATTATTATTATATGAATGTAAAAAACTGCAGTTGGAAAATAAGCAAAAACTGATTCACAGCCAAATCGCCAGTTTAACGCCTTTTTTTCAAAAGAGCAGCTCGAATGAATTCGAATTCATTACCAAGACGATTCCCGTGATCCTCATGAATGCCCAACCTGAACAAATATGGTTTAAGGAACCGCCCTGAGCCAACATGAACGAACCCGAACCAACTCGTACAAGTCACAGTTCCCATGACCCGAATGGACGATTTACGAGTTCAACCTGATTTAATTCGCACCATGGAAACATAGTGATTGTCTCTAGTCCTTCAGTCTTATGACCTTATTCCATTTTTGAAACAACTTGTCAAAGAAGAACATTTTTTATGTTTTATAGAACTGATTTATGCGGCCAAAACTGTTTCCACAATAAGTGTTTGGTAATTTCATATTGGATTTCCTCAGTTTTTGTTAACCAGATTTAAGCAGGCTTTTTGAGTGCATTACCATTTACCTCTACTCTAGAACTAAGTATACGCTTTATGGTCTTATTACTGATGAGCGATGAAAGACTTTCAATATATTATGTTGACAAAATATTTGTGAAAAATGTTTAAGGATGGTTTTTGTTAGAATATTTTACTAGCCAGTTACACAGTGAATCTTTTCATGCCTAATTTCACTGTGACCATTAAAATCAACAATGTTTATCAGTAGTTACTTTAATAAATACTATTTATTATGTTTGCGTTGTTAAATGCAGGATAACTTGGTGCTGGAGCTGTGCGTAGCCAAGTGGTGGTCTGACCTCGGCCAATCAGACATGGAGTACAGCATACAGTTCTTTGGTGTCTCCACCACTTCTAGTCCTGTTGCAATGGTAAGGGCACTTGTTTCTCCTCATTTCACTACTGGTTATTTTTATTTTTTTAATTAAACAGGATTCTTAATATCAGAGAGTATTAATTAGTCTTTACGTGTTTTCGGCACATTCTCCCAAGTGAGAGTTATCTCCATTATAAAACTGCCTCCAAGCGGAAAGAAATCAATTTATTTTCGTTGTTTTTGTAGCATGCTGGGGACTCGGTCACACAGCTAGACGTAAGCTCTCTGCTTAGAAGGCAAGTCATTACACCCTCTGTTAGTCTCAACCAACTAATACAGACAATTCGCCCAAGTAAAGCTCAGATGACATCTCTCATTGGCTCAAGAGACAAACTACCTGATGGATCTCTGATATATAGTTCTGTTCTTACTTATACCTTCAAAATGGTACATTTTCGTATTTATATTGAGCCATTCTTCTCAATTTTAGTTGTCAATCAGTATTATATTTTGTGTTGTATTAAAACTTAGTGGTTTTGGCCTTCTTAGCCCACTGTAACGCCTTTCTGATAGTTTTTTCTGTTTTGTTTTTGTCGGAAGGCATTTGGTGTAAAACAAGTTCATGTTTCAGCATTGATTTTATCCTTTTAATAAACTGTTTTGTCCATTTTGTTTAACTATTTTGTTTTATTCATTGTATTTCATACATTTAAATTAGATTGACGTCCGAGAGTTATCATTTCAGAATGTTTAAATTTTTAGACAAAAACCGCCGAGGTGACTCCAGATTTCTCCCTGCTATCCTCCGTATTACATGAGAACCCATACGAGTCACAGTTGTGGATGTTGTTTGATGAGAACAAGAGACACTTGCTGTCAGGTGACGCCTACCCCACCAGAGTGAGTGTTTGTTTTATACCTAAGACATCCTGCTGGCACGAACTAAGAGTGTCGTTCTGTCAATCATGACACTTGTTGAACTATGGCGTTAGTACGGCCAGCTCCTGTGTCAGTACGGTGCTGCTTTTAAGAGCACCTGTTCACACTTGCCACATTTTAGTTAGAGCACTTGCTCTACACCGTCCAATGCTCCATGTTAATGTTGTAGTACAAGTACACACGTAAGTTGAATGCAGGAGATTACACGATCAAACTACAGATCAGATACACTGACCCTAAACAACTAGAGAAATTACACAAGTCTCCCATGCTACTTCGGTACAACGTAGGAACCGTGAGTGTGCCTGTGTATGCAGAGCAGAAGGAGGCGATCACCAATGGTGAGAAATCTGTGTTCTTAATTTTTATCTGTTAGTGGTATTGTACAAGGCTTTCAATAAAGACTCGACAAAAATTCTTTCAATGCCAGTGATATTCGTAGTCGATTCAAATTGTTCTTTACTTGTTTTACCACTAGAACCATGGCATCCTCTAAACTTGATCATTGTTTGCAGGTAAAACTGCAGGTAGTGTTGTGCTGCCACACATGGCCATAAAGCCCATCTACTTCAGAAGTGTGGGAGATGAAAGTCTGAACAAGCTGCCAGTGAATGTAGCAGCGGGCATGTACCTTCAGGGAACTCTCACCCTCATCAAGGACATGAGCCCAGTAAGTGCTTCTCAAGATGGTAAACTACTTTGTTGGTTTACAGTTTAGTGGGTTCAATATTTAAAGATTAAAGGGTTAAACGCACTGGAAGCTTTTAGCCTAAAATTTGTCGGTGAATTTGGCTTTGTACAAAATATATAAGCTCGAAAGTGATGAAAAATCTATTTTTTTTCGTGGAGTCCATTTTGATCGGTTGATGCAATTTTGACGACAATGTCAATTTTCACGTTTAAAGCGCTAAAATTTTCCGAGCAACATAAATATTGTCATTATTATAGACACCAAGATGACGAATAAGAAAAACCCATGTTTATGCTTAAGTTTGTGAGCGTCATAGATACTACGGATAGGTAATCCATCCACATAGAATATCACCTGCTGTGAGATTTATCAACAGCTCTTGTTATTAAGGGTGCTTTCGGATACCCTACGCGTAGGGCTTAACGATGGGATTAAACGAGACCATTCGGAAACCCCGTCGTTGAGGGCAGAAAAAACATGGCGGCAATGGGCAATTTGGGCTCAACGATGGAAGTGACAAGCGAGGAAGGTAGCGTCGTTGACTGACCTTGACTCTACCTAACAAACAGTTTTAACGAGTCAACTTTTATCAATCATTTTTCCTCCCCGTTTCAAGTCGTGACAATGCATTATAATGTATATAAAAAATACATCTGACGATGAAATCATCGTAATTCTTTTTTCTTTGTAAAGAAACTAAAGTGGGCTCGCTCCAGCTATACAGTTTTCACAGACGTTAATGAAAATAAATATGTCTATGGTTTATGCTCAAACAACTTCCGTTAAACGACAGTCATCGTTGAGCCCTCAACGAGTGTTCAACGACTGCCCTATGCATAGGGTATCCGAAAGCACCCTAAGAGAGACACATGTTTTGTCATTGCTATTCTTATTATTATTGTCGTGATTATTATGATTAGTGTTTTAGAGAATCAGAAATACCATTGTTGTGCTAGCCTTTTCCTTATTACTATTAATAATAATTTACAGGGAAGTCACTTCTTCTGCTCAAAAAAATGTGATAGGTAGAGCCTCAAAGTTACTTGCATTGTAAAATTCAGGTATGGGAAATGTATAATTTTGCCAAACAACTTTCTTAAACATTCCCAATCACAGTTGTTCGAGCTTGAAAAGAAGCCTACAACCAGTGTTTTAGCCTACAAATGACTGGTAAAAAATTGGAATTGGTTGGCGAAAATCGATCAATTTTTTTGCAATGATGTCTTGTATTTATCTTTTGACTCTGTTGTTAAAAGACAAACATTTAAAAATAATGCAGAGGCAACCATCTTAATTTCACATGAAAAATCAACTTTTGCTCCAAACAGCTTCCTATTTCGGAATCGACTGGTTCATTCAGATCAAATTTGCAAAACAGATATTCAATAATGAGTCAATGAACCACTCTAAACTTCAAAGCAATCGCACCCAACTCTTCCAAGTTTTACAAAATTTTAAAAGTTCACCAAAAACAACTCTTCTCCATGCTATATTAAAAAAAAAGTTGAAACAAGTCAGATGCATAACAAAAATTTTACAAGTAGCTTATATGTTTTCTTTCAAATATTTCATTTTTTTACTTTACCATATTAACTATTGGACAAATATCCCATTTAAAAATAAAATATCTACAAAGGCATAAAATGGCCGTAACCCAAGGACTGCAACTCCCAATTCTGTTATTTATGGGCGATTGCGGTGGAATTGTGGTGGTCTTTCAGATGAGCCCCCATTTCCTTCAACTTTCATATCCACAAAGGCAACTTTTTAGGGCAATGTTGTTTCAATGGAAAAAAAATTACCTAAATTGTATCAGATATGAGGCCTAGGTGACTAGAGAATTAAAAGTGGCAAATTGAAATTTTTTTTAGCAGAGTTTAGATTAATGAAAACACTAAAATATTCTATTGGTACTTGAGCCGAGCAAGCGGTTTTTTATTATGAACAGATGTCAACTTGGCTAGATGGTTTAATGGAAAAGTCTGTTGAGGTGGTTGGGTCATTTATTTCTTACCAAGCATTTTTTGTAAGCAAAGTTGATAGCATTATTTTTTTATGCCATTTTTTGCGAATCTGGTGGTGTAATAAATTGAGTGCCTGCATTCATAACATAAAGATTCATAGAGGGAAAAACACGTTCTTGTTGTTCTCCGAAATACTCTTGTTTTTGCTTATTAAAACTACCCCAAAATCTAGTTATTATTATTATTATTGTTTTTTTGTTATAATTATTGGTATTATTATTATTATCATTATTTGTTTGGTTATGAATATTACAGAAATAGTAACCATTTGGTACATTCATTGATTTTTGTTGATTAATGCTCATTCTCAGCTATCATTTAACTGTTATTCCATTCTTGAGTCTGCAACAAGTTTTTCCACTCCCTTGCAATGAGCAACTACAGAATTAATTTGCTACGTAATTCTACTCAAGTTTTACTTGCAGTGTTGTTGACTTTTCAGTATTTTACTAGTTGTGTATGCCTTGCTTTATTGTGTAGTAGTTATAACCAACTTCAGATTGACTAAAAGACGTTTCGTATGTTTGTAAGTTTCTCTATTCAATTGACGTGTAGGCAAGCGTGAAGTTTCAGTACATGCTGAGTGAGTTATGTAACCTCAAGTCTAGTGAAGATAAGGAGAAACCCGCAGACGACAAGGACAAACAGACAGAGTACAAGGAAGCCAAAGCCAAGTTAGATGCCCAATTCATTACCAAGTAAGTCATTGCTTGGAATGTAGGTCACAGTATGTGAAATAGGTCATTGTATGTAATGCAGGACTCTATAAGTATTGTAGGTGACTGTATGTGATGTAAGTCACTGCTTGTAAAGTCAGTTACTGCGTGTAATGTAGGTCGCTGTGTGTGATAAAGAACTAACTTTTATTGTGAGACGTGATGTTGGTCCTCATTAGACCTTACTAAATGATGAACAAATTTTAAATTTGCAGATATGATCACGGTTTTGGTGCCTTATTTATCTAATACTGGAGCCACTCTCAGCGCTTCTAAATGAAATACCCATGAAATTTTCGGTCCTCTAATTGATAATTTTGTTGTAAGATACTGACACCTGCTGCAGAACCCACCAGCAGTGTGTATTCCGTTACTATGTTCCCATACACAATACAATATTGCCTTCAGGATGAAGTTAGACGATGGGTTGAAACTGTACAGGGAGGCAAGCGCCACCTATGGATACTCACAGCTAGCCATCCACTTGTCTGTACTTAATGCCCTGCAGAAGGAAATTTCTGCTCAGCTCAACAAGAAGGAAGGAGACAACCAACCAGGTTTGGTAGACACACAATTAATAATTGAGGAATTTACAACTTGTTGCATTCGTACCCCAGCAATGGTTGTTATCTGGCATTTTGTTTCATTGTTTTGACTTTCAGGTTTTTTGTTTTAATATTTCACAAATGGTGGTGCTGTCTTCTTTATGTTGGCATATGAAATGTTTGTTATTTGATGATAAATGCATGTGTGTAATGAGCCCAGGTTATCCACCCTTTTATTATACATCTATATATGGAACTCTGCCATATATAGATAGAAAATAGCCAATAATACTTTACATTACATAACTTAGATGTTATTGGCCCTATTACCACTATACCTTATAAGTTAATTAGGTGATTACTTCCGCTCTGCTTACAGCTGCACCTCTGGTAGATTATGTCAGGGAGTTCTTTGCTATCAGCTCCTCAGTCCTCAGCAATGATGAAAACGTGAACAAAGCTGAGATAATCTCTTTTGTTGGAGTGAAGAATGATGACAGCGAGAATGCTTCAACCAGAAAAGGGTGAGAGTTGGTGGATGCATGTTCTTTTTTTGTAAATACCCCCCTGTCAATTTTACTATGATTCAGCCCCACGGCAATCTAAAATTTAAATACACTGCTTAGCTTTTAATCGTAATACTGTTTATACCCTTGATATTCGTCGATTAAATACTCCCTTGGTAGACTTGAGATTAAATACTCCCTTGGTAGACTTGAGATTATATACTCCCTTGGTAGACTTGAGATTATATACTCCCTTGGTAGACTTGAGATTAAATACTCCCTTGGTAGACTTGAGATTAAATACTCCCTTATTAATATTAGGATTAATTACACCGAAGTTTATCTATCACTATTATTTGTCACAACAAATTGGTTTTGTCGAATTTCTCATCAAACGCACCGCTAACCACCTGAATAATCAGTAAATCCCTATCGATCTCTAGCTAGCTTTTCATAGTGTTCCCATTCTCTTTAATAGTTTATGTCGGGTGCCCTTGATTAGCATTGTTATTGTTGTAACATTTGACTCTCAGAAGGGATAGTTTCGGGTGTAAAAGTGGAAATCCCTTGATTTATTTTTGATGACGGAAAGGGATGGCATCCATTGTCTTGAAGTCTTGAAAAGCCTCTAAAATTTATGAATTATAGTTCAACAGCTTCCATCTGATTTTAAGAAAACTCATGTTTTTTGAAGTACCGAAAATTCATCAATGTTAGTCGAATGACATAAACTTTTGATTTTTTATTGTTTAAAAAATAGATAGTTTGTTAATCTTCAAAGTGTAGCCAACAGATGCTCCTGGTTTTCTACTAATTTTACCCCCTATAGGTGTCGCGACAAGCTCATTTTTCTACCTGGCGTACCAAAAGGGAAGTCTTTTTTGTTCTACAAACTTATTTATCATCAGGTTTGGGAATCCCAGTCCAGCTGTGAAAGGGTTCGGGTATTTAGTGTACATAATAAACTGTGAGAGACCAAAGCCATGCTTCAGCAGTGAGTACCTTGTAGGGAGATGAATAGGCGTAAGAAAGAGCTGATTGACACCTACGTGCTGCACATCTCCGTCATGTCAGACATTATTGTCACCCCTAGTGACCTTGACATTGGTGACATTGTCTCTATCGAGCTCTTGCAGAAGAGCTGGAAAGATTTGCTCAAGTTTGTAGATCCCACTGACAAGTCTGTGAGTAGACCTACGGCTTATTTCCTATAAATGGCTCCATTTTGTCACTGTACTGAGTGTACTAGTGTGTAGTCCAATTGTTTACATATGTGTTGCGTGCGGCAGGTGAGCAAGGCCTATATAAAGTACTGCAGAGCTAACAGATGTCTCGCCCTAACTGCTGTACAACTGTTGAAATCTCTTGATAACAACAAGGATCGGGCCAATGAGGAGCTGCTAATACAGGTCAATACACGTTATCTATTGATTATTGATTTATTTATTTAATATGTAGTGCTGTGTCAATGTATTAGCTGCAAGTTAAATATCAATTTCACTGATTTTTAGTTTTGCAGCTAATCTTAGTCTGAGATCTTGCGCAACATTAAATGTCTATTAATGAGAAGCACCTGCTATCACTTGTCTCATTGGTGTAAATGCATTAAGAGTTTTGTATAATGGTAAATGTGTACATTGATGGGCGGCACTAAATGACGGAAGGTCCAACACAAACCCGCAAACACTGAACTTTTTTCTGTTTTGGTAATTATTATTTCTTGAAAAAATTAATGCCACCACTAACTCACCACTCCAAGGATCAGATCGACTGCACTGCAACAATATGTCACAACAATGCTTTATTCTACATACTCAGTGGTCATGTTAATTAAAAGCGCCTGAGGCTAAATTCGCTGTCCCTTGATAAAATTTTCTCTAATTTTTATTTCAGATTATGAAAGAACTAGGCTGGACTCATGTTCAGAGATACTTCGAAGATTGGCTGTGTGTCAAGTATCCACCCGCGTATACTTTATTCTAAAGTTTCAAGAGTTTAGGCTATTAACACACATTTCTAAAATAGCTGTACTATGATACAGCTTCATAATATGCTCCTTTTCCAAAACAAGACGAGTTCTATCTGCTCTTCTAGGCAGTCTCTTGATTTGTTGTTTTTAATGAAGTCATTTATGTGCTGAACAATAGCCTTAGAATTCATTTACATGTGTTCCATGGTATTTATTTGCTTGAGTAGCATGTGAAACAATTTTTCATCACATGTATGCATAACTAAATTTAGTGCTTTGCACGGATAAATTTGTTTGATTTCGACTACCTCTGATTAATCAAAACTTGGCAGAAACGGGAATTGTTTTTTTATTACCCAAAGCGTATCTGTTATTGATTGTCGTACATACCAGTAAGGTAAAAATGTGACAATAGTTAGCGAAAAGGTCTGACTTACGGATACACAAACGTAGAATAAGCACCAAGAGACGAATCGACTACATTTAGGTAAAAATGCATTGAGTAGGTTGCGAAAAACTCGCCAAGCTAGCCAATTCCGTGACTGAGGGCCATTTCAGCTTTCACGCTGGTTTGCATTTTTTCCTGCTAATTATTATAATTGATGATAATTATTATTGTAATAAATGAAATTGAATAAACATAAAATGGTAATAATAACAGCAATTATTATTATTATATTTTTGCTTTCATAAGTGGTATAATATTATGCACATGATATATATAGATTCATAATATAATAATATATAATTATGTGATAATGGTCTAAAAAATAATGATAAAATGCAGATGTAACCCTGTTTTTATTTTAGCTGCATTGGGCGAGAGCATTCTGGTGAGAAAAAAAATTTAAATTGAGTCACAGTACAGCAAACAATTTTTGCTGGTGGCAATAAAATTGCCTCCAAGGTCAAAGAGTTGGCTTCATGTATAAAATTACCGGTCCGTCAATACTACAAATTGGTGTACAAAAACTTAGGTTTACGAGAGGATTTACGTGAGGCAAGACAAGTAATGTAATTTGTGATAATCCGCTCGTGGTACCGCATGAGGTACTCATTAATGGCCTCATTTGGCTTTCACAAACTCTGTAATATTGGGAATAGTGCCAATAAGAGTACATGCACCAGGAGGATTTCCAGGTAATTGATTCTATTAGTTGAAAATATAAATAGGCTGAGGACTTGCGTCAGTTTTTAAGTAGGACAAAAACTATCGAATAGGGTGCAAGGGATATCATCTCCGAGCCCATTGGTGACATTTATTTTGAAGATGACCAAGAGTACAGTTTATAAAAACTACCATCTTTGATGTTGATGTCACAGTCATACGGTTAGGTAGTTTTTAACAGTCTCTTATCATGGTATCTGAGGAAATATGCGTTTCCGTCTTTTTAAAAATACAAAAATTATTGCCACTTTTGTATCGATACAAAATGCTAGCTGTAACTGGTTTTTTGGTTTACGCTTTGAAATTAATGGTTTCTTTTTTCTAAATACATTTAAAACAAATTAACAAGGATATGAGAACAAATTAAATAGGAAATCTGAGGCGTATCCTTGTATATAATTCAGTTTAGCGATAAACTGTTTCCCGATTGAGAACGATCATCACTATCCCCATTAACTTAGCTTCATGACTATGGTTGTGTACAGAGTTGATCCAATGTTCTCTTTCATTTTGTGAAGTCACAGTGGTTCACAAATATCTTACGTAATGCAGCCCAGGCTTTTGATAATTAGCCCCTGCATTTCAATTAGGTGCAATCAGAGGGATAATTCCGACATTTTACAGAGAGAAATGTGCGAAAGAACTAGTTGCGACCAAAGGTTGTTTCAGTTGACAACAATCAACTTCATATTGCACTCATTCCATGCATATCCATACTAGTAATGCTTGCACATAATTCTATACTCATCTCAAAACCAACAACACCAACAACATTCCATTCATTATTTGAAGCTATCGTTATGTAGTTTTTCGTAGGTGCAAATTTTTATTCACCAGCTAAATGTTGTGTTAACAGCAAGAATAATAATAAAAAAAAATCCCAATCATTGAAATTGTTTTGTTTAGTATTTGTTTGTGTGTGTTAACATGTTATCATTAGGATAATCACATATCATTATATTAGTATGTGCTGGGCAGTTGTATTGAAACAAATGATAAACAAAGATAGAAAAAAGCGTGCGTGGCCATTACGCTAAAAACGGAAACTGCGCATGTGTAACAGGAAGTATATTAAAACTATTTATGAACAAAACATTTTGTGATCATTCTGTGGAAGCAGAAGCACTGTCTTTTATGCATATTATGTTTGTACACCAATTCTAACCCTATGAAATTCCACCGGTGGAACCCACCTAGTGAAAAGCAGTTTTTGAAGTTATAATGTAGCACAAACTTGTGGTAAAACTTTTATACCTATATATACATGTATATACACATGGTTGGTTTATTTTATCTAGAAATGTGGTTTGGTTATAATACTAAAATGTCATAAATATGTGCTCCACAGCGTAACGTGCATCAAACCTCTAGATAATTATCCATCAACAACAATTGGTGTGGGTGCTGGGGCATTGACATAAACTGTGGATTAAGTGAATTACCTCTTACATAATATGCCTATTTATAGAAATACACAAACACTGGTCTGGTTAATGACTTTCCAAGCCTACACATTTCATCTATAAATCTTTTACATGAATTAATATGGGGGTTTTGAGCTTTTTTGCTACAACAATCGCTAAAAATTGGTTTTTGTTTACAATGAAAAATTATAAAGAAAAATGAGTACAGATACAGATATTTTTACATTATGTGGAACCACTACTGGAAAAAGTTCGCGCACAATCATCCAATTACAAAGTGGCCAATTTGTCGTGTCAAGCGCCTTTATTGTGAGAGTGTTCTTATTATACATTAGTACAGGGTTATTTTTGTGAGAATGATGTAATTATACATTGACAAGTATGGATCGGACTCCCAAGTTTTTTCATAGCCTATAATATGTCTTTTATTTTTTTAACCATCAGCATGAGTAGTAGAAAACTTTTTGTATCGAGATCTTTCACAATACTTCAGACTTTCGCAGCAGCTCCTATTGGATGTAACTTGTTGCTCAAGGCCAAACCATTGTCAATATTCTCGAACATTCCGTTTTGATTGTTGTAGCCAAACATGACTTCGTGTGCAATATTAGCTGCCAGTCGGCTGAAATATAGTGAGATAAACATTAATGGTCACCTTTAGTGTGCAACAATACTAAATATTTTGTAAACAAAGGATTGTAAGCAGAAAAGTATGATTTCTTTTTGGCATAACCATAAATTTTATTATTATTCTTGTTTTAGGTAATATGTTACACCATAGTTAGCACATTTACATTTCTGATAGCACCAAAAATAGTCAACGTTCACTATCTAAAATGATGTGTAGGCAGCTTACCTGATAAATGTCATATCCTCTTTGGCTTGTTGTCCGCGATTGCTTTGTTCCCGGTGTCCAATGTCGGTCGCTTGCTGATGCGCTTTTCTGCCACCTTTTCTTTGCCTTCTTTTACCTTTTCTCCCAATACCTCTTCTTCCTTTTCTTTGTTTTCTCCCAACTTCTTTTCCTAGTTTACCTTGCCGCCTGTTTGTCTGCTTAGGCTTGGGAGCAACCAAAAAAGCGAACCTCTTAGTATCGTTGTTAGCATTGGGTATTGGAGGGTCATGAACCTCAATGACTTCTTCAATGTTATCTCTAATTCTTCCAGATCCATTTTCTCCTCTCTCGTATGTGATGGTTTCATTTTCTATTACTACACTGTTAGGGTCATCTTTTGCTCTTTCCATGACCTCTAATGGTGACTCATCAACTATTTCAGCTAGTAGTGGTAGTAAGGTATTAGCCTCGAAATTTGTGTCCACTGAATTATTTCTTTCCATCGCTTGTAAGCCAGCCACAAGCACCAAGATGAAAATTAACCTAACCATCGTGTCAGCCATTTTCCGCTATCAAAGAGATATAGTTGCGAAATTTATAATGTGCTCGAAATGCGTGGAGACAAATAACTCACTATAAAGTTGTCGAGTTCTCTTTGAACCACCATAACAGTAACAAAAAATAGAACAGCTAGTATTAATTTTAAACTTTGATTAGTTTCGTTTGGCATTATATAAAGACATGGATGAAGATGTTTGCAGTTGAAAATATTACCTGAGACACAGAGTTGTGTGTGTGATGTCTATGAAGTCTGTGTAAGAACTGACTTCTGATAAACAATGCTGAAGATTTCCTTGGACTATCAGCTATGTTTGTTTAAGCAGGTAGTTGCTCCCATTGCTAGACTGTTAATCTCTAGCTTAAGTGGCTGATTTATCTTCGTGGATTGCTAAGTCAATAACCTGTTTCACTCCAAGGCACTTATAGTGATGACTTGTTACTTTTCTGGTCATATTTCTTCTGGATGAGCTCGCAAATTTAAAAGACAAGTTAAAAAACTGGCAATTTTTTACCTCTAAGCAAGAGTATAGCAAAAATCAACTATGAACCACATTGCATGAACGATGAAGCCCTTTATATTGAACAAGTTTTAATTTGGAGACAATAAATGGTAGAGATGATTGTTCTAAAAGAGTTCCAATGTGAAAGATGCAAGACTTACTATGAAAAACTTCTAACAAAGTTCATCTACAAATGGATTTTACCAAGTATGATTGATTTTCATGTATTTTTTTCAGGCAGGGTTCAGTTACCTACAGTAAATGAGTACCATTGTAATAGCAAGGGTACCATAAATATGTGATATTGTAATAGCATATATTGTGATTGTGCTATGGTAATAGCGCAGCTACAAATAAATGGTATTTGACGCTTGTTTCTCATATAAATCATTATTTTTCTAAAATTTTTTTTGGTTTTTGCCACCACTAGCAATAATATGAATCTTTACATTAGTCTGCGGGCATGGTCGCAATTGTGTGCGCTGGTTTAAGAGGCACCTTAAGAACGGCCGTTTAGTTTGTTAACTTAATATAGATTACAATCAGGTTTCTACTTCATTCACTTTGACAGTTACTTAAAATGTCCAATATTTGGAGTCTGCAATATGTAAGGGTTTTCAAGTTTCCGTGATCTTTGGTCTTATTTTCCCTACAAGCAAGTAAACATTTCCTAAACGTTGTCTAAACATTGGTTCCCGACTGAAAAAATTCAGCAAAAGACTTTTAGTAACATTATTCTCTAGACTCCCACTGGTGTTTATATAACATTTGAACAAACATACCGACAATGTTTTTGGTAGTTACAGAAATGCTATGGAAAAGGGTCCACGTAACATTTATCTGGCATTATTTGCAAATTTAATGTCCACCCACCGCTCCCCACACATCCTTATAAGTTTCATTTGCAATATTACCTGAGTGTTCTCTGGATAATGTTGTGTTATTGCTCAAAGATGGCTTGCAAGATACAGATTAGGCAAAAACAATATATTAGCATACGATAGCTCACAGTTCATTAGTTGTATGACTTTGTACTAAAAACATCAAACTAGAAAATCCTTGTCCTACTTTTCAGAAAATGTCGCACCCAATACGAATAAAAAAGGGCTTTGAGTGATAAACTTATAAATAAAAAGAAGCAAGCTGGATCAGAAGCAACTTAAAAAAATCAACAAACTAGAAATTATTGTTAATAGCTAAGAAACCTAGAAATTAGTTATGCTACCAGTTAGACCTTGGCATTTATATCCTGCTGAACGAAAAATTGAAACAAGTCTTAATAAAACACCGCAACTCCATAACTAATGTGGACCAACACTAGTAATGTATATTCAATGGGAAGTTGTCCCGCTTCTAGCAAAGATGGACAACTCTGAAACCACCAGTAGTTGGTGTTTATGTGTTCAGTCCAGTGCAGCAGTTAATGTTTGTTGTAGATATTGTAAAGGATTTTCGTGTGGTATGATAGAAATCTTTACCGACACTGTTGGAAGTAGCCCATATCTTGTAATAAACCATACGACATTGCTGAGTGCAAAGCAAGTGGTAGCATTAGCTCTCAGTGTAAGGCAGATAATTACAGTTATCCAAAGCTACCGAACGGTGATAGAATCCTCTAACGCACAAAGGTAACAATGTAGACTATAGCAGTAGCAATACGGTGATGACAGTTCTTTGCTATGGGAGATCTGTATTTATGCAAACAGATCCGGTTTAGACCAGGGACGCTAACTGATCTCCAGGGAATGTGTTATAGACAATTTAGTGCAGTTTCAGGTTTAATAACAGTATAATATGAATGATATACAAAATCTTGCAAAGAGAGACAGTTCACGAAGCATAAATAAACTTGACAATAATTAGAAAACCCACTAATTCAGTCCACGTAAATCCCAGAATACACTACGTTATCTTCAAACACGCAAGGTGTATTCAATACCAACTCTCAACTAACTCTGAAGCACTGGGCGATCTGCCCTTCTATTTATAAGACAACACACAGTTCAAATTAGATAACAATGATTGGTTGAAACTTGTACAACAGTGATTGGGTAATACAAAAGCAATCGCATTAGCAGCCAGATCTCTACAGCGGCAGACATAGAATATATATTTACATACATAGTGGCATAAGGTGACGCCCAGGAAAGACCCCTAAATAATAAAGTTAATAGGGCTAATTATGCATGTCAAAGATTGCGACTTTCAACTACCCTAGATTGGCTCTCTTCAGCTACGATCCTGCGTACGGCTGGCATTTTCTCATTAGGTAAGAACTTGGTCTTGGCTCGTTGTTACGCATCCATCAGGTCATGGTCATCTCCTACATCTTCGTAATAGTAATAAATGGTCCATTGTCAAACGCACGGCTGTTCTGTACAAATCCATCACAATATTGTAAAGGTTTTTAGTAGTGTCCTCGAAAAGCTTTGCCGGCACTGCAGAGAGTAGCCCATATTATAAGTAGAGACAACACGGCGGCCTACCAGATATTTGAAACCAGCAAACAGTGTAGTGACGGACTGATAGAAACCTCTAAACAAATCGTAATGTGTAGTGTACAGCCGCTAGAGTGCATAGGTTTGGCAGCTTCTTGTAACTTTGCTGTAATTGGTTTAGTTACGATGCTCGCTGCATGACACAAGTACAAGAACTTGATTGCTGAGCTTCTGCAGAGGTTTTTTGTTGGATCTTTGAGTTTATAAAAGTTTTCCACTGCGTAGAGGCTGATTTACAACACACCAAAGCTTCTGCATGAAATAACACATTATGGTGGTGAGTCATTTCTTTGTGCTGATGATTTTCTGTTACATATTACATGCATAATAAACTGCAGAACAGAACTGAAAAATAGTATGCAATAGCTGTAGTATCGGGAGTTATCTACACACCTTGAGTATTCTTTATATCCTTCCTAATGACGTAGTCACGTGGACATGTGACCTCACATGAAGTAGTTGAGTTTTGAGAGTGAACCGGTGTAGCAGGCGTGAGCTGCTGGGTGTTCATTGAGCTAATAATAAATACATGTATTAACCCTCACGTACCATACTTATCATTATATAACACGCTGACAGAATACTATAATAGCCTACATAAAATTTTCAAAATAAAAGGAAGAAATAACCCAAAATATTTAATTGAAAAGCAAAAACACCTCTTATTTCATCCTTGTCATTTGTAAAATGAACTCGTTACTTTCTGCTAAATTTCAGATTCTTAATTGTACCAAAAAGGTAGATGTTCGAAAAGGACAGCATAAAGGCATAACAGTTTTGGTTAGGCTCATGCTGAAGAGTTTCAGAAGCAAATAGAGTAATAAACGCATAATAACTGGGTTTTTTTTACTTCAGTGTTAGTAAGTGAACATGGCAACGGTCAAGCGTTGCATATTCTCATGTTTTACTTTGCCAATAGACTGTTTAAATTCATAGCAGTTTATTTTATTTCTTCTCCTTTTATGTTCAAATGAAATAAACCGCTGTATAAACTAAACATCGAATCTGAAGTAGTAACAAGCAGATATGTGTACTTCAGGTGACCATGCAGTTGCGTTGATCAATTCATTTATATTAAAGAAGCCATTGTAAAATAGTACATTGTTACATTTGTACTCATAAACTGCTGAGTGTTATAGCCCAGTGCACTATTCTATGTTTGACTTTACCTTATTTATAATTGAAGAAAATCTTGTCAGTTGTAAAAGTCTGAAACACTAACATACTCATAATTACCCATAATAAGCTTCGTATGAATAAAAAAAGGAAGAGAATGCATGTAAAATAAAAGTGTGTCAAGGTTTTCACCTCCTACTCTTCGGAGAAAGTACCGTTGTTAATTCCATAATTAATGCCAGCGGGTGAACCGAAACTATGCATTGCTGTATAAATTTGAAGTTTGGAGTGTTGTTTTTATTCTGTCGTCTCCTGAGATAAAGTTTGGCTTCTCAGTTTTCTCCGATGGAATTGTATTTGGCTGTGGATGAGATGAATGTCCCTCATATATGGAACTCGCTACAAAAGATATCAGCATCAATGTTTACCTTTTCATGAGTTATTGACAACTTTAGTTAACCACAGAGTAGAAATTCAAGATTGAAAGTCGCAAGAAAACATTGTATAACATGCATTTTTCATTTCTAATAAAGGAGCACTTACAGTTTACTTTAGGACCATATGCTAGTTGCTAAATACTAAACACAATACGTCCCTTGAATATCGATCTCTATGTTCCTAATAGACTGCCTACCCTCTCACCACGCTATTTTATATTTTTCAGTGTGAAACTAACTCTGTAGCTATTATACAAATCACATTTTGCATTAAGCTGATCACAGAGTTTCTGCACGTTTGGGTTTGCCTTTTGGAATTTTGCTTGAATTTTATCCCCTGCTGATGATTACATACACATGCATTGTGAATGTTTTAAAATATAAATAAAAGAGATAAAAATAAAACAACGCATTGTACAAAAGCGAAATGAAGTCATAGCGCCTATGCTAAATTAGCCATGCGTGATATCTTGCATTTATTCACCGTGTGACGCAAATCAGAATAGAGAATAATAGCTGGAAAAATTATAGGTACACTCAATAAAATAAGCTTGTAGACATCTTTCTGTGACATTTTTGGTAAACCTCAGTGGAATAAACAAGTATTATTTTTTGTGAAGTATGTGCAACTGCAGAGAAAAATGAAGCGTATTGTGGTACATAGCGTTAATAGTCATGTTCGGATCAAGAACGTTCATGCCAAAACGGGCAAATTTTTTGTTTTTCGGCGAGGACAAAACGTGATTTTTGGAGCTTTATACTGAACGGCGGTTTTACCGTTTAGGGGGTTGTTCACTGTACGACGTTCTTGCTCCGAGTACGTACAGTTCTGCTATAATAAATATTTTTGCATAATATTGTAATAGATCTGCACAGTGTAGCTCTCATATCTTCAGCCGGTGCTATTATTATTATATCTCTTCTACATAAAAAATACTCACTAGATTACTACTCTTGGCTACCCACAAGAGTTCAGCTGACCTGCAGCTCACCCAAGCCAAGCCAAGCTTAAGGAAGGATTTCCGCCACTAGTGCTCTGACTAACATGTATCTATTTATAGCTATTATTGAGTGTTAGTGTGCCAGCTTATGATTGCTTTTTATGCCTCGCTGGGGGTATTATTTCCAACCAATTGTATGCATGTTATCAGCTGATTACTTGTTTCCTATAAATACTCCTGCATTCCGCCCAGAGGTTCAGTTCTTAGACAGATGCTCAGATCGTAGAGAGAGACAACGAGCAGTAGAGGACTCAGTAGTAACTAGTGTGTAGCAAGCGAACTGTTTTGACCAGTTATATGTTGAGTATTCACTCAACCCTTGCCGTCAGTTACCACCGTTCTTTATTTTATGATTTGTGTCAATCATTCACTTTTTGTGCGTTGCAATTAGACATTGTTTGCTTTTGTTGGTAGTAATGAACCATTGTTACCTCCAACTCTGTGATATCTGTGAGGCCGGTTGCCTGAACACAGTTGTGCCTGCTCTATAGCAGCATCCGGTTATATCTAGCGTAAGATAAACCACCACAGCTTTGCCACTCTACTGCTACGCTACTATTACAGTAGAAACAAAGCCGGACAATATAGCCCTCCGTAAGTGCCAGTAACGGTCAACTCCATACACGGGGAAAACCATTACAATATGAGCCCTTTTACGGGAGCTATCATTTTTGCTTAGATGCAACACACACACATACATGTATATATCAATTATTATTTTTGTTATTATTACGGATGCTAATAAAAATTATTGTTTTATTTATTGAAGTATTATTATTGTTATTGTTTATTATTATAATAATTATTTATCACTGTTATCTTTTGTTGTTAGTTAGTAAATAGATAGAAAACGATGATGGTTTTTAAATAATTAAAACTTGACAACCTCTGGGGCGGCCATTTTTTTATTTGTTTCCGGATTTTTGTGACTAATTGACAACAAGGGAACACAGCTCCTGATATAGAAATTTACGTTTTTGAACGTTCAACTCACATAAATTATGCCAAGAACGAATGTCAAAATAGCATTCAGAAGCACTTTCCCGTACCAATTTTTTCAAAGCATGGACGTTCTTGATCCAAAAATGCCTACTGTGTATCACTGAAGTACAATAGATATGCTCAATATCAACTGCAAACTTGTATTAATGTACACCTGAGTCAAGATACAGCCTAGAAATCCACCAGCTGATCAATTTTTGTGAGAGATAATGTAGCATGTAGATGAGTTTTGGCTTAAAGCAATAGCAATGCTGGGACAAGAACAGTTGAACAACTCTAAGAACTAAATCATCACAGATGTGTACCAGGACACAGATCTGGTCTAAGGGAAGCAGAGAAAGTTGTCGCAGAAACCACCCTGGGAGTTAGGAGTTAATCTCTTGTATCAGGATTGAGAATACAAGTTTGTGTCAAGTTTTAGTAATCAGATTTCTCTTGGTGTTCCAAGTTCACCAATCACAACCATTTTATTGACCTTGAAACTCTGACATCTCATGAATACATACATGTAGCTGCCATGTGTTGTAACGTGTCATCATGCTTGATCTCCTGGTAGAGAAGCGGACTTTCTTCATTGCAAGCAGCACCTGCAAATTTTTTTTGTGAAACTCTTAGATAAAATATATATATAATATACATATCCAGTATATGACTTGAACAACTGTTTTTGTCTACTCTGTATACATATAGTTTACTATAAGTGTACAAACATGACCATGTCATCTCAGAATAATATGATTGTTTGAATGACTAACTGAATGTCAAAAAGTAATTAAGCTCTGTCAAAGTAAAATGAATAGTAAATGCAGTAAAACATATTAAAGTTGATGGAGTGATCACTCCTGTATACTCAACTTTACACAATACAATTAGACCAAACAAAGCATACCAGTAGGTTGTTGGTATTGCTGACTTTGATCAGGCCCAAAAGGTGTAGCTTCTCTCTGTCTCCTGGAACGCCATTGTTTATAACAATCTCGTAAGCACGCTACTATGAGTACACCAAGTACAACAGCTGACACGGTTATTGCTAGGTATAGAACCGTATCAAAATCGTCACCTGTAATCATGAAATAGTTAGGAAATCTGCACTAACTTTATGCACTACACTTGTGGTGGATTATGGCATCCACTACTAACCCACTAATGCCAATCCTCAATGACAAACACCTAATATGGCCTGTTGACAAGGTTTAAACCCAGAATTGTTTACAACCATAAAACAAAAAGTAGCAAAAAAAACTTTGAACATTGTAAAGGATGTCACCACTCCTTAAGATGTTAGGCAGTGATAGAATTGTGGTGGTACGCGGTGGTACGGCGTCCCCTCACCAACATTTTAATGGGGACGGTTGGGCAAAACGTACCCCCACCAATTTGCACACAAAAATGCATCCAAACAACGCTATGAAACACGATTGCGAGGCATTGAAACATATATAGTTCAATGCCGATATCAAAGTTCTGTTGCCATGGTAGTGAGTAACAAATGGATTTAAATTGGCTCGCTGTTACACATTTACTGTTTAACTATTGGTCAGTCAAGACAATGCTGTCCAATAACAGTGTGCTCCCTTGTCATTCGCGGGTGTTAGTTAGCAAAAAATTTAGTAGTAGAAGTAGCTAGTTCATTCAGTCATTCACTTCTATCAACATGAAAAGAACAAGCAATGGGAGAACCTTGTTTAGTTATTTCACTTCAACTGCCAAATCAAGCAATAGGTAAACATTTTTTTGTAGTAAAGTTGGATAAATTTCCACCAGCGGTGTGTCAATTATTCACTCACTGCTGTTGTTGTTGTTGAGAATGTGATGATGAGATCAGCTGTTGTTGTTGCTTGTCTCACTCAGCTGCTACTAAGTTTTACTATTACTACTAACAATAAATTATAGTAATAATATTAATAATAAAATAAATTATATAGATTTATATTATATAATAATAATAAATTAATCACTTCATTTATTATTAATTTAATAAATGTTATTACTGTAGAGGACCGGCGACGTTAACTACTCCCACCGAACATTACATACGGTTACACTTACACTTACACTCATCTATGTCTAGTTCTATGTTTACTACATGTCTCGTTCTATGTATACGATATCCCAGATACGTGTGACAGTTCTATGCCCGCGCTTTAGGGCAGACACTTCTATGTACATTTTATCATTATTTTACTTACTATGTAAACTTATACGCATGCCATGTGAATCCAGCCATGCATTCACTGTTGTACCACCCCTTGTATTTTATTTGCACACGCTGGCCAATCAATTGTGCCAGGTGTGGCCTCTTTTGTTCACTACATGTCAGTCACTTTTATTATGTAACAGTTTACATAAATACGCATGTTCTAGTCAAATAAATCAGAGTCAGCTTGCACACTCTCAGAAGTTTCTTTGTACATACAAATAACTTCACTGCGCACCATTACTCGAGTAGTAATATACAGGCAGATCAGTCTGGACCTCTGCTGGCCGAACTTAGCTTGTCTAACTTCGCCTTCAATGTTCGACCTCTGCACAGCACTACAATAAGACAGCCGAACCTCTGCTGGCCGAACCTAGTTTTACTAGTTCGCCCTTCAAAGTTCGAACACATTGCATACACACATAACAGCTAACGCAACCGGCAGCTCGCTAGTTACTGAGATGGTCAACCACTACTCTCTAGTATACTAAGTCGACCTGTGGAAGGGTTGTATCGCTAGACACAGTTGCCATTACAAGTTCGGGAGGTTGTGCAGGTAGGCCGAGCTACCCCCTCACACCCCCACAGTGAAATCCTGCACATTGGTGGCAGCAGTGGGATTGACAGACACCCACAAGAAGCAACTCCCAGAGGAGGAATGGCAACCAGGAGAAGAGCACTAAGCACTGACAGGGATCCTTCTAGCCTGCAGATGATGGGGACGCTCACCGATATCCTAGACCGCATGACAGTAGCCACATCTAGAGACAAATTCAGAGTACCACAGTACGATGGTACAGGAGATGTGGACTACTTTCTGCAACGGTTTCAGGAGGTAGCCAGAGCAAACCATTGGCCGGCAGAAGAAGCAGTAATCCACCTACGCCAAGCCTTGACAGGCAAGGCCGAACAGTGCGGTCGAGGTGAGACCACTGAGGAAGTAGCACGGACACTACGGGCGACCTTTGGCATGACTCGTTCGGAAGCTCAAGCAAAGTTGCTAAGCTACCGACGAAACCCCAGAGAAAGCCTCAGAGACCATGCCCTCGCAGTCGAGCACCTCGTTACGGCAGCCCATAGCACTCTGCCGCGACAGAACAGGGACGAGCTGATAATGCAGACGTTCCACAGCACTCTAGGACATACGTACCTACAACGCCACTTGTTGGCGGTACGCCCTCAGAATCTGGAGGAAGCGATCTTAGCGGGAAACGAGTTCCTGCAGGTGCCTCACCAACCGGTCGGAGGACCCCACATCAGGATGGTAGAGACCGACCCCCTGGAAGAGGAGATGGCTCCACAGAGAGAGATGGCTCGACACCAAGAGGTACAGGACCCCTTGGCACAACTGCTTAAAACCATCGAAGGGCTGAGCAAAGAAATTGCCAGCCTAAAGACAGAAAAGAAGGCCGAACCACCCAGGAGATGTTGGGGATGCCAACAAGTGGGCCATACCCGGAAGGCATGCAAGACCGTCCCTTGGCCTAGCCGCCAGGGAAACGACTACCGCCCGCAGCAGTAGGGAGACCCGCTGGCTGCACACGGGCAACGACACCTCAGAAGGAAAGGGCACAGGCGCCCTCCAGTGGACCGGCAACAGTGCGTCGAGCGACTCCTCCCCTGGACCTCCTGACTAGTCCCCCCATCGCCCTACACAACCGTTTTGCCAGCCTGTCGGCACTCGACAGCTCAGTGGCGGAAGAAACGGACGGCGACGGGACTCCAGAGCAGCAGGAACCAAGGCCCAGGAGGAAGGACAGGCAGACACAAACGCCCCCACTGAAGAAGGAAGAATTCATTCCAAAGCCTGTGACCCTCCAGAGCAATCAGATCGAGCGACCGTACCGCTCAAGTTACTACCTACCTGGAAGGGTAGAAGGAGAGGCGGTAACACACCTCATCGACACCGGCTGCAACACTAACCTGTTGTCCAAGCGAGTCTTTGATCGTTTACCGAACCATGTACAGCACAAACTACAGCACTACGATTCCCATGGAATCATGGCCGACGGGACGAGACTCCCATTCTATGGCTTGCTCTCACTAAAGGGAAGGATACGGCACGTCAAGTTTGAAGAGACCTTCGTGGTCAGCCAAGTCAACGAGGACGTTATCCTAGGGATGCCCTTCCTGACAAGCCAAGGATGCCAGATGGGATTCGACCGTCCAGTGCTGGTAATACAAGGGAAGGAGCTGGCCTGTACCGACCGCCACGGGAGAAATCTCGTGTCTAAAGTACAAGTCCGACAGGACACCCAGCTTCCACCACAGACAGAAGTGACTATTCCATGTCACTTGAGCTCCAGGGATACATTCCCTCAGGGAGTAATTGAGAGCATCCAGGGTGGGATACCCATTGCCACCAGCATCAACAGGCCTGACGCGCAGGGACGCGTACTGGTTAGATGTTTGAACCCGACGCAGGACACCTTGAGACTACCCGCAGGAGAGGTTATTGGTACCTTTACGGGAGTGGAAGAAGGTGGCGTCCAAGAGTTGACGAAACCAGAAGGACAGCGGAAGAACAGGACGGGAGGAAGAGAGCTACCCCCCCATCTGCATGACCTCTTCCAGCAAGCAAAGAGAGGGTGCCAGGACCCATGGCAAGAGCAGCAAGTGAAGGAGCTGCTGATCGAATACCAGACGGTATTCAGTAGCCATAGCGGAGACCTGGGTAGAACAACCCTAGCAGAACACTCTATCCCCACCGTGGAAGGGGCCCGACCTATTCGATGCCCACCACACCGGCTGGGACCAGAGAAGGAGGCGGAAGCAGAACGTCAGATTAAAGACCTTTTAGAGAAGGATCTGATCGAGCCGGCCGACGGAGCTTGGAGCTCCCCTGTGGTACTGGTGAGAAAAAAGGACGATACGTGGAGGTTCTGTGTGGACTACCGGAGGCTGAATGATATAACCAAACAAGACGCCTACCCCATCCCCAGAATCGACGAATCACTGGATGCTCTAGCTGGAAGCAAGTATTTCACTACGTTGGATCTCACTAGTGGGTACTGGCAGGTTCCCCTGGATCAGGACGCCAGTGACAAGTCGGCCTTCACTACAAGAAGCGGCCTGTGGAAATGGAAGGTGTTGCCTTTCGGGTTGACGTCAGCCCCCGCCACCTTTCAACGGCTCATGGAAAAGGTCCTCAAAGGTCTTCACTGGAAGACGTTACTCTTGTACTTAGATGATGTGATTATCATCGCGCCCGATTTTCAGACGCACTTACAAAGGCTCGGGGAAGTGCTAGGACGACTCCACCAGGCAAACCTGAAGGTAAAGCCCTCTAAATGCGAACTGCTGCAAGAAGAGGTCAAGTACCTCGGACATGTAGTAAGCGCAAAAGGAGTAGCTACCGACCCAGGAAAGGTGGAAGCAGTCAGGAGATGGGAGGCACCAACGGACGTAAAGGGGCTGCAGGCATTCTTAGGAACAGCCGGGTACTATCGCCAGTACCTCCCCGACTACGCCACGATTGCCAAACCTCTCACCGTGATGACGGGCAAGGAGACACCATGGAAGTGGGGACAGGTGGAGCAGACAGCCTTTGACCAGCTCAAAGACAGACTCACCCAAGCCCCGGTACTCGGATACCCCGACCCCAGCTTACCGTATATACTGGATACTGACGCCAGTGCGGTAGGAGTCGGTGCTGTGCTCTCCCAAGTACAAGAAGGCAAGGAACGCGTCATTGCATACTTCAGCAAGACGCTGGCACCAGCAGAGAGGAACTACTGCGTCACCCGGAAGGAGCTAGTTGCTGTCATCAAGGCAGTAAAACATTTCCGCCCCTACCTCTATGGACGGGAATTCAAACTCCGGACGGACCACGCATCCCTCCGCTGGCTGTGCAGACGGAAGGAACCATCGAACCAGATCGCTCGATGGTTGGAGATCCTGGCTGAGTTTCGTTATAAGCTCGAGCACAGAGCTGGAACTCACCATGGCAATGCTGATGGACTCAGCCGACAGGGGCCCTGTGCGGACTGCAGGCAGTGCGACTCCATCGAGCAGAGAGATGGGGGACCTTCCCATAAAGAGCTACAGCAGGAGGCTGGACAGAGACCTCAGAGAGAGGTGAGAGACGACCTCGACGCATTGAACCCGGTACATCCCCCCCAGGACTCGGCTCAGAAGCAGTCGAAGGGACGGGATGCGGTAGGCCGGACTTATGCCGAGCTGAGACGACCGGGAGACATGCTGGAGAGGGAGTCTACCGAGAGAGGAAGGAAAGAGGAGCGGGTCAACCTCACTGTGACAAACCCGGTACACTCCGCCCAAACCTTGGCTCAAGAGCAAAGGGACGGGCAGGATGCGGTAGGCCGGATTTATGCCGAGCTGAGACGACCGGGGAGCGTCACAGAGAGAGAATTGGCCGAAGGGAGTGTCGAGTTGAGGACACTGTATGATCGGAAGGAGGCGATGGAGATCCGCCCTGACGGAGTGCTCATAATCACGCTGCACCACCCTTCCAGAGCAAAGCAATGTGTAGTCTGCCCACCAAGTAGGAGGACACAGGTCGTCTGGGAGACGCACAGGATGATCCATGCAGGGATTCATCGGACAAGACAGCGCATCCTGATGGATTGGTACTGGCCAGGCATATCCCCCCTGGTCAGGAGACTAATCAAGGATTGTGAGGTGTGCCAAGTCGCCAAGAATGGAAAGAAGGCAGAGAACCCTCACCGACAAAGGATGTACGCAGGACGACCTTTTCAGAAGTTGGCGGTCGATCTAGTCGGCCCCCTGCCCTTGACGAAAAGGAAGAACCGTTGGGTGTTGGTCCTCACCGACCACTTCACCCGTTGGCAGGACGCGATAGCTCTGCCTGATGCCACAGCACCTACGGTCGCCGTCGCGCTGGACGAACGAGTGTTCGCTTACTGGGGCCTGCCCGAGCAGCTACACTCCGACCAAGGGGCTCAGTTTGAGTCCGTGCTGTTAGAAGAGCTATGTAGCCTGTGGGGTATCAAAAAGACAAGGACCACCCCCTATCACCCGCAAGGGAATGGAATGGTGGAGCGTCAAAACCGGACGCTGGGAGATGCACTCCGGACGTTGATACTAACGAAAGGCCAGGACGAGTGGGACAGTCTGCTGCCGCAAATCATGCGGGCCTGTCGCAGCACCCCCCACTCAGCAACCGGGGAAACGCCCAACATGTTAGTAATGGGACGGGAGGTACGCCTTCCCGACCAGCTAACAGGCACGCCCCCTTCCTTGGACCCCCGCAACGTCTCGGAACACACGGCAGAAGTGCAAGAAAATCTCCGGACGGCACATGAATATCTAAGACAGCAGCAGCAAGAGATTAGGAGCCAGGACGATGAGGAGCCCGCCGTATTTCAGAAGGGGGAACTCGTCGTGTTAGAAAACAAGCGGAGAGTGAAGGGAAGTAACCCGAAGCTACAGCCACGCTTCGTCGGACCCTACCAGGTGCTGGAGGCCTTCCCAAACCACACCTACAAAGTGGAAAGGAATGGGCAGTGGTCCATTCAGAATGGGATGCGGCTGCGTCATTATAGGACATGCCAGGAGCCGGTCGGCCGAGCACCCCCTTGCCGAGAGCCCGCCCTCCAACCAAATATGAAAGGGGCCAGGAGAGGACGACCCCCCAAGGCACGCCCTGCCCCCGCTGAGAACCTGGAGTTATTACCCTTACCACTGACCGTACCAGAGCCATTACCGTTGCCGTCACCCCCACCAGAAAGGCCACCGTTGGCCAGGGAGTTCCCTAGCCCACCGCATCCCCAGGAGCCTGGAAACCCCCCTCTGGGAGAGGGGGCACCCCCCACTCGGGAGTTATCACCCCCACGTTCACCTGCGGTGCATCACAGTCCAACCAGAAGGCCTGAGGTACTAGGACACAGCAAAGTAAAAGTAGAGAGGAGAAGTATAAACGAAGAAGACACGCCCCCACCAGAGGTCATTCAAAGGGCACCCAGCCCACCGAGGCCCCCAGCCCTCAGCGACGAAGACTGGCCGCCCCTGCAGCCCAGCCGGCTGCCCGCCTCACCCGTGAGCCGACCACAAAGGGAGAGGCAAAAGCCAACCAGATTAAATGATTACCACTGCTATACAGCAAGGGGGGAACACATACCCAATACCCCACCTACTGGAGCAGGCAGCCAGGAGGTCACATCACCACCACCACCATCAACAACTCTCCTGGAGAAGAAAGTACCAGAAAACCCGGCCGAAATCGGTTGGATAGGAGCAAAACAAAGAATAAATAAAAGAAAGATAGAAGAAAGTGAGACGAGTTATCATGAAGAGAGACGAGGGAGAAAGAACGAGCGAGGGGAAACAAATCCCCAAACCAGTAAACTCGTCGCCGAAAAAAATATGAAACAGGGTAGCATAACTTCCAGTTATAGCGAACAAATACCCGCCACCTCACGTCATCAAAACAGTACCACGTGGGGGATGACGCTGAGAGAGCACGTGGTGGCCACCACCAATCAAAATATAGATAGGTGCAGGAGCCGCCAACGCTCAGTTGCCATTCAACAGAGAACAAGTTCGCTACCCAACAGACGAGTAGATCAACCGGACAACATACCAACCACCATGGCTAGAACTGCACAGCACACCAAAGAAAGGATCGACATAACCTCTACAACAGGTGAGCAGTTGCCGAACGTGTCGATACGATCTCTTACCAACGCCTTAGATCAACAGATGAAATTATCAGTAACTGTCCCTCGCAAGGAGGACATGTTACGAAAAGACAGCAACTCGCCTCTCGTCAATATAAGACATATTGCTATTGCAGAAGAGGGTGAAATAACTTCACCAGAACCGGCCACCCACCTCATGAGGGAGATTTGGCTCAGTGGAGACACGATAAGGACTATAAAAGAAATGGCAGTGCAAGTCGGAGACAGCGACCAGTGGAAATGCACTAGGTGTGACTTCCAACAACTACGGAAGAGAGTGATCTACCACGTCAGGCAACACCTAACATTCTTCTTTTGTAAATGTGGAAAGAAGAGTCCATCAAGAGACGCCATCTTAAAACACATTCGTGTACAAGGTGGCACTACCGAACACGGTGGAAAACACAAACCACTGTACGAGGTGGACGTAGATCGGTACGAAGAATTCTGCAAAGCCATAGGCTGGAAGTCACCACCGCCCTTCGGCACCCCGACCCCCTGCATAGAGAAGGCACCAGCAGAAAAGACAGCAGTAGAAAAGAAGCAAAGCGACAAGGCAAAGAGAGAGAAAGCGCCAGTACACAAACGGCTGGGAAAACAACCAGAGTCACCTCCCCCGACCAAGAAGAGGAGGATGACTCCCCCTCGCCGCTCGACCTCACCTAGGAGAGAGCGCCCCCAGCCGAGCTCATACAGTTGGCGCGCCGAACGCGAACATTCGGCCGAAGCAGACAGACAGAGACGAAGGCGGGAGCATAGACACCGCATGGAGGCACTAGACCGGGAATTACATGCCATCACGCACGAAGCTTGCCAGTTACTACTACGTGCAGAGGACATTAAGAAGGAGTTAACCCGCCCATACAGAGATTAGAAGGAACCCTACCAACGCCGCCGACATATTTATTGGCCAGCATCGCCAATGGAGGGGAGTGTGTAGAGGACCGGCGACGTTAACTACTCCCACCGAACATTACATACGGTTACACTTACACTTACACTCATCTATGTCTAGTTCTATGTTTACTACATGTCTCGTTCTATGTATACGATATCCCAGATACGTGTGACAGTTCTATGCCCGCGCTTTAGGGCAGACACTTCTATGTACATTTTATCATTATTTTACTTACTATGTAAACTTATACGCATGCCATGTGAATCCAGCCATGCATTCACTGTTGTACCACCCCTTGTATTTTATTTGCACACGCTGGCCAATCAATTGTGCCAGGTGTGGCCTCTTTTGTTCACTACATGTCAGTCACTTTTATTATGTAACAGTTTACATAAATACGCATGTTCTAGTCAAATAAATCAGAGTCAGCTTGCACACTCTCAGAAGTTTCTTTGTACATACAAATAACTTCACTGCGCACCATTACTCGAGTAGTAATATACAGGCAGATCAGTCTGGACCTCTGCTGGCCGAACTTAGCTTGTCTAACTTCGCCTTCAATGTTCGACCTCTGCACAGCACTACAATAAGACAGCCGAACCTCTGCTGGCCGAACCTAGTTTTACTAGTTCGCCCTTCAAAGTTCGAACACATTGCATACACACATAACAGCTAACGCAACCGGCAGCTCGCTAGTTACTGAGATGGTCAACCACTACTCTCTAGTATACTAAGTCGACCTGTGGAAGGGTTGTATCGCTAGACACAGTTGCCATTACAAGTTCGGGAGGTTGTGCAGGTAGGCCGAGCTACCCCCTCACACCCCCACAGTGAAATCCTGCACATTACTTTAGCAGTTGTTGTACTAATAAATCAAATACTAATATTTTTATTTAATTATTATTTATATAGTTAATTATTAATCATGAATAACAATACATATTTTATTAAAAATTGCTTTTTTTATATTATTATTGTTTATCTACTATATAAATGTAATATATGAATGATGAACATTTTTTTATCTCATGGTCACGGTGGTGCTTATTTTTAATTATTATTATTATTATTATTTGTATGTTATTCATATTAGTACTATTTTTCACTAATCAACAATAACTTCTAACTTCTTACTGCTTTAGTTGTAATATTAGTAGT
This sequence comes from Cryptosula pallasiana, assembly GCA_945261195.1. Taxonomy (NCBI): domain Eukaryota; kingdom Metazoa; phylum Bryozoa; class Gymnolaemata; order Cheilostomatida; family Cryptosulidae; genus Cryptosula; species Cryptosula pallasiana. Next base: position 5,455,154 of record OX183132.1, on the reverse strand, counting down.
ATTAATAATAAAAATCAGATTTACTGCTGCTACCTACCAGCTGCCTACTGGTAATAACAGCAACACTAACTAATAAATATTATGAACTATTATTATTGCCATGTTATTATTTAATTATTGTTAAGTTTATCGTTTTAATATATAGTAGTAGCACTTTAGAATTATTTTAATTATTATCATAATACTCTTTTAGTTATATCATAATAATAATAATCTTTAGTTAATAAAATACAAATAATAAATGATCATTGTTATCATTATCACAAAGTTTGATGAGTAATAATAATAATATCCTGCTGCCTGCTGCCACTAACTATAACAACAAATGAAGAAGGTACAAATAAAAAGTTAAATTGAAAATGGCTCTCACTCACTACTTCAAGCTAGTACTAGTAGTACTACCTACTATTGAGTATTAATAATTAATTATATAGGGTTGTGTTTTTATTTTTATCAAAAAAATAATAATCAAGGATATTTTTAATCGTGATCTGCTTGTACAGTTAATAGTTGTATGAATTGTTATTTCTGGCGAGTATCCTGTCTTATTGGCAGGATCATTTTGTTGAAACGTTGTGAAACACGTGATCGACTTGCCGTACGATCGACCTGCGGCGGAGTGCGGCTCCCGCTTTGACATTGCACCACTTCATGCAGAGTACCCCCACCAATTTTTTTTCAATTCTATCACTGATGTTAGGTGCAACTGTACTAAGGCGGGGGGGGGGGGAGAGAAGGGTAATACCACGCAGGGTAATGGTAATTGGGTATAATCTTACTGTTAATTGTTTACAAATATCTACAATTAGTCTTTTGTGTAACTCGGCCAAAACTTGAGCCTACTTGACCAATAAACAAGTATTTGCTGAGAAAATCTGAATTTTCGACCAAGATTTGACTCACTCAGTGGAGTGGCAGTGAGAGATAAATATTTGCGCGAGTAAACATATACATAGAGTTATAAACTGCCTCTCAACCAATGACAGGTGTGATTTACTACTGTCTGTGACCTCTTTTGACCTTTGAATGAGCTGATGAATAATAACATGTATTTAACCTGTTGGAGTTCATCGTCACGCTTGAACAAACAAATTTCCTTCAGAGCAATAAAGATTCATTTGACAAGTGAGTGACACATTGAATAAACTGCTCATGAGTTTGACATGAGCAGTTTTGAAGTTCTTCCTTCCAGCTGTGTAATCACAAAATTTCAGACTGATTAAACCCTGATGGAAGGCATGATCGATTTAGGAAATAAAAGCAATTTTTTCTGCAATAGAGCAGTCTTCAATGAAGTGTATCAGTTAAAAAACTGTTAAATGCAAGCACAACAGATCAGGAGGAATGACCAAATGTGACTCTTGGTCAGTTGATTGTCCAGAGTTTGGTCTGTCCCTCTTGAGAAACCTTTGTTGGAGTATTTTTGTTGCGCACTATTGTGGAAAGAAATGCAGATGAAGATTAACAGCTTCATGAAGCGGTCGCGCGCTTGCTAAAAACTCAGCTACACGACGTTCCAAGAGCTTATCCCTCTACTCAGATTATTTCCGTGTATTATAGGACGGAAGCCTTCTACGGCCAACTAGAATATCAATTAGTTTCTAAGGAACACAGTCCACGGCTGTCACAGCCTTTATCATAAAAAATGCATTTACTTGAGGGTATGGAAGATGAGTTTGTTTTTTTGCCAAAACCGATAATTTAAATCTTGCTATACTAAGCTACATCAAGTCAACACATGTAATATGTGGTAGGGATTAGACCTGCACTAGTTGCATGATATGTAACTGTAGAGCAGTGGTTCTAAAATGGTGGTAAATTTACCCCCAGGGGTAAATTTGAACAATATCGGGGGTAAATTCTCCTGTCTCATATTAATAATATTTTTTATAGCCTATTTTCAAGTATTGCTATATTGTACCAACAGAATGAGCCTTGTAAACTGTAAATGCACATGCAAGTGTGTGATGCACAGCAAAAGCATGCATCCCAGTGGTGGTATTTGCCAATTGGTTGATTAATGATTAGTCAGCATTGCATCATTTCCTCTTGTAATTACATGCGCATGTATAAAGATTTTAGTTGAGCCATGCACTCTTAATATGTAAGTAGTGAACTACTAGGCTAGCCTGGCTAGGCCTGTCATTATTGTTGTCATTTGCATGCAAAAAAGGTAACAAGCATTACCTGTTTACAAGCAGAGTCAGTGAGCTTTACATGTAATAGTAAGCAGTTATCTTTGAGATGTTTTTTGAATTTTAGTACCTGTATTCAATGTATTATGCAATGTTCTTTGGTAACAAACATGAAAACTAAGCAATTTAGGTAACAACTAACAAACATGAATTGGTTTTGATCATTATTTTATCTAAAAGGTGTCTGTTTCCATTCCACAGGTGACCATGTCTAATTTAAAAAAGCGCAACTATGACGACAGCTATCTAAATTTTGGCTTTTCATATCTTACTAAACAAGGAGTCCAGCTACCACAGTGTGTGCTGTGTTTGAAAACTCTTGGAAATGGTTCTATGAAACCAGGTCAGTTAAGGCAGCAGTTAAACAGCCAGCATCCAGAACATGCTGAAAAAGAAAGAGCTTTCTTTGAAGCTATAAAGAACGGCAACTTAAACGAGCGAGACTAGATGATACTGGTGCTATTCATCAACATACATATAATGCGATGGAGGCATCCTATGCTGTTTGATATCACATAGCCAAAGAAAAGAAACCACACACAATTGGTGAAGCTCTGATTAAGCGTTGCATTTTAGAATGTGCGAAGCTTGTGCTTGGCGAATCAGCCTCCCGAAAACTAGCTGATATTGCTCTTTCAAATGATACTGTCAGATCAAGAGTTGATGAGCTTTCTTTGGACATACAGTCCCAGTTGGTAAAAAAGATCAAAGATTCTCCCATGTTTGCTATCCAGCTTGACGAGTCTACAGACGTTGTAAACCTTTCGCAATTGATGGTGTTTGCTCGGTATGTTTGTAAAAATACAGTTGAAGAAGATTTCCTTTTTTGTCAACCATTACAACAAACAACAACAGCAGCTGATATTATGCAATTGGTATCAGATTTCTTTGAAAAGGAAGAATTGGACTGGCATAAGCTTGTAGGAGTCTATACAGATGGCGCCCCTACGATGTTAGGTTGCCGCTCAGGTTTTGTTGAACTGGTGAAAAGAATGAATCCCTTGGTAGAAGGTACACACTGCTTCATCCATCGAGAAGCTCTTGCTGCTAGAACTCTACCTCAGTCCATGCAAGATAACCTTTCAGCGGCTATTAACGTTGTCAACTACATAAAAGGATCTGCATTGAATACACGGCTTTTTCACAAGCTATGTAAAGAGTTCAATGCTTCTCATTTCTCCGTATTATTTCACACAGAAGTTAGATGGCTTTCTAAGGGCTATATGCTGGCAAGATTCTTTGAACTGAGAGCTGAAGTTCTGGAGTTTTTGAATACTCAAAAGAAGAACAACCTCATATCTACAATGACCGTTGATAAATTTGAACCGAGTCTTGCTTATTTGGTGGACATATTTAGCTCTCTTAATGGGTTAAACAGAAAACTGCAGGGCCGTGATAAAAATATGTTAACAGCAGCAGACAACATCAACACATTCAAACACAAACTAAAACTATGGCGCAGCCGTGTGAGCAAACGCAATCTTAGTTCTTTTCCATGCCTAAATGAACTGTTGCAAAACAGAGAAGAAAGTGTTCCTGACTGGCTATCTGAGAGAGTCACAATTCATTTGGCTGCTTTGAGCGATGAACTCGACAAATACTTTCCCAAATCAAACAACGACAAAGAGGTTCTCAAAAATTTGGCAAGAGACCCATTTAAGCGCTGTGTCGAGGAAATTCCTGAGGAATTGCAAGCAGAATTTTTGGAGCTTTATAATGATTCTACCATGAAAGATGAGTTCCGAACAAAAACAGTTGAGAAATTCTGGGTGTTGGCCAGCAGTACATATCCAAAAACTAGTCAGGAAGCACTACGAATCCTCCTGCAATTCTCTTCCACATATTTATGTGAAGCAGGATTTTCTGCAATAGCCTGTTTCAAAACTAAAGCACGAAATAAGCTTGATGCAGCAGCAGACTTGAGATGTGCTCTATCGCATCTTACCCCTAACATACCAGAATTGGTAAAATCTAGGCAGCTGCAGCAAAGGCCCATTAAGTGATTATAATTCATAAACTGCTCATAGTGTAGCTATAACATAACTGCTCATGGTGTAGCTATGATATGTGAATTGGTCTCCTCGTTTATACAACTGCAATATTGGTATAACAATTATAATTCATACTACAAGTATTTTGCCAAAAATTACCAGTAGTTATCTATAAATAAAATATATATTATTAGACTCATATGTGATGTACTGGTACAGAAGTGATCAAAGAGTCCCAAGAAGTAAAATAACCTCAAAAAGGCATGAAATTATGAAGGGGGTAAATTACCAATTGAGATTTTTGAAAATGGGAGATGGAAATGAAAAGGTTAAGAACCACTGCTGTAGAGCATATTTTATAATGCTTTGTGGCAGGAAATCTCTGTTTGATCAGAAATCCAAAGACTTGAGTACAAACGACAAGTTTTTCAAGTTTATCAAAAACAAATCCCGGAAATGTTCATTCTTTACTTACCAGAATCTTCTGGCAGGGAAACTGGAGGGACGTAAGTCGTATTAGAATCCATGAAGTGCTTCATGGAGCAGCATTAGAATGTCAAGCGGTACCCTGTGTGAAACCTGAATAAAAATAGGCTACTAGCCACTAGATAGTGTTTGCTGTGATTCACGAGGAAATGCATCAAAAGTCAAAGTTCAGATTATTTTTAACCGATTGTACAAACGCTTAATAGTAGTAAGATATGAGCAGATCACGGTGAATGTATAACAATGTTGAACTGATTAATTGTCTTTTTAGTGAAGAATAGAGAGAAGACAAGTCATATACATTGTTAGTATTAAACGCAGGTGTCTTACGTATCCACCACTGAGGTGCGATACAAATGATCAAGGACTACATGCTGGTACATAAATATGAAGAGATTTACCCTGGTAACAATAGTCTTGACTTTGCTTATGTATTGTTTCTGGCTAGAGCTGGTAGCAGGTAAAACATTGATATTACTAATTCAGCAGCTGCTCTGTGTGCTATTTAACCCCCCCCCCCCCAATTATTGATGATTTGAGGCTAATTATTAAGTACTGAATTCCATAAAATGAAAGAATTCTCTAGGCATTTACAATTTCCCCATTTTTACAAAACTTTTGCCATATCGGCAAATTTGATCACATGATCGACTTCCATCGGTTTACCTAAAAATGTTTCTGCATGAAACTGGCAGTTTTCTGCCCATTCAGTTTTTTACAACAAAGGTTTCTTTGCAAAGTTAGTTTTTTATTTCCCCAGTTTCTTATTAACACAGTACTTTTACACAGTTTTGAGGTTTGAACCATACAAAAGTATTCAATCGGCAGCTTTTGACTTCTTGAAAATATAAGAACTTTGCTGTTCCTAAAGTGATGAGAGAACAACTCCACCTAGTTAACCAGGACAGCTTTGTAGATGGGTGGGGCTATTAAATTGGTGTTTGGAGGCTAAAAATTTCACAATTATGCACTTCCGATAGCTTTGCAAGTAGTTTTCATAAACTTCTCACTCATTGGCTGTTGAAAATAAGTTTTTATGCAGATTTAGCAGGTGTTCTTTTAACTTGCAAACTTGGCATAAATCATCATTCAGTTTATTTAGTTCAACTTAATGTTTATACAGTGACAAGTTTGTAATACAAGTGGGTAAATTGTTGAAGCAAATATTTTTAATAGCAGTATATTAGTCTGTAATTTTTGCAGTATTTTCTCTGGTCAATGCTCTGTGTAGAAGGGGTGGATAAATGAGTGCCCAACCTTCATTTGCAATAACACACTATGCTGATGGGAGAAGACCACCTAAGTGCCCTGATAGTTAATGCCAATAAAAATGTATTTTTGTGATTCTAAAAAAGCAAAATGATTCCAAACTTGTAAAGTTGTTATTGCATGGACTTGTACGAGATATAAATTTCTAACATAGGATAGATTTGTCTAACATTTGGTCAAACTCAGCGCTCCACTGGAGCACACTTAAATTGTTATAGCAGTATGACCTATGACCTAGTATGACCTATTAAAGTTAAAGGCTTCTATTAGGTATTGTAAAACATTCTCAACTTGACTGTAAATATTGTTAGAATATCAGATGGCTGCATAGTCATTGAGTATTGTACACGATGCTCTGTTTTGAATACAACCTTGGCATAGCGTTGTACCAATCTAATCTCACAAAAAACCACAAACTCAGTTGCTAACTGGCTTCCTGAGCAACTAAATGAATTGGTCAGCAGCTGGACTACCGCTTCATTAAATAACAGTAGTAATATATGAGCAGATCTCCCTACCAAGTGTTTTTTGTGGATTTGATCTTGGAGTTGAGACAATGGGTTACGGCGTTGGATGAATTCGCCGAGTTTATATTGTATTTTACTTGAGGGGTATTTGAGTGGCATTTGAATGGCATTTAAGTGGCATTTGAGTTTTGATTATTTTTTTACTTGATTTGAACTCATATGGCAACTAGATTTTGAATGTATGGCATTTAAGTTTTGATAATTTTTTTACATAACTCGAACTCATATGGCATCTTGAGAGAAAGGAGAGAGGAAAAGAGGAGAGAGAGGAGATACATCTACATTGAATAAATACATTGATTAAAAATGAAACAATATGTGAATATATACATTTATTGTATAATAAGTAGGGATACATAAAGAGAACATATTAAATATTGTAAGCTTGAAATAGTTCCAATATCATTTCAAATGAAAAAATGGATGATGAGAGATTTTCATCCGTTTGTATGTATCTACATATATCTGATTGAAAATGATATAATAATTCAGTAGTCCATTGTATTGAAATCAATTTTTGAGTGAGCTCTTTATTCCACACTTTTCTTTGAATTTTCTTTAAGTAATCATTAATACTGACAGTTTTTGACATTTTTACAACTGTTTGAAAATTGTTTTTAGTCATAAGCTTAAATATTTCTACTGAATTGTCAACGTATTTATGTGTAGTGTATGGTCGGTATTGTATCGGTGAAAGTTCTCCATGTAAAGAAGCTACAGTTAGCAAATGCTGTGTCATACATAATAATATAGCTTGTAATGTCAAGCGATATCCAATCTTTTCCTGTACTTCAACATTTTCTTTAATATAGCTATGATATATCTTTGGAAGGTAGTCTTTGATTGTGTATCTTTTTGAACTCATAATGAACTAAAATAAAATGTTAAGTATTAGTATATGATGATTAAACAGTGTTGTAAAATAATTACATTTTAACTTTTATTAAGTAATTTTTCTATTAATTCTTACCTTATCACCAAGAAATCAGCTGTAGTAGTTGATGAAATCAGTTGTAGCAGTTGATGAATCAGTTGTAGTAGTTGATGAAATCAGCTGTAGTAGTCGATGTTTTATTGCTGGAGAGAATGATTTCTATGCAGAGAGAGCTGTTCTTATATAGTATAAGCCACTCCTACTCATTTAGCTTATAGCCATTAAAAACACTCACGCGAAAACTCTATCAGAATAGTGTTATTCGCGTGAAATATCCCTGTTTTATTCGCGTGAAAATAAAAAATTTCATTCCCGCGAAAGCAACGGTTTCCATTCGCGTGAAAATAAAGTATATATTCCCACGAAAGCATTGGTTTGTATTCGCGTGAAAATATAATTTTTATTCCCGCGAAAGCAATGGTTTCCATTCGCGTGAAAATAAAATTATTTATTCCCGCGAAAACATTGGTTTGTATTCGCGTGAAAATAAAATGTTTATTCCCGCGAAAGCATTGGTTTGTATTCGCGTGAAAATAAATTATTTATTCCCGCGAAAACATTGGTTTGTATTCGCGTGAAAATGAAATGTTTATTCCCGCGAAAGCATTGGTTTGTATTCGCGTGAAAATAAATTATTTATTCCCGCGAAAACATTGGTTTGTATTCGCGTGAAAATAAATTATTTATTCCCGCGAAAACATTGGTTTATACTCGCGTGAAAATAAAATGTTTGTTCCCGCGAAAGCAACGGTTTCCATTCGTGTGAAAATAATTTATTTATTCCCGCGAAAACATTGGTTTGTATTCGCGTGAAAATAAAATGTTTATTCCCGCGAAAGCAACGGTTTCCATTCGCGTGAAAATAAATTATTTATTCCCGCGAAAACATTGGTTTCTATTCGTGTGAAAATAAAATGTTTATTCCCGCGAAAGCAACGGTTTCCATTCGCGTGAAAATAAATTATTTATTCCCGCGAAAACATTGGTTTCTATTCGCGTGAAAATAAAATGTTTATTCCCGCGAAAGCAACGGTTTCCATTCGCGTGAAAATAAATTATTTATTCCCGCGAAAACATTGGTTTGTATTCGCGTGAAAATAAAACATTTATTCCCGCGAAAGCAACGGTTTGTATTCGCGTGAAAATAAAGTATTCATTCCCGCGAAAGCAACAGTTTCCATTCGTGTGAAAATTAAATGTTTATTCCCGCGAAAGCATTGGTTTGTATTCGCGTGAAAATAAAATATTTATTCCCGCGAAAGCAACGGTTTGTATTCGCGTGAAAATAAAGTATTCATTCCCGCGAAAGCAACAGTTTCCATTCGCGTGAAAATTAAATGTTTATTCCCGCGAAAGCATTGGTTTGTATTCGCGTGAAAATAAAATATTTATTCCCGCGAAAGCATTGGGTTGTATTCGCGTGAAAAAATGTTGATTCATAGGATTTAATCAGTGCAACTTTACCTATTTAAGAGCCACTGTTTTCACACAGAAAGCATCCAGTTCTACAACGACTAGCGGAGAAGCAACATCTACTAAATCTTTCATTGCAACAACTAGGAGCTCATCTTCTTTATAAAGGTAAGAGTAAAAATATTTATTTTTTGTTAGCTAACGCTACTAGCTGAAGGTTTATGACCTTTATGATCTTTTAAAATTAATTACGAAAAATTAAACAAAATGTTTTGTTTTTTTAGAATGAATACTCAAGACGAAGGAAGTCAACCGATGAATGAAGAAGCAGGATCCCAGCAAACCCTTTCCCCATCACCTTCTCCTATCTTTGATATGGCAGAAAGTCAATTGGTGGTTGATGAACCAGAATCCCAACAAGATTTTACTTCATTCACATCTCCTACTAACAAGCTGTCTTCAAAAAGAACATCGATGAGGAAACGATCTTTTATTGATTTGACAAAAGATGAGAATGAAACTGGCTCGAAGTGCAAAAAACTAGTTTTGACGGATGTTGGAGATGAAACGCTTTTTCGTCACACCAGAATACCCTTTCAAGATGCTGGAAGTAATGAACTAACCACTCTCACCTACAAGAGCGCTGGGTTAATAAACTCTCTCTCTCCAGATAGTCTAGAAAAACTTGAAGAATCCATGGAAATCCGAGAACTACCAGTACCAACAGTTATGGAGGTGTTGTCTGTTGAATTTCGTGATGAATCAAAGTGCACCATGATTTACAACTACCGAAAGGATAAGAAGATAACTCGGGTGAAGAGTGATGTTTCAACCGAAATAGGACTGCTTGTTAATAAAGCTAAGCAAACACGTCCAATTGTTTTAATTTATATGGGAGAAGGAAAGACAGGAGATGCGATTTTTCGTACTGCTGAATCTCATGGATGTAATCGAAAGATCAACGATCCATTCAACTCATTGTATGGCAAGAGTTTGAGACAAATACAGGCTTATTTCAGTGTTGCTCACCTACACGATTTTCCGACAGGAAGTGTTATAGCTTATGAGAATCCTGGAATGCTAAGAAAATGTGATACTCGTTGGAACAAGACTGCTGATGTTATAGTGGCTAATTACAGATGTATGGTGAAAGGAGAGCTATTGATTGGAGATCTTAGCATCCCTGCTCAAATAGCTTCATCTGTGGTGGCGGAAAAAAGTGGTGTAATCGTATTCAGAGGACTGAAACAAAATACGAACAACATGATTTCCTACGACATCATTCTACTCTCAGCTCTTCAAGCTTTCATTCAAGTCTCAGAACTGTTTGATACTTCGCTGCAGCACACCTGTCTCTCCTACTTTGATGAAAATGAAAAAGAGAATTGTCCAGAACAGCATATCAGAGTCTAAATCGATAACACAAAGGATGTGACTCGTCTTCTATGATGGTAAGTTTCATATCTATTTAAAGAAAGAACTGAAGTATTTTTGTAAAATTAATTCATATAACTATGTATGATAGAGTCATTAGTTACTATGTCTTTTAGATATAACTAAAGAGCGCTCCTGAGGAAGAAAATGAGAAGATCTTATTTACTTCTTGCTTGAAACATTACAAAATAATAGTTTTTATAGGTTCTGTAGTGTTTAGCACAAATAATGAGATAAGTTGTATTTTATTCATTATATTTGTTATATCAAATAAAAATCAATTATAATAATTTATTTTAACAACTTACTTAGTAAATTAGTTCCTTGTATATGTACACCATCTATTCCTTCTACTGTATTATCTTCTATGAACTCGAAGTTAGGATAGGTCTGTATGATAAATCTCCGTATTGAGTGATCTCTCATCTCACTATCTCCTATATCTCGTAAACTTCTAACAATTTCATCCATACTCCATCCTCTACTTCTCAGTAAACAAAAGTATACGCAATAGTCGCCACATACAGTTGACAAAAAATTTTGTAGTTGTGTTTCATTACTTCGTATTGTTTCATATCCTCCATGAATACTTAGTATTTCATTTACATCCGGATAAAAGGAAACAGAACGTCCAAACGAGTCAAAAAAATCCACCTCTGAATCATTAGCGTACACAGCCAACCAATGCTCTCCGGGTTGATGAGAATAATGGGTGTTGAATACGAAACATCCTGTTGGAAAATTGCAAATTTGCTTCCAAAACTGTTCTCTAGCTCCAACATGAATCCCTACGCTTTGACATAAAACGTCTGAAGATAAGATCGAACGAATTTGTATGGTATTCATCTGTAACTTTCTGTTTAAAGCACTGCGTCACCTCCGATAGTTAATTGAAGAATGCTATCCATCTCCAACACACCGTCTTTTACAAAGTATGCTACCAGGGATAATCCATCCGTCGTGTTAGCGCTAAAACGAATTTCCACACTTGTTGTGACATTTTTCATAGAGTGAAAACCTTCTTTAAGAAAATCACCAGTCAAATCGAATCCATAAAGTGTAGTACCATCAAGGTATTGTTCTTTCGTAATACCGAGACTATCGCCTTCGAGCAAAGTTCCGGTAGCGTGTAGAAACTGATGATATTCTCTTCCAAAAATTCCTCTAGCATAATTTGGTTCGAATCTCCTTCCAATTGGACAATCACCAACTCTCAATACAATACTATCAACACTAGCATGCTGCATTCTATATGGATTCAAGGCGAAACGTCCGTTCATTGCGTTGTGATTAACTAAACCTAAATAAACTTGTTTAGGTTTTTGTTTGTTTTCTTCCAAAGTGATGTCGATCTGCGCAACACCAGCACGAATTCCATATAGTTTTATCCGTTTTCGATCAACAGGATAAATGTAGTTGTGACCTTCCAATGCCAAACTGAGTTGGGAGTTTTGTATTGTAGGATTCACCTTAACTTTACAAAGATGAAGTTCAAATTTATCAATTCTAATCTTCGCCCCTCCTGCAGGCGACTCATTCGCAGCAAACAAAGCTAGTTTGGCAGAGGCACGCTCAAACTCCAGCTGCATAGTAGGACCTGGTATTATTAGTTTTTTCTGCTGAAATAATGCGAGATGAGGTTTTCCAGTTAATTCTATTGTCTTTCCACCTATGATTAGAGCTTTCCTTTTTTTCTTATCAGCGGTTTTGTGATCAGTACCGTCTTTGCTAGTTGAATCATCATACAACCATCCTTCCATCTTACCTTGACATTTCTTTCTTTCTGCACTGTTTTCGAGTAGTTGTGAAAAGTAGGAGCGTAAACCGTAGTTGTTAGCGTATTCAACGGTGGTTCCTTCTATCGACATTTTCAACTCACTGAATAATGCATGCATTGAATCCCCCATCCACACAACTGCATCATCATCATTACCTGAAATATTGGTTCCATCATCTTGAACAACCGTGGCTTCAACTTGCAGAAACGAGTTGTAAAGATCTGTGTAATGTTCAGTGCTCCCTGACAAGGTTAACTCAATACTACCATAAGGATCTAACCTATCAGGTCTGATGACAACATATTCCGATCTTTCTACCGATATGTTTGTTGGTTCCGTAGCAAATACATCCAACGTTGGATTTATGTTGTAGGAAGAACCTTCCAACTTATTACCTGTTGTTCCATTTAGGCTAGCCATCTTTTGCGAGTGATGAATGCTTGAAGCGTTACCGCTTAATGAATATAGATATCGAGCTCAGCTGTCTTTATACCGGATTCTACTGCTATTAAAATATACCACGATTACCAACACCTCTCCTCTTCTTTCCACCTCTTGTTTTTCTCCTTTTCATTCTATCTGGACGGACTGCATTGAGCACATCTCCCCCCAGATCATTCAACTCTGCCAATCCCCTCTTCTTTGCTGACGCTGCAAAACTTTGACCATCGATGACATCACGCGCTACATTTCCACCTACAGACAATGCTCTTTTCCCCAAACTAATTGCTCCTCTTTTCAGCATTGGTGCTGCAGATTTAAGTAAACTTGAAAAAATACTACCAAGTCCATTTCCTCTCATATTAGGCATCACTCGTCGTCCACTATACACTCCAATTCCATTTCCAGCTTGCATCTTGTAGTACTCATCAAAAAAATCTTTTGAATCCTCTGGGGTGTATCGTACCAAACTCATTATAATTCTTTCTCTCTATAGTGAACCGTCAACACAACCTTTCCACCATCAAATGGTATTCGTTGACCGTCGTCACTCGTTATAAGTACTTTAATCATATCACTATTTAGTGATGAAGCGTCAACATAGTGAGGATTTTTAAATTCTTGATACACAACACTATTCTTCTTTCCTTGAACTGGAACTACTCTCAATAAAGGTACATTCGTATCTCCTACCATTCTATTATCAACAATGTTGGAATAAACATACAGGGATGTTAAACCGGAATTTATATCAGGGGGTGTGATATTATTGTATCTACCGCGAGGGTATGTAGTTTTTGATTCAAATCCAAAAATATATGCTATATCTTTGGAAAAGCTTATGGCAGTATCAGGATCACTGTTAGTTAGTAAAGCGGTGTTGGTGATCTTGTTGTAGGAGATGGCGAATTTCTTGTCTAAATCCATTTCATTCATTCTCTTTCGTATAATCTCCTCCAACTCCTCTATACTATCATATCTTCCATTACCGATTAGGATGAAGGACTTTTCGCTTTTACCGGAGACATTAGTCTTTTCTAGATATATTTTCCCTTCGGTAACATTTTTCCAATTATTAGAATAAGTCATATCTAGCAGAGCTACCTCCCATTTACCGCCATTGATAACCAAATATTTATACAGTCTCACTGTAAATTCGGAATTGTTATTATCAGGAAACTCTTCACCACTAGAGTTTGAGGGTAAAGTTATCAGCATCGACATTTTCCCAACGTATGATGATTATATCAAGCGTTCTTTCCTTATAAACTATTCATCTACCCACTCGTTGAACTTTTCTCCGTATCCTAACCACTTAACCAGAATCTGTCTTTTACCTCTTTTCATTCTTCTTCCCAATATCTTTTCAATTCTGAAAATCGTGGGTTTTTTTACTTTTTGCAACTCTTTTTCGTAAAAGGTGCCATCAATCATCTCCTCAGCTAAATCTTTTACCCTATATACAACAGGTTTTTCATCAATAAGTACATCAGTGATTATAAAAATCTCAATCGTCCAATTCGGAGTGTATCCTCTTTCAAACGCTCCTCTTGCCTTACTTATTCTCACATAATCCCCAACCTTTAGTTTTGCTTCTTGAGTTAAACTATGTTCACCTCCTTCATACACACGATTCCATACAAGTTCTTGATTTTGAAAATTCACATCATTTGGTCTCATACCTATAGCACCATGAATTGTGTTGTTGTATGCATTAACCATTTCTGGTAAAGCATCAATGTATCTATTGTCATCTTTATATGTCAAATATCTATATATCTTCTCTTTTAAAGTTCTGTTAAAACGCTCCACCATTGATGCCTTTATCGTTTCATTTTCGGTTGTAAAGCGCTTGATCTTTTTTTCCGCCAGCAGAGTCTTGACATTGACGTTATCAAACTCTTTACCTTTATCAGATTGTAAAGCTTTATAGTTTTCCCCTTCTAGTATTCTTCTCAATCCTCTTGCTACTACCGGTCCTGATTTGTTGATGAGCGGCACAGCCCAACCTTTTCTAGATAAAGAATCAATAGCAGTCAGTAAAAATGCTGTATTATTATTTTCATCTCTTCGAGATCGAACATCCATCAAATCTACCTGTAGCTGCTCCCCTATTCCAGCTACAATTGTAGGACGACGCTTAAACTTGGTTACAACTTTTTTATGTAACGTGTAGGCATCCTCACCACTCAACCATTCACGGATTCTTTTTTCTCCCTCTCGTTTTCTACGAGCTTTCAGTAAAGCTCTAGCTCCTCGTAGAGATGTATGTAATGCAGGATTGTAATACAACTCTTTTAGCGTGTCGATGTCCATGAATTAGTACCGGGAACGACCAACTTTTTCTTCTGAGTACGTGTTCGATGCGGGGATTTTCTGACAGTTGTGATTCCTTCATCAGTTAGCAGGCTTTTAAATCTACTGTAATTGGTATTTCCCGATTGTATTTTACCTCCTTCGGTTAGAACGTCTCGTAGTAAAGTTTTGGAAGTCCTAGGATTCAACCAATGTTCTCCAATTTTCAGTCTGTCCTTCTCCGAGTCGAATCTACCAATTTTACTCAGATTATTCAACATTCTGACAGCGATCGTTTGATCACTCTTTTTTTTTGTTAAATCAGCTGCTTTTTTTTCAAAATCTTTTAAATTTTCGCTTTCACTATCGTGCTCATCTTCTCCATCAGTAAGAAATGTACTTCCTAGTAAGGTTGTGTCTTCAGTATCAAACAACCTTCCTTTTATTAATTCCGTCCCAATATCATCATCATCATCAACCACTTTCACTGATTCTAACTCATTGTCTTTATCAACATTTGGTGAAAAGACATTAGGTTTATTATCAATAACTGTGCTATTGGCCAAAGGAAAAGTAGACTCTGTCTTTTTTTTCTTAATGAGATTCCAACTATCCTTTTGTGTCTGGTTTTGGTTATTTTTAATCTTTTTGACATCAGACAAATACCTACGTAGGTTTTCAACATTTTCATCTAACTTTTCGTATGAGGATAAGTCAGAATCATAAGCCGTTTCCAGTAGATCATTTCGCTTTCGCTTCATATTTCTCACTGTTATAGCTTCCATAGGATTATAATACAATGGAGGTCTGGCTTTCTCTTCCTTTACCACTGTTTTATCATCCTTTCTTTCTGTTAATCTATAGTATTCATCTTCAGTGAGTATAAAATTACGTCTGGAGAATGTTAAAGGCTGTCGATTCATCTTTTTATTGATGATAAAACAGATACAATAGGTGTTATAATAGCATCCAAAAGATTCCCTCTACCACTCTGAATCAAAATTTTACGCTTATCATCAACTCTCCCTCTACCACTAAGTTTATGTAGCTCCTTCTTGTAAGGCTGCAACTCAATAAACTGCTCAGAATCAAGAGGAACATTACCTAATATAATATTTTTAACACTTTCTATCAATGATTGAAACAAATCTGAGTTAGCCTTTTCGACTATAGCGATTTTTCCTTTCTTACTCAGATCATCCAGAGCTAAAATCGCCATTCTATTTCGCATCATTCGTGTTGAGAGTTTCATCTTTATCTTCTCCCTCCGCCTAGCACACTTTTAAGTAACCCTGGAACTATATTGCTGATGATAGGTCCTAGTAGAGCGCCTAAAAATCCTCCTTTTTGCAATACAGCTTTCTTATCATCTAACGTTGATTTTCTTACTAAAGCGCTAATATCCTTCACGTTTCGCTGCAACTCATTATACTGAGATGATGTCAATGGTATCGTTCCATTTATAATAGCTTTAGCACATTCCATTAGAGTCATAATAAACTCCTTTTTGGCTTTGGCTATAACAGACTTTTGAATAGCAAAGGTTGTATTGTTGAGCGATAACAACACAGCTGCATTTTTTGTTAATTTTTTCTCCAAAGCTTTAGACATTATAATGCTTTCGTGTTGCGTCGTTGAATAACAAAATATGATTGAGGTGAAGTGAATAGTAATTGTATTTATATCCTTTTACTTGGGTACATATAATATCATAGGGAGAACTGATGTAAAATTTCCCAATAGTCTATGTTGATCCTTCGTTTGTTGAGTCGTATCTATTCGTAAATAAGAGTATGGTTTCTTTGTCGCGTCTTCAAAAGCCTCTTGTACATATTTTATTTTTGATGGAAAACATTGTCGAGCCAAATAGGAAATAGAAGAAGCATCTCTAGGGTTTTTAAAAAGAAAAAAATAATGACTATTCAAGGAAATTGTACGATTTCCTTTTAAAAACAGATTCTGAACAATAAAAAACACACTTATGTTCAAATGATGACTATGTTTTGTATACAAAGCATTAGCATCGGCTTTACCAGAAACTTCATCCATGAGATCATCAATTATCAGCCATCGATTTTTACCATCTCTGGGAAAACTCACTGTTATATCTATCATGCCTTCATGAAAAATCACTCCTGATACATCATCAAAGGCTTTTTGGTAGGCTCCATAACAGTAGTGAATCTCTGTTGGTGGAGGGTGTGCTATAGTCTGACTAGCTTCAATCATTCGAAAAATCGCTTGCGTCTTTCCCGATCCAGTTGGTCCTGCAATCATTGCTGTAAAAGGAGATCGCATCCTCGGGTCATAATCTTCAGGTTTCCCATTCATCATAAAAAGATGTTCATCAATCAACAGTAGTTTCATTTATGGTTCCAACAGGAGAGTTTCTCGCTTTTTGTATTTTTTCCATAGCTTCTTCATACATACTAAACTCAGTAACACCTCCAAAAGTGGAAAGCCCTACGACAAATACCAAAATTATCATAATTATCAACGCTTTACGCTTCATACTCGGTAAAACATCTATCATATCACGTTCAGTACCATCAATAGTATCAACTTCATTCATCGGTCTCATCTCAACATCATCCTCTGTCGACATCTTAACTTCCAATAACCATACAATCTTATCACATTTTCATTTATATACAATGTTAAAACTATCAAAAAAATCAAATGCCATACATGCAAAATCTATATGCCATATAAGTTCAAAATAAGTAAAAAAATAATCAAAAACTCAAATGCCACTTAAATGCCACTCAAATGCCACTCAAGTACCCCTCAAATGAAATACAATATAAACTCGGCGAATTCATCCAACGTCGTAACCCATTGCATAACCTCCAAGGTCTAATCCACAAAAAAACACTTGGTAGGGAGATCTGCTCATATATTACTACTAATAACGCTAGCTGGAGAGTCTTTAAAGTTGTTTATGTATGGAGGAGGAGGTGAAGGCTGGTGACTTCTCACATATCCAACTAAAAACAAGGCAGAAATAACTAAGCCTACCAAGGAATAGATAAAAGAGAGCAGTGTTAAGTAGCAAGGTTACGCTATAAAGTTATAAATGTTTGATAGCAACACATGACTTTCTGTCAGATCAAAAGTCAGGTTAACAAGATCAATGGTGAAATCAGTCAGAACCTTTAAACATCATTTTGCTTTTGGAAGATTTTTGATAGATGAACTTCGATTCTTTTCCTTCATTTCTTATTTACTGGAGGATGGTTAGGCTAATAAATTTTTGTATTAAAAACAGATTTTGACATCGCCCTAGAGACAGTTATAAGATGTAACGCTGTTTTTATAGCAGGTACGTTAATTTTCAATAATAATACAAATTAAAGGCAACTTTTATTTTTTTGATTTGCTTTTTTTATATATTTCGTTGTAATTGGAACAGAAGTAACTTTTAAGTGTTGGAAGTTGTTACAGAAATAATCTTGACACTTTTTTAAACAGAAAGAGAGGACATAAGCAATTAAACGAAAAAGGGTTTCTCAAAAATCAAATAAAAAATTAAAAATAAACTTTTATCCTTTTTTATTTTTTCATTTCATTATTTATTCTGAACCTCTAATTGCAAGTACGTGCTTTCCCTTTTACTTATAACTAGTAGAGTATGCTAGCATAAACAAAGATAATGAATTATTACCAGGGAGTTTGCTAGACAAAGACTTGACAGATGTGAAAATATATTTTGTCTGATTTGCAGTCAAAGCCAAAATTAATGAATAATAGGTAAATTGGATATTGCAGATTGACTTTGATTTAAAAGAAAAACACAATCTCCCTTTATGCGTTATTCTAGCCACCTAACATTGAACGTTTTTATTATTTCTTTGGTTTTTCTATACTTCGGCGTGGGAGAGGTGATCAAGAAGGCAAAAAAATGCTGGGTAAATCATGTTAGATTTTCTTTCTTATCTCTCAAAGAATTGGATGTACAAAAACCCAGTTTTGACCTGTTGGTTTGTTTATTTGATAAAAGTTTTTACCCACTACTAAATTATAATTGCTTTATCTGTTTCTATAATGCCAAATGAAGAGAAAGAAGGAGCAAAGAAGCATATCACACTTACTGTTATTTCGCGCTGGTGGTCTATCTGGGATTTCCTGCATTATATTCTCACGCGAATGTGAGATAGGTTTCACTCCATCGTTTTTTGGCCAGCGTCTGCTAGCAGTTGAGCCATAGTTTGGGTTCTGAGAGAAAAAGGCTGCAACATGACGTGAATTTTATAACAGCTCACATCGACCATATGATATGAAATTGTAGTGAAACAAATGATGGCTCATCGGGCTAGACACTTTGGCTCCCAAAAGCGTGTGAATGGTTTTGTATTCCATTGCAAATAATTGAATAAATATAGACAAATAGCCCAAGAGAATGTATCTAAAAAGGGTGTGTGATTATAATAAATCATCAGCCTTAGCAGTTGTGGGGGTTCATTTAACAAAACTTAGTTTATGTCCAACAATCGTCGAATCTTACAAAGCGTATAGTTGTTCTACAAAGAATCCAGACGTTTTAAAAATGATTCAGATGGCTTAGACAAGTACAAAATATATGAGTGCTTTAGAAATAGTATGAACTATTTAAAAGTCATTTGAACAATTTGAAGTAGTTTGAACTGTATTCAAATAATCTAAACTGTTTTGAAGAAATTTGAAAACTTTGCGAAGCACATGGCTTTTGAACCCAAAGCGATTGCATTTATTTTCTTTGTAACCTCGATGCAAATTATCCAACATAGACGTAGATCAATAAACAGAGAAAAAATCAGTTAACTATGTAAGAGATTGTGAAATATCATCTCTAAAATTTAATTTTTTGCAAACATAATTAGCTTTTATGCAATATTTATAATAACCTAAAATAGAGAATAAAAACACTTTTCCTTTTTATTTCAGTGAAATTCAATTGTTCAGTGTTTCGTAAAAAATATCAATTGTCTATAGACTGAAGATCTATTATCAATTAACCGAACCAACAAATCAGCTCAGATTTTAAAGCGTATGAATGATTCCACAAGGCGTTTAGAAGCTTAAAAAAAATTGAGGTTTTTTTTCGGAAGTTTTCAGGCATTTTGAAACACAAAACACAAATTATAATGTGCCAATTTCTTTTGAGTAAACCTGTAAACAATTTTTACCAATTTTGAAATAAAATAGAATTGACTAGCATTTCGGCATTCCGTTGAGACCATTTCAAGCCCAATTAGTTCGCAGACGTTAATTTTTATAAGGCGAGCTTAACAATAAATCAAAACCGAAAACCTTTTGCGGGCATGGAGAGAGCTGGTGTTTAGTTCACAATAATACTTCATGTGATTAACACGCATTTGATGCTCTTAGGCTATTTCAGTAGTATGTGAAATGTTTTTAAGATTTCAATTATCTACCATATTAGAGCATAACATACCCACTGGACCAAGTTGTCTGCAGGCAAGTTCTTCATTTCTCCTATTTGCATTGGTATTTTTATAACAGCAATAGAAGATGACAGCACTCATCACGATTATAATAACGATGATGAGAGACATTATGCAGGCAAGGAATGTTGTTGAATTATCTCCTACAACAATATGATTTGATTCATTTGTCCTCAAATTCAGTGCTTTAGCTGTATGGCGTACAGCGTACATTTGATCAGGGAAAACCATAAGTTTTAAACTTAGAGAACGCTTCAGAGTTATAAACTGTTGTGTTAGAGTCTTACCATTAGTCTGCAATATTAGCTAGAGCTTCATATAACTTTTAAAGAATCAATCAATTTTACTGACTTTTAAAAATCTATTATTAGCATCAGCTTTCTTGTAAGTAAAATGAAGACATTAAGGGCAAAATTTAACCATTGCTATCTATTTCAAAGTCTCCCATTGTGTAAGCAAGAGTTTGTATCTCTCATTTTTTAACAATTTTTTCGCCCTAGAATTAACAGTTGAATGGTGCCAATCCAGAAACATATTTTCTATCACCCCAAAACTGAATGTTTCATTTAGTTTACCAATGTAAGATAAGATACTACAACAACATATCTAGAATAAATTTTAGGAGCTTTTTTGCCTCAAGAACTAGTGCAACTACTCCTTTGTGATAGATGTAACGTTTAACTCAAGATTACCTCTTTGGTTAAGCGGCGTAAGCTTACTCGATCTTGATCAACTATCCTACCTTGGGTCACTCCGCAAGTTCTAACAACTTATGCCTTGGAGGTTAAGTCTTTGATTCAAAAGAATAATGATAAGTTATGAAATAAAAATGTTTTATTTTTTTTGCTTCAATTAGCAATCAAAAAAGTTCAAAGTGATTTTAATACAAGAATTACTATATATATAAATTCACAGCCTTTTGTTATAACATCTATAGCCCAATGGTCACTGGATTCTTTAGTTGCTCAAGATATCTTATAGAGAGACTATGCAGACTTCAGGCTCCTTGAGGATGACTTTTTCTTGAGCTAATCAAGCAGGTTGCTACCTTTGGTGTCAGAAGCACTAGTATAGCCAATATATCCACATCTAAATGACTCACGTCAGCTACCCACAGCCTGGATACAATGTATACAGTGCCAGTGCAAACTGCTTTTAAGAAAAAAAATAAATTTCTGGGTTTTAAACCACTAATTGTCTCTTCGACCTCCATTGCTTACCAATAATTATTTTTTCAAGTGATGGTCATAGAAGTGGCAACCGGTGGGAGGTCAAATGACAGAGGTTTAGTCAGAGTGATGTTCTGAACGGACAATGGGAACTTTATTGCATTTATTCAATCTTTCTTCCTTTTGTATGGTAGTGCAGCTTTTTATTTCAACTTTGAATACAATGCCACGCAAACATGGATAGTTCCGAAATCGAAAATAATTTTGCTGCACACGTCTCTGTCTTGTGTTACAAATAGAAAAAAAAGCTGTTCAAGATTTCAAAGTTAATTTTTCATGTGCCAAACAATCAGAGTCCCATAATGAAACATAACTTTTATAGTTGTGTGACACAAAGCGAAGTTTTGCCTAATTCAAATATTAATGGTCATAATTTGTTTTTCACTTTTAAAATCCTAATTTAATTAATTCCGAACTGCTTTATGTAAAACTTGTGCTGGGCAACAATCAGGTAATAATGATAATTATAACTGAATTTTGTAGTTCCATAATACATAACTAATATTTATTTTGACTTTATTTGAAGTAACAAACATGTCCAACAACGTTTTTTGGGTTGTTTCGTAAAAAGTTTTTCGATAACCAAAAAGCAAATTTTCTCCTTCGTATTTTTAACTAATCTGTGACGTTGAAAATAATTGCAACAGATAATAAATAACTTTCCACTAATTAAGCACAAATCGGTGTTAGGATGACCTCTCTCAGTGAAATAAGCACGAAAATTTACTTGCTTCAAAGTCTGAAAAGGAATTTAATAATAAGTTACATTAAGGGTGCTGAGATGACATTAGTAGTAATATATGAGCAGATTTCCCTACCAAGTGTTTTTTAGTGGATCAGACCTTGGAGTTGAGGCAATGGGTTACGGCGTTGAATGAATTCGCCAAGTTTATATTGTATTTTATTTGAGAGGTGTTTGAGTGGCATTTGAGTGGCATTTAAGTGGCATTTGAGTTTTGATTATTTTTTTACTTAATTTGAACTTATATGGCATATAGATTTTGAATGTATGGCATTTAAGTTTTGATAATTTTTTTACATAACTCGAACTCATATGATATTTTGAGAGAGAGGAGAGAAGAACAAGGAGATATAACTACATTAAACCAATATATGATTATATACATTTATTACATAATAAGTAGGAAAATATCCTTGTATAATATAGCTAGAGCTAGAGCTTGTAATGACAATCAATGCATAGTTTTTTTTCTTTACAATGACGTCATTGATGTACTGATGTTATATCTTAGGAAGGAAGACTTCTGTTCTATGTACTTTTGATTCCATAATGAACTAAAATAAAAAGTTATGTATTAGTATAGGATGATCAAACAAAAATGTAAAATAATTACATGAATTTGAATTATAGTTCTTTTTACATTGGTTAGTTAACATTATATAGTAAAGGGAAGTAACTCACCAAGTCATATTGTTCAGTTTGTTTTTTCTTGAGCATAATTTTCATAAAGTGTTTTTGATTCTCTCTCTTCTATCTAAAGCAAAACAAAAAATACTTGCTTTATAAATAAATTTTATCTAATTGGAAGTATTACTTATATCAGTTAGTTTACATTAAATAAAAAAAACACTCACTGTATTGTATTGTCTGACTTGCTCTTCTTGAGTATAGTTTTCACCAGGGGGTGTTGGTCCTCTCAAAGACGTAGAAGATGTGTTTCCCGCTCCCATTGAAAGCACTAAGACTTTGTTCTCAACAACCTCATCTGTAGTAAAGTACTTCATCTGGTTGGAATCATTAAGTTTGTTGGATAGGTTTTGAGCCGTTTCTATCGCTTGTAATGCTGTGAATGTGATTATATCATGTCGATGATAACCAAATCTACTAACTTCACGATTTCTTACAAGTATGATTCCTGTTCCAATTCGTTTGACGTCGCTAGCATGTTTTTCAGGTATATATAGAACTCCCATCATCAAACCATCGTATTGCAAACATCTGTAGTTTACCAGTAGCGCATCCATCACCACTTCTCCATTAGGTAATGTTAACTGAGTTGATATTTGAGGAGATTCAAAACTGATTATACTTCCAACAGCAAATTGAGAGAGTGTTGCGATATGAACCATACTGATCAACTGACTAGGTGTTTTTTTTTTATTAATCTACTTAGCTGTTTAGCTTCCTCAAGGGGAATATCAGATGGCAAGTTGATAGGGTGAAAGATTGGATGCTTGTCTGAATCGAATCCCATAAAAACCACCAGTTTTGGAACATCCGGTTGTGTTGGAGCTAATTTGTTGTAATCCTCATTTTTCACCATGGACCTCACTTGTCGTCTGTTGCCAAATGTTTCGACATTGTAGCGGATAATGCATAAGTTTTTATATACATCCTCAGCTGGTCTTTCGATGGAGATTATCTCGAGAAGCGATGGTGTTTGATTTAAGTGAAGTGGTTGAAACCTTCCAATCATTACTCTTTCATTGGTATCGCAAGAATTGAGCAAACTAGCAGCATTTTTTGACAAGCAGGAAAGATGAGAAAGAGATGGTGCTTTCAAAGTCCAAGCATAGTCAATCGTTTTATTTCTATCCGAATCCCATGGCTTTGGTCGAACTGTTTTTAGTTTCCTTCTTATTATATGTGAATCAGGAGGGATATTTTCTTTATCATCAGAGTATGGTTCGAATGTTGAGAGAAATGAGGTATTACAGTCTTCATTCATATTCAGAGTGCTCAGTGAGAAGTTGAACTGAAAAGAGAGTAAAAGATATGTAACAGATGGTTGGAATTTGAAAAATATTTGAAAAGAATAAACTAACTAGATATTTATAAAATAAACACACAATCAAAACTTAAATAATTTATATGATGCATTATGGTGAAACTATTTGATCTTTTATTAATAAGAACAAAATATTAAAACATAAAATTAACTTTCTGAAGTATTATAGCAAATCTAGTTGAACTTTTCTATCAATATATGTTAAAGAATTATTTAGTGATTCTCACCTTATTGACTGAAAGTCTTTCTATAGTTTCAAGTAAATGTAGTAGTTGGTGTGTAGATGTTGCTTCTTCGCTAGCTATTGTAGAACTGGATGCTTTCTGTGTGGAAACACTGGTTCTTAAATAGCTAAAGCTGCACTGATTAACCCTATGAAAACCATCTCGTGAAACCTTCTTTATAATATATCTATGATTCAGCAGTTTTTCACGCGATATTCCCGCGAAAGCATTGGTTTTTATTCGCGTGAAAATTATTTTTTTACACCCGCGAAAGCAACGGTTTTTATCCCTATGGAAATAAGTGTTTTATTCCCGCGAAAGCATTGGTTTCTATCCGCGTGAAAATAAAACTTTCATTCCCGCGAAAGCAACGGTTTCTATTCGCGTGAAAATAAACTATTTATTCCCGCGAAAACATTGGTTTTTATTCGCGTGAAAATAAATTACTTATTCCCGCGGAAGCAACGGTTTCCATTCGCGTGAAAATAAATTATTTATTCCCGCAAAAGCATTGGTTTGTATTCGTGTGAAAATGAAATTTCCATTCCCGCGAAAACAACGGTTTCCATTCGCGTGAAAACCAATTATTTATTCCCGCGAAAAAATTGGTTTTTATTCGTGAAAAATAAATTATTTATTCCCGCGAAAGCAACGGTTTCCATTCGCGTGAAAATATATTATTTATTCCGGCGAAAGCATTGGTTTGTATTCGCGTGAAAATAAATTATTTATTCCCGCGAAAGCATTGGTTTGTATTCGCGGGAAAATAAAATTTTTATTCCCGCGAAAGCAACGGTTTCCATTCGCGTGAAAATATATTATTTATTCCCGCAAAAGCATTGGTTTGTATTCGCGTGAAAATAAATTATTTATTCCCGCGAAAACATTGGTTTTTATTCACGTGAAAATAAATTACTTATTCCCGCGAAAGCAACGGTTTCCATTCGCGTGAAAATATATTATTTATTCCCGCAAAAGCATTGCTTTGTATTCGCGGGAAAATAAAATTTTTATTCCCGCGAAAGCAACGGTTTCCATTCGCGTGAAAATAAATTATTTATTCCCGTGAAAGCATTGGTTTGTATTCGCGTGAAAATAAATTTTTTATTTCCGCGAAAGCAACGGTTTCCATTCGCGTGAAAATAATGCTGATTCATAGATATATTATAATAAAGGTTGGTTCGTGATGGTATTCATAGGGTTTAATCAGTGCAACTTTAGCTATATAAAAAGCACTGTTTTCATACAGAAAGCATACACTTCATCATTAGTAACTGAAGGAACAAGATCTACTACATGATCATCTACTACAGCACTCCTTCTTCATCGTCTGAATTACATAGGAAACAGCTGAAGTTCAAACAACTATGTGTATAATTCATCTAATTCAAAGAAAACAAGCCTTCATTTGTGATGTAAGTATTTATATTTTGTTTTAATTGTAATCAATTTAAACGTGAAGACATTTTCTGACAAAAACATGATTATTCACTATTTAAGACATCAAAAATGTTGTATGTAAGTTTTAATTATGATTTATTATTCTTATTTCAGGACTTCAAAATGAAAAAAAGTACTCCTTCTTCATCCGAATTTTATAGAGAGCAGCTCAATTTCAAACAACTAGGAATATCATTCATCTAATTCAAAGAAAGACAAGTCTTCATTTCTGATGTAAGTATTCACATTCTATTACAATAGTAATCAATTCAAGCGCAGATGTATATTGAAAAAAATTGAAACCTTAGTATTTTTTTATTTTTTGCTACAAAGCATTATCATTTTTTTTTTAGAATAACAACGAACTAGGTCAAAGGGAAAGAACTTTCCAACAAAACTTCAACTTGAGTAATAACTGAAGCTGTTACTTATATTGTATATAAATAATGTGTCGAGTAACAAACAACAGATATGTAACAAACACTATTTATAATGAAAAAAAAGAAATGAAAAAAAATCGGAATTGCTTTGAAAATACTAAAGACTACATCGAATGGATAGATGATAGTTTACTCGTTACTTCCTCGTTGTTTTTACAACGAACTTTTCCTGATACCACTACAATAACTTATGTCGTTGCCACTTATCCGGATAATCACTGTAGTCTTTTGTCATTAAAGTTACAAAAAACTATTGCGCAACTTTCCCCAACGGACTTTTTCAAGTTCATTTACAATGAACTCTCTTCTTATGAAAGAGAGACTTTAATGCTTGATGAAAGTTATCGAAGAAAACCATTTCTTACAAATTGGAGACGAGTAGGTAAACATTGTGGTGAAAACATGGCTGGAGCTGGTTTCTATAACCTTGAAAAAGACAACGCTGCTCGGTGTGTTTTTTGCCAAGGGGTATTACTAAACTGGAAGGATGAAGATGAACATCCAATGAAAGAACATGCTAAAAGTTTTCCGTTTTGTCGATTTGTTAGAGGATTTAACACTCACAATCGTGTGTATAGTTATAGGAAACTACTTCCAGATGAAATGAAAAACATCTCAATTGTCAAAAGTTATACGATGGAAGAACAAAAAACTAGAAGAGGAGATTTAACTGCAGAAGTATACAGGCATGTAGATAGATTGTATACAGGCATGTACATAGATTGTATACAGGCATGTAGATAGATTGTATACAGGCATGTAGATAGATTGTATACAGGCATGTAGATAGATTGTACGGTTGCGGTGAGTAAATACGAGGATATCTAGTTATTGCATTACAAAGTTTACCCTCTTGGAAAGGTGGTAATGTCATCTTGCTCGCAAGAACAGATTGGATTGGGGTTGTCAGTTTAGGGATACAGGCATTACCGGGTTCATAGTTGTCAGTATAGCAGGGAAGCCTTGACTTGGAAAATATTCCTTGCAACATATTTAATACCATTTCGTCCAAGTAGAGAACTGTTTTAGAGTACAGAAGTACAAAAAATTAGCAAGGTAGTACAATGGTATACATTGCTTGAACTTCTTTTATCTCCACTTTTGCCTCACCCTTTCATAATCAGTAAAATTATTTACAGTTACTGTGTTGCTATTACCTGATGACTAATGTAAATAATTTAATTACTTATGATTTCGAATCCAGGTGTAAGAAGACAAATAGGCGTGCTGAAAGCAAGATACATGCAAGTTCGCAGGCTAGGCAAGGTAACAGTAATGGAAAGTTAATCTTCTGCTCAACCATCTTGATATACACCCATAACTCTTTGCCTTTATATTACTCTTAGCCTTCATACTACATCAGAAAAGTACTACGATAAGATGGTTTCATTTGCGGAGTTGAAGCTATCCCATTATTGCTCTTAGTAAAGCACAACAGCAAACAATTGGCACTCTGCCTCGACCAACTCACACTCCTAGTTGCTTATGCCAGAATCAAAAATGGTTCCCATGAAAAAGTTACTATATAAAGCTAGTCACTGGCTGCACCAATGCATACCAGCATAATAGCTGGTGCAATCCATCCAATTGTAAAAAATCATCTGCTTGTTTTGCCTCTAACATACATTCGTTGATTGCCTGATGTTGTAAAAACAGCGTCAAGCAACCAAGCGAGCATTATGTCAAAATACACAAGTTGATGGCTTTTTTCACAGATGCTTGGATTACACCAGCACTTGTTTAGGTATGCATTGGTGCAGCTAATGGCAACGTTTTGTTAGAATCATTTAGGATGTGGTTTGTACACAAACAACAGGCAGTCAAGCAGCTGTAAGACTGACACAATATTATTTTTTGCTAATTTTATCTCATTTGTGCTACCCGTCCTGGGCTTTGATGACTGGCACCTGCGTGTGAAGATAGGGAAGAGGTGGAGATACATTTGTCAGGTCAAGTATATACGAATTTAAACAGCTGCTAGATTTGTAGTCAAACTAAGGAGGAAGGTATGGCTCAATGGCTAAACACACAGCCACTGGCTAGGAGACAGAGACTTGAGTCCCATACAGACAAATCTTTTCTCCTTTTAGGGAACACAATTCATGTAAATCCATAACAATACTTACTTAAAAAACCACTTCTTCAAGGTAGAAGATTATGCAGAAGCTGTCAATCCTGACTACCTTGATTTAGTTAACCAAAGTACGCTTTATGAATCAACTCCCTCAGCAGGCCTATTTCTGTCAGTATTGGCCCAAGTACATTGCAAAACCTTAATTAGTCACAAAATTACTTGTGAAAATTTGCGACAAAGTGTTTTATGAAGCAAATTGAATAGGGGCAAGGATGATCAAAATACCGCATTAAAAATAATTTAAATTTAAAATATAACCTCATAACTTTTTAAGTGCTATAAAAAAGAGTTAACTAAACTCACCCAAATCTCTTACTCTGATGGCAAAACCGGTGGTGATTGCTGAATCTTTTCTTCAACAGCAACCTCTGAATGAAGCTATGTCAATTCCATAAAAAGTCTGCGCAGGAAATTTTTCAAAAAGTTAAAAAGATGAAAACCAACTTTTTATACGAGTTTAAAACTGATTATAACCAGAAATGGCTGAAAAAAAATTATCCAAGAGTTTAAAAGTTATTTGTTATTACATCGGCCAGCAAGCACAAAACTGGTCGGAAGTCACTTTATGTTTAATCAAATCCAATAAACTATTGTAATTGAGCATGTCTGAATCATGTTTTCCCATGAAGCACAAAAGTGAAATATAAATCTGATAGAAGACTCAGACGATATCACAGTGATGGCCTGACAGTTGGTGGGGTAAAGACTAAAGTTAGCTTAGGTACGTACATGTATTATTAAAATTCCAGACTTTTTTATGTATCTATGCTCTGCCAAAAATCTAAAAGCATACCATTTATGAAGAACAACAATAATAGAGTTTTATATAACTTTATAATATCAGATCAATGGTATTTTTGCAATTAGCAAGTATCCTAACGATTCTGCAACATTATAAGCTCACAAATAAGCTGTACAAAAACTGAGGCTTTCAACTTATATTTGATCTTTAGAGTAGTTTTCGCTTTTTATGTTAACGACTGTTTTTGGCAATCATTGTGGCCCTTCCCATTGACACTGTATAGGTTTTTGCCACCTATCGTTACTGAACACAACTGAGGAGTGTCTCTTAAAGAAACCTTCACCTTTCTCTCAATTATAGCTTCAAAGACAGTAAATATACCATCCACTGCTGGATAGATTTCAGAATAGGTACAAAGCAACACACAAAATGGTGCAGTATTGTGAAAGTGAAGAGCAAAACTTAACCAAGATCTAAGAACTGGACTCAATAAAAAGAGTGGCTATATTTGAGTGCAAAAGTTCCCTTCCATCCTTGAGTGCTCTGTTAACAATGAGCATGAGCACATCAACACATATGTGCCAGCTGTGATAGAACACACAACTTGCTACCACTGGGGCACAAAGCTGTTTTTTTGCATTTTGAGGAGTGCAGTTTACAGAAATCCATCAAAATATTATTTTATTAGCAACGTTCAACTGCACAGCATTGTCAACACACGTGAAAATTGAAAACAATCGCTAAAATATTTATTACCTTGCATCGAATGTTTACTAAATCTTTGCATTTTGCATTAATGTTTATTTATTTTTGTCGACTGTAAGCTGTAAAATAATGTTTCGATGCTAGCAATTCATCAAAATTAAACACTGCTCGCTAAATCTCATGGTAGTCATTGCTTTCAAAGCTAGGCCTATGATCCAGTAGCAGAGCGTTGTAAGTTGTGAGCTAGTGTGATGGCAACAGTGAAAACCATTTAAAAAGTCCTAAAAAAAATCAAGATGCCGAAAGCCTTGTCGTAAATGTGTTGTTGTGGTAGACATACATGGACTAAAACACAGGGAAACCAATACTCAGGTGTGCTTCATCAATAAGAGGCTAGACAACCTTCTGCACTGGTTATTATTGCAAACAAGTAGCCAATCGGTGCTATTGTCAGTAGATTACGACTGCTATTGACATCTTGGCACTGGGTACAAATCAGTGCCAGTATTGACCTCTGTGGAGTCGGTATGAACTGCGCAGGGCCAATGCAAAGATAGTCCAAAAGATGAAGAGGACCCTTTCCAGAACTGTCCTAGCCCTAGGCGACCAGACATACTGACCACAGGCTATAAAAGATCTGAGAACTTATCAAGAGATTGGAAAGGTGCATCAAGGTGATTGCACCCACTAACTTTGCCGTCTAGCCACTAGGCACCTGGTCCTTTCAAGTGCTTGCACTCAATGTATAGTTTGTTGGCATTTTTAGCCTTAACTTATCACTTGATGGAATAACTTCCTGCGCATTTGATTGGCTATGCTACCTATTTTTGTGCAAATAATTGGTTCTGGTACTAAATAGGTTATGCCTTTCCTGTGAACCATCCTATATGAAGCTGGAATTATTCACTGTTTTCTCCACTAAGAGTATTCGCTGCCTATGTTCACCAAATA
Organism: Cryptosula pallasiana; assembly: GCA_945261195.1. Lineage (NCBI taxonomy): Eukaryota > Metazoa > Bryozoa > Gymnolaemata > Cheilostomatida > Cryptosulidae > Cryptosula > Cryptosula pallasiana. The sequence goes on along the minus strand of OX183132.1, from coordinate 5,424,332 downwards.
AATCGCAATGAAAGTAATTAGACAGGCGATAAATCTAATTAACTAATGATTATTTTATTTGGAACTCATGGGTGAACAATTAGTAGCTCACTGAATAAGAAAAATGATCAACAAGCATTTATCTACATTGTTCGGTTGCTGCACATGAAACTTAACCATGAACAAAGTATAACAGGATTGCCAGCTACGGCCGTTCATCAGAACTTGGACTACAATTCAAGTGAGGCTGTTTGTGGTAGTCGCCATGTTAACTTCATTTAGCACAGTTTTTCACCTCTGGTAATAAGTACCCTCATATCTCATAGTTCAATATTGTGCGAGATATTGTGCGAGAATTTGCTAACTAATCATGCTTACCTGGCACAGGGTAAGATAGTTGCAGTTAATCATTATTACAAATGAAGGATGACACCAAAGTACAAGTTTCCTCCTCCTAACAGTATCAAGGAAAGACAACTCTTGATGAATATACTATTGATCTATAAGAGGGTCAAAAGTCAAACAGAGAGTCCGCCTACCTTCTTGTCAAGGACCAATAGAACGACAAAATGACAATATGCTTAACTGATTCACTATATGCCTTGTTGTTATAATAGAATATGATTGGTCGTAGATTATATTATATATGTTGTATTTTTGTATAAATGAGAGACTGAGCCAGAGCACTCAGCTTTTATTCTTAGCAATAAAGCTCACACTTCAAGATGAGTGTTGTTGTTGCCCTATATCGGGAGTTGCAGACACACACTTAGACAAGCAGAGTAGCAATTGTGACCAAGTACAATATCGTGCTCTTCTTGGTTTTTGAAACTTCATTCATGGCGGGCGTCACTTACTATTTGTTGTTTCCTGGTCTTACGCAAAAAAGTATCAGGTCAATGGCAATATATTGGAAATCGTATGTAATATTTTGAAAGCCGTAAACTGACATAGTTTTTAATATTAATTTTTAGATTGCTTCAATGGTCGACTTTTACTAATAGGTTTATTACGAGTCGAATGTAGCCATCTGCAAATGTTATATGTATCTGGTCCTTACAAAATCGCTAAATTTAGACACACCCAAATCTAGTACTGGCAATCCTATTATATTTCATCCGTGAACTGAACACTAAATAAATAATCACAGACAAGTTTATTTTTTCCATTTTTATAGACCGGTTTTAGATCCTTAAAAAATGATTCAAAATCACTGCATTCGTTCAACATCTATGAAATTAAAAGAACTGCTTTACAAATTATTTTAGTTTATAGCAATTCACTGTTTAATTTTTGCTTGATTATTTTAAAAAGTGGGAGTAATCTTCTCTATGATTTGTTTGGAGATCTATAAATGTGCATTGAATAATTATGATGTTCTAAACTATAATGTTCGTCTCATTCACAGTGTATTGAATTACGAACATTTATTATTCTTTTTACTTTACTTTACAAACAGGTCATACTGGTCACGAATATTCTTATCGTTTGCCCTAGCTTACACTTTTATGCTAGCTAGTATTATATGCTCCAAAGGAGCTTTGAACAAAAAGAAATATGTTTATACACAATAATAAACATTTATATTAATAGCTAAAAAGGTGTGTCGAAAGGGCCATACCAGCAGTGTCTCCTCTGGAGAAAAGTGCAATACTTAAGCATAGTAATATTGTTGTTAACCAGAACAAAATCCGCTGCCTTATTTATAATAAATGAAATGTAACTGAAAACATCTTTACTTTACGCTAACCTGTAATAAAATTAGTCAGCAGTTCATAAATTTTATTTTATAATTTTGTTTTTCCGTATTTTTTTGTAGCAAAGGTAAAGATTATTGCATAAAATAAATCAGCATTGATAGCTGACAAAACTACCAATAGCACTATCGGAATGGCAAAATACAGGTAAGCAAAATTAATAGCTGCCATCTTAAAAGAGATGCACATAAGGTTTCTTTAATCTCAGCAAAAATTTTGTGTTGCATGAAATATTAACAGTATGGTGTAACATCTTTGGTCACATGAAAATTGTGATGTGTCACTCCCATGGGCACTCTGAAGCTCAAAAAACAAAAATGTGATGACTGATTTAATCAAAAACTGCGTATTTTTTTATTGCCTGATTTTTTAACCTTATGAAGGACGCGAATCTAATCATGAAAATCATAATAAAAAAGATTCAACTTTCTGTTGAATGAAATTTGACACACAGCCACTTGTAATAAAGCTCCCTAAGTGTTTTACATTTTGTATAGGAGTGCATATAGTTTGGGGGTCGTGTCTCAATGTTCAAACTCTCCGAAAGCTGCTGCAGTTTTGCCAATGAGATGTGACCATTTGCGAATATTTTAAAACACTAAATACTGATTCTTATGTTAATAAATAGCAAAATTTAAAAAAAAATCTTGAAGTTGCTTTATGTAATAGCTGTGAAGGCTTTGAGTGGAGCAAGTATTCTGACTTCTTTAACAGATTTCCCTGAATACTGATTGACTTGAGCCATTTTAGAACATTGCACTCCTGTGTGTAGTGCTGTCTCAACAAAGGGGGTTCTATTTACACTAAGGGCTTCAATTTGGGTACTGGAGGGAAAAGAATAGAGGTGTAGACTGTAAAAGCCTCAAGGAGGGGGGGGGGGCTTGTTAAAAGGGACACCAGGTAATTGTTTACTGAAGTTATCGGTGGACCTGGCATTCGTGGGAAGAACCGATAGAGTTATTTTGGTTGTATTATTGAGCAGTGGATTTGGGGGTGAGGTTGTGGAAAGGTGGGATACTCGTTGGGAGATGGCTAGTTGGGCAATAGGTTGCAAATCAAACAATCGCTCTATGAAATTTTCGTAAAAAGATATGTAATATTGTACCTAAGCATTTGGTACCTGAAGTGAACAAAAAAAGCATGTAGCCTAATGCTTAGAATTTTTTTCATGTCAGGTGAGTGAAACAGCTTACATCTCAGATAAATAATGTGAGAGCTAAAACGTTGTCTGAAGAAGATTTAATCAGTTTTTATCTTACAAGTCGCTGGGTTGAGGACAAAAATTAGACTTGGATAGAAATTCTGAGCTCCTGAGCACTCATATTTGATAGGCACCCACGTTATCCTGCCTGAGCAAATGCACTCACTTTCAACTACCTAAATAACCGTAACTTTTTAAAATATTAATAGCTAACCAACATGCTGGTGATGCCAACAAGTCATTAGCCCAAAATACAAGTCAACAGCTCATCAGCACCACAAATACCAACTGTAATAGCAAACTATCAAGCGCCATTTTTTTGTAATGATTATCTATTTGGATTCATGGCCCTCAGTAAAAGATTTGTCAGGTTTGCACACCAAAGTATTGGTTTCAAGTGCGTTTTATTTGCTCGAACCTGCCAAGCAAATTATTACTTCCCCTCAGCTTTTAATAAACTCATACAACTTTACATTCGCCCATGTATTTGTGATTACCTCGATTCCTATAATGAGTGAACTGCTAATAATAGCAAAACTGGTAGAAAATGAGAACTGAGAAATAGTATATAATAGCCTACATAAAATTCTCAAAATAAAAGCAAGAAGTAACCAAAAATATTCAACTGAAAAGTAAAAACACCTCTTATTTCTTCTTTGTTGTTTGTAAAATGAACTCGTTATTTTCTGCTAAATTTCATATTCTTAATTGTACCAGGAAAGTTGATATTCGAAAAGGACAGCATAAAGGCATAACAGTTTTGGTTAAGCTCATGCTGGAGAGTTTCAGAGGCAAATAGAGTAATAAACGCATAATAACTGGTTTGTGACTTCAGTGTTAGTAAGGAAACATGGCTACGGTCAAGCGTTGCATATTCCAATGTTTTACTTTGCCAATAGACTGTTTAAATTCATAGCAGTTTATTTTATTTCTTCTCCTTTTATTTCCAAATGAAATAAACTACTGTAAAAACTAAACATCGAATGTGAAGAGGTAACAAGCAGATATGTGTATTTCAGGTGACCATGCAGTTGCTTTGATCAATTCATTTATATTAAAAAAGCCATTAAAAATCGTACATTGTTGCATTTGGACTTATAAACTGGTGAATTTTCTAGCCTCAGTGCACTATTCTATGTTCAGCTTGACCTTATTTATAATTGAAAAAAATCTTATCAGTTGTAAAAACCTAAAACATTATCGTACTCATAATTACCCATGATAAGCTTTGCATGAATAAAACAAAGAAGTGAATGCTTGTAAAATAAAAATGTGCCGAAGTTTTTACTTCCTATTTTTCAGAGAAAGTACCGTTGTCAATTCCAGAATCAATGCAAGCAGGTGAGCCAAGACTACGCGTTGCTGTATAAATTTGGATTTTGGAGTGTTGTCTTTATTCTGTCGTCTCCTGAGATAAAGTTCGCCTTCTCAGTTTTCTCCGATGGAATTGAATTTGGCTGTGGATGAGATGAATGTCCCTCATCTATGGAACTTGCTACAAAAGATATCAACATCAATGTTTACCTTTTCATGGGTTATTGACAACTTTAGTTAACCACAGAGTAGAAAGTAAAGATTGAAAGTCGCAAGAAAACATTGTGTAACATGCACTTTTTATTTCTTATAAAGGAGCACTTACAGTTTACTCCAGCACCACCTGCTAAATACTAAACACAATGCATCCCTTGAATATCGATCTCTATGTTCCTAATAGACTGCCTACCCTCTCACCCCGCCATTTTATACTTTTCAATGTGAAACTAACTCTGTAGCTATTATACAAATCACATTTAGCTGCATTTCTCGATCACAGAGTTACTGCACGTTTGGGTTTGCCTTTTGGAATTTTGCTTGAATTTTATCCTCGGCTGGTGATTATATAAACATGCATATGAATGTCCTAGAATATAAAGAGAAGAGAGAAAAATTAACAACGTATTATACAAAAGCGAGAAGAAGTTATAGCGCCTACTATGCTAAAATAGCCAAGTGTGCCATCTCATATATATTCACCATGTGAGGCAACAAATCAGAATAGAGAATAATAACTGGAAAAATTATAGGTACACTCAATAAAATAAGCTTGTAGACATTTTTCTATGACTTTTTTGGTAAACCTCAGTGAAATAAATGAATACAATTTTTTTTGTGAAGTATGTGCAATTGCAGAGCAAAATGAAGCGTATTGTGGTATATAACATTAATAGGCATTTTCGGATCGAGAACGTTCATGCCAAAACGGGCGAATTTTTTGTTTTTCGGCGAGTACAAAACATGATTTTTGGAACTCTATACTGAACGGTGGTTTTACCGTTTAAGGGGTTGTCCACTGTACGACGTTCTTGCTCCGAATACGTACAGTTCTGCTATAATAAATATTTTTGCATAATATTGTAATAGATCTGTACAGTGTAGCTCTCTTATCTTCAGCCGGTGCTATTATTATATCTCTTCTACATAAAGAATACTCACTAGATTACTACGCTTGGCTACCCACAAGAGTTCAGCTGACCTGCCGCTCACCCAAGCCAAGCCTAAGGAAGGATTTCCCGCCACTAGTGCTATGACCGTAAAGGATTTTATCACACCTTCACCGAACAGCTACTAGAGAAGTGTACCTGGTTAGCAATGTAACAATGCTTGCTATAGGGCGCTACTGGTTTAGTAGTGATGGCTCTGTTTACTAGTGAGCTATTTATCAATGTATCAGGTGACAGTATGTACTGTCCCTGTTGCTACAAAAATAGCGTATGTGGTGCTGGTGAATATGCACCGACAGTTGTCTCATGTTCTTCGCGGAGAACTTACAACTTGGGCAGGTGCTATGCCGTGCCTTTTTCAGCTCTTTTTGGATGGCTTTTTCAGTATTGGGGGTGACCCACTGAAGGAGCCGCCGGGCAATAGGTGGTTTCTTTCCTACTAAGTGAGGAGCTACCACCTCTTCCTCTACGGTGGGTGAGGAAGGACGAGAGGCAGCAATGTCAACTAGCTTGACAATGGGTGTAGAGACCAAAAGAGATGGTCCGTCTACTGGCAAGGAAAGGGGGAAGGGGTGGGTACAGGTACGGGGGGGCACAGAAGAGTTACTCACCTTCCTCGGTGTGGGAATCAGGTCTAGTAGGGGGATCTGTCCACTGGACACTGTCTGGCCAGGCAAAGTGGAGACGGCTCTCACGGTCAGTGGAGAGGAAGCTAGTGTAGAGGAAAGGGTGGCTGTAAGGGGGGAATTGCCCTGCTTAGAGGGTCCAGCCAAGAGCTCTGCTCCTCTCCTCTTACTAGGGATGATCTTACCCAGCGTCTGCATACGCTCTCTGGTGACCGCGTGGGGTAGTCTAGTACCTGCAGGTTGCTTCGCCTGGACAACCACTGTACTCAGACTCAGCCCCGGGTCATCCCGGATTGGGAGAGGGGGGCCCCAGGTCAGGGTGGAAGTGTTTAACACCTGGGAGGGGGTAGGGGGCCCACGGGAGGAAGGAGTAGTGGCAGAAAGCTTTGAAACACTTTGACTGCAAGTGAGAGTGTTTGCTGCCGGTACAGTGAGTACACTGGAGGGTGGGGGGGGGGGGCAGTAGGGAGGGGGAAACTCCATGGACTGCCACTGAGAAGGGGGTGGCTGCTTGAGCTCCAGGGGGTCACTGGAGGAGCTATGTCGATGAACCCAATCGTTCATCAGCTCTATTTGACTAGCAACTCCTAAGAGTTCGTCCTCCCTCTTCTCCTCTTCTGTGCAGGGTACCCGGGGGGTAGCAGCAATCCTCTGTGCAGGAGGGGTAGGCTGAGAAGGAGGGAAGCCCCGTGAAGAAGGGGGGAAGACGGCTGCATAGCAGCAGAGGAGATCTTCTTCGACTCGTAGTTGAAGGTATCCATCTCCTTCCTGAGGTAAAACACTGGTAGAGGAATCCATGTAGTGTCCACGTCCAGTCACTTTATGTACTTGTATAGAAATGCCTGTTCCTGCACGCGGCAGGCTTGTTTGATCTTGACTAGATGCGGTGTGAACAACAGACAGGGGTGGAAGCGCAAAGGCTGACTGGTGGTTAAATTCAGACTTTGACCGGCCGTAGTTCTCTGGTGGAGAGGAATATTTTTCTGAATTTTTTCTAGAGTCTTTGCTAGAGTGTCCTCATTCCAACGATACCCAGTATGGGGGGGGGGTGGCTACATCCTGTCTGGAGTTATTTCCCTTTCCGGGCGGCACTAACCGTTTTTGTAAATTATTACCCCTAGGTGGAAAACGGGTCAACTTTGGGGCCTCAGCGCTTAGTGAGTTTTGCTGCCAGCAAGCTGAATCTTGGCAGGCAGCAGCGCTAGAACCTGGCCTTCTTGTAGATACTCAGTTTGTGGGAGTTTCTGAGAGAACTCTACCCAGGAGAGCCATTTGAGTCTTAGGAATTTTGGCATTTTCAGACATTCTATCCACTTCTTTTGCAGTTGCAATTAGATGGAATAGTGGCTGTCCATAGCGCAGGGGTGGGCCGACGCTCCTTCGTGGCCGTTGGGATGACACATGGGATGGTTGGATCTCAGTCTGTGCAGGGGTTGAAGGTGTCTCAGCTACTGGGGCAGACAACTCCTGCATGTGTTGGCCATTTCCAGCTGAACCGCTTGTCCGATTTGCACCAGATTTGCAGGGAAAAACTGGGGGAGTGGCAGGCCTTCTTACAACTGGGCGCTCCAAATTTGGCACACTCCTTGCTGGTAGAAGAGGCAAATTAGTCTCTAATAAGGGTGGTTCAAACAGAGGGGGCGCATGTAGGGGAGACAGAGGTGAATTTGCTGTTCGCGCACGCGTCCCATGCATTTTAAGACGCCGCCTGGGTTCCACTGCCACTGGCGCCTGCCCTTTGGGGTCAACACTGGGATAGTAGGGTTTAAGGCGGCATTCGTTTTGTATGGACTGCTGGCCTTGCCTACTTATGAGGTAGGTGTGGTTACTATACGCCTCCTCAATCTCAAAGGGGCCAATGAATTTGGCCTGTAGCTTGGGGTTCTCTCCACGGAATCTACGACGGTTCTCTAACCATACTTGGTCTCCCACCGTGTATAAACCGGGTTCTTCTCCTTCCTCAGCTCTAACTTCCATTTGCTGCTCTCTCAGGGCTTTGTATACTTCTTCCAGTCTCAACTCGAGGTTATGGGTGTACTCGTTCACTGGCATGCAATCAGTCAGAGGGGGATGGTAGGACACTTGATCTGGCAGTTGCAGTTCCCTGCCCAGCATCATATAGTTGGCCGTTTCACTCGTAGTGGAATGAGGGGTGGCTCTGAAGGCCCTCATTAGTTGAGGGAGCAGCAAGTCCCAGTCACCTGGACTGCGCTTTAAGAGCAGGGACTGGAGGGAGTCACCTAGTACCCGGTTATTCCTCTCGACGATCCCATTGGCCTGTGGGTGGTAAGGAGTGGTACGGGTCTTCTCTATACCCCACAGAGCACACAACTCCTGCATCAGGTGGGACTCAAACTGAGCCCCCTGGTCCGTGTGCATCTGCTCGGGGATGCCCATATAACAGAAGACCTGCTCGTCCAGAGCACTCGCTACCACTGGGGTCGTGGCATTTGGCAGGGCCAGAGCGTCTTGCCACGTGGTGAAGTGGTCAGTCAACACCAGGATCCAGGCATTGCCACGCTCTGTCTCAGGGAAAGGGCCCACCAAATCAACGGCCCACTTCTGCCAGGGGCGGCCAGCATACATGCACTGACGGCTGGGACTGGCTTTGGTGCCACCACTCTTGGCTCTCTGGCAGACCTCACAACTCCTGACCAGACGGCGTACGTCTGCCATCATCCCTGGCCAGTACCACGTGAGTTGGAGGTGCTTCAAGGTCCTGCTCACTCTTTGGTGTGAAAGAGAGTGGGTCTGCCAGACCATGTGACCACGTAAACCTGCTGGGCAGACCGCACACCAAAGCGGCGGTTGGGAGAGACCTGTAGTTTCAGCACACCATCTGTCCGGTGTCTCATAGCCCCAATGCAATTGTTCAGCCATCTCAACTCTTGGCTGCCAAGCTCCAACTGCTCCTTACTGAGGGGACGCTGTGTAGACACTGCGTGATAAATGACAGCTACAGCGTGGTTGCCTTCACTTTGAGCCTGGACAAGTAGACATCCGGTTGGATGGGTTGAACGGCATTGGGGGGTACCTGACGGACAGAGAGGGTGGTTGTGCTGGGGGGTGGTGGCCGGGACTCGAACCGAGTTGGAGCTGAAGTAGCGCAGAGCTGGGGCTGAAAAGGGGAGGACAACTCTTGCTGAACTTCAGCCTTAGAGGGTCCACCATCCCTTTCTTGGATGTGGCTGCATTGCCTACACTCTGGGGGACACCTGCGGCTCAAGCCGTCTGCGTTGCCGTGTCGCGGGCCACTCCTATGTTCAATGGTGTACTTGAACTCAGAGATGGACTCAAGCCACCTAGCCACCTGACTGGTGGGTTCACGGCGGAGACACAGCCACAACAGGAGGCACAATCTGTCCGAAGACGGAATTGCTGCCCATAGAGGTAGGGACGGAAGTGCTTAACAGCCTTCACTACCGCTAACAGCTCTCTTCGTGTCGCACAATAGTTGCGCTCCTGAGGGCTGAGCGTCTTACTGTAGTAAGCGATTACTCGCTCACTACCTTCTTTCACCTGGGAAAGCACAGCACCTACACCTGCATTGCTAGCATCAGTGTCCAAGGTGTACTGTAGCTTAGGGTCAGGGTAACCAAGAACTGGGGCACGGGTCATAGCTACTTTCAGCTGCTGGAACGCAGTCTCTTGGGCTGTAGACCATTCCCTGGGTAAGGGGCCATGCCACTGTAGAGAAGTCAGGGATGTACTGCCTGTAGTACCCTACGCTACCTAGGAAGGCTTGCAAACCCTTCAACTCTGTGGATGTCTGCCGGTGTGCTATGGCAGCAACCTTCTCCGGGTCTGTGGCCACTCCTGCACTGCTCACCACGTGTCCTAAATACCGGACCTCCGGCTTGAGTAACTCACACTTACTGGGTTTGAGCTTTAACCCGGCCTGCTGCCAACGCCAAAAGACTTCAGCCAGGCGCTGGATGTGAGTGGGAAAGTCAGGAGCGATGACAATAATGTTATCGATGTAGAGCAGGAGGGTTTTCCAGTGGAGACCTTGGAGTACCTTCTCCATCAACCGCTGGAAGGTGGCTGGGGCTGAAGTGAGGATGAAAGGGAGGACCTTCCACTTCCACAGACCTATACGGGTCGTAAACCCAGAGCGTTGACTAGCCTCTTCATCAAGAGGGACCTGCCAATACCCACTGACCAAGTCCAGGGTACTGAAGAACTTGCTCCCCGAAAAGGCATCTAGACTCTCATCGAGGCGGGGGAGGGGGTAGGCGTCCTGGTGTGTGACAGCGTTCAGCCTTCTGTAGTCAATACAGAATCTCCACGCACCGTCCTTCTTCCTCACTAGAACCATGAGGGAACTCCAGGCCCCCGAGGCTGGTTCTATGAGCCCACGCTCCAATAGTTGTTCCAATTGTCTCTCTGCCTCCGCCTCCTTTTCAGGGCCTAGCCTGTGAGGGAGTTGGCGGATAGGGCGAGTACTAGGGAGGAGAGGAATGTTGTGCGTGACCACGGTAGTTTGGCCAACCTCATGGTCTCCCGAACTGAACACGGCAGCGTACTGTCGTAGCAACACAGCTACTTGCTGCCCCTCGCGTCTGTTCTGACACTGGGTAAGAACGGCTGAATACAGCTCAGAGACGTGAGGGGGAACCGGGGAGTGAGAAGAATGGACAGGAGGCGTAGGAGCAGGCATGGCAACCGCCTCTGTTTGCTCAACCTCCTCAGGGCTCACTCCTCTGTAGTGGCCTACCGTGCTTCCCGCCTTCAGCTCTATTGGCTGAGCATTCGGGTTCATACATCTCACTAGTACGTGTTCTTTGCTATCTGGCTCGTTCAGACTAGCAGCAATAGGAGGACCTCCGGGTCGAGACTCTACTAACCCAAGGGGTAAGTAACTCTGAGTGGTGACTTTACACCGGATGGTAGATTCCATGCCTGGGGGTAGCTGTGTGGTACGAAGGACCTGAAAGTTGTTCATTATCAGTGTACCGTCCTTGTTAGTACAGCGCATCTCCTTCCCTGCTACGACAATGGCACACTCACTGAACCTCATACGGCAATCATGGTCGGTGAGGAAGGGCATCTGCAAGATAGCGTCCTCGGTTATGTGACTGACAACAAATTGGCTTTAGTTTTCACATCACGGAGATGGAGGGTAGCTCTCACCGTGCCATAGAAAGGGATCTGGGTGCTGTCGGCTAGGATACCTTGGGACTCACTCTCCTACACTGACTGTCTTACTGACTCAGGTAACTGGTTAAAGACGTGCTTGGATAGGAGATTTGTGGTGCAGCCGGTATCAACGAGAAGGGTGACTGACTTGCTTTCTAGTTTCCCTGGCAGAAAATAGCTTGCCCGGTATGGCCGTTCTATCTCAGCGTTGGACAGACGGGTAGGTTGAATCTTTGCAGCTCGGGAAGGGGGAGGCGACGCTCTATTTCCAGTGTGTGAAGGGTGCTCCACTGACGGGCTGACTGGTGGAACTACTGGCGTGTGTCTCTGAGCTGGGGCAGGTTGGTTCTTCAGGGGACCTACAAGCTCAAAAGGGGGTAGGTCGAGTAAGGAGTTTACGGCGGCAGAGGTTTCATTAGGCTCTGTGCCATCTGCGTCATCTGGTAGCACTGCATACCGGTTAGAGGTAGGCAGCTGCCACTTAAATGGCGAAGGCGAAGCCTTCTTTCTGAGAGGTGGTCCAGAGGACCCGGGTGAAGGAGTTCGAGACACAGGGTTGTGCCTCTCTACCATTTCCAGTTCTTTCTCCCACTTTTGTGCCCTGTTACAGCTAGTCAAGGGGGTGACTACTTGCGGCACTGGTAGTTTCCCGACATGGGTTTTGCTCTGGGTACGGTGGTTGTCTTGGGTTTAGATGGACCACCTCTACTGTAGTGGCCCATCTGTCCACAGCCCCAACACTGATGGGGAATCAACTGTGCCGTAGCAGGCTGTGACACCGTGTGTAGGGAGATCTGTTCCATGACAGGATGGTAGGTGTAGCAGGTGAAAGGTTGTGCACCACATTAGGAGTGTGGTGGGGAACCCGGGCAGGAGGTTGCATCATTGCAGGAGCAGGGTACACACCAACAGGGGGTGTGTACATACCAGGAGGGGATGCATACATCACAGAAGAAGGGGTGTGACCCACAGGAAAGGAACCCGGAGGCACTGAATGTGGTGTATGCACTGGTTTATGCCACTGCTTCATTTGTTGCAATTCCGTAGCCATGTTCTGCACCATCTGGAGTAGATGAGCCATAGCGTCTCCAGACACGGGTGCTGGCTGCTGTGGTGGAGGGGAGTAGCTCACTGTGGGGTAGTTGTTAGTAACTGGACACGGGTGAGCCGACTCTCCTGGAGCCTGCGACACCACGGCAGCAGTCTGAGAATGACGGTATGGCTTCATGGAAGGTTTGCAGGGTTCTTCTTCCTCTTCATCACCTTCTACAACTCGTACCCTGGATAGTTTTGAGTCAGGGACTGCCTTGATGTGGAGGAACTTGCCTCCAGCACGAACTGCGTCTTCCAGACTCGGTGGATCTACTGCTAACAGATGGCGTTGCAGATGCGGGTGACCCAGGGATGATGTGAACGTCTCTAATATCATGCGTTCTATGTGTCTGTCTGGTAAATCTTCATAGGCTACTCGAACTAGTGTTTCTACCTCGCTAGCATGTTCTTGGAGGGAAGTCTTCGCTGCCTTCTTCAAGTGTACTACACTCTCTAGTGCCTCACGGCGTGTAAGGCCGAAGCGAGCACGGAGTGCTGTGAACACCGCTTGCAGAGTGTTGGGTCTACCACATTCCAGTGCTTCCTCACAGAGTGCCCCTCCTCGCTTGATAGCTTAGCCGTATGCATACATTGGCTAGTAATTCAGATAGTACTAGGCCTTAGCGTTAATCAATGAGTGGCCACCTATGTTAAAATCCATTACATGACTAACATTTATCTATTTATATTTATTATTTAGTGTTAGTGTGCCATCTTATGATTACTTTTTATGCCTCGCTGGGGGTATTATTTCCAACCAATTGTATGCATGTTATCAGCTGATTACTTGTTTCCTATCAATACTCTTGCATTCCGCCCAAAGGTTCAGTTCTTAGACAGATGCTAAGATTGTAGAGAGAGACATCGAGCAGTAGAGGACTCATTAGTAACTAGTGTGTAGCAAGCGAACTGTTTTGACCAGTTATATGTTGAGTATTCACTCGACCCTTGCCGTCAGTTACCACCGTTCTTTATCTTATACTTTGTGTCAATCATTCACTTTTGTGAGTTGCAATTAGACATTGTTTGCTTTTGTTGGTAGTAATGAACCATTGTTACCTCCAACTCTGTGATATCTGTGAGGCCGGTTGCCTGACAAAGTTGTGCCTGCTCTATAGCAGCATCCGGTTATATCTAGTGTAAGATAAACCACCAAAGCTTTGCCACTCTATTGCTACGCTGCCATTACAGTAAAAACAAAGCCGGACAATATAGCCCTCCTTGTAAGTGCCAGTAACGGTCAACTCCATACACGGGGACAACCATTACAATATGAGCCCTTTTACGGCAGTTATCATTTTTGCTTAGATGCAACACACACAAATATATGTATATATCAATTATTATTTTTGTTATTCTTATGGATGCTGATAAAAATTGTTTTATTTATGGAAGTATTATTATTGTTATTGTTTATTATTATAATAATTATTTATCACTGTTATCTTTTGTTAGTTAGTAAATAGATAGAAAACGCTGATGGTTTTTAGATAATTAAAACTTGACAACCTCTGGGGCGGCCATCTTTTTATTTGCTTCCGGATTTTTGTGACTAGTTGACAACAAGGGAACACAGCTCCTGATATAGAAATTTGGGTTTTTGAACGTTCAACTCACAGAAATTATGCCAAGAACGAATGTCAAAATAGCATTCAGAAGCACTTTCCCGTACCAATTTTTTCAAGGCATGGACATTCTTGATCCGAAAATGCCTACTGTGTATCACTGAAGTAGAATAGATATGCTCAAAATCAACTTCAAATTTGTATTAATGTACACCTGTGTCAAGATACAGCCTAGCACTCAACCAGCTGATCAATTTTTGTGAGAGATAATGTAGCATGTAGATGAGTTTTGGCTTAAAGCAATAGCAATGCTGGGACAAGAGCAGCCGAACAACTCTAAGAGCTAAATCATCACAGATGTGTAGCAGGACACAGATCTGGTCTAAGGGAAGCAGAGAAACTTGTTGCAGAAACCACGCTGGGAGTTGGGAGTTAATCTCTTGTATCAGGATTGAGAATGCAAGTTTGTGTCAAGTTTTAGTAAACAAATTTCTCTTGGTGTTCAAAGTTTACCAATCACAACCTCTTTATTGACCTTGAAACTCTGACATCTCATGAATACATACATGTAGCTGCCATGTGTTGTAACGTGTCATCATGCTTGATCTCCTGGTAGAGAAGCGGACTTTCTTCATTGCAAGCAGCACCTGCAAAGTTTTTGTGTGAAACTCTTAGATAAAATATATATATAATATGCATATCCAGTATATGACTTGAACAACTGTTTTTGTCTATTCTGTATACATATAGTTTACTATGTACAAACATGACCATGTCATCTCAGAATAATATGATTGTTTGAATGACTAACTGAATGTCAAAAAGTAATTGAGCTCTGTCAAAGTAAAATGAATAGTAAATGCAGTAAAACATATTAAAGTTGATGAAGTGATCACTCCTGTATACTCAACTTTACACAATACAATTAGACCAAACAAAGCATACCAGTAGGTTGTTGGTATTGCTGACTTGGATCAAGCCCAAAAATTGTAGCTTCGCTCTGTCTCCTGGAACGCCATTGTTTATAACAATCTCGTAAGCACGCTACTATGAATACACCAAGTACAACAGCTGACACGGTTATTGCTAGGTCTAGAACCGTATCAAAATCGTCACCTGTAAACATAAAATAGTTAGGAAATCTGCACTAACTTTATGCACTACACTTGCAGTGGATTTTGGCATCCACTACTAACCCACTAATGCCAATCCTCAATGACAAACACCTAATATGGCCTGTTGACAAGGTTTAAGCCCAGAATTGTTTACAACCATAAAACAAAAAGTAGCAAAAAAAACTTTGAACATTGTAAAGGATGTCACCACTCCTTAAGATGTTAGGTGCAACTGTACTAAGGCGGGGGGGGGGGGGGGGGGGAGAGAGAAGGGTAATACCACGCAGGGTAATTGTAATAGGGTATAATCTTACTGTTAATTGTTTACAAATATATACAATTAGTCTTTTGTGTAACTCGGCCAAAACTTGAGCCTACTTGACCAATAAACAAGTATTTGCTGAGAATATCTGAATTTTCGACCAAGATTTGACTCACTCAGTGGAGTGGCAGTGAGAGATGAATATTTGCGCGACTAAACATATACATAGAATTATAAACTGCTCTCAACCAATGACAGCTGTGATTTACTACTGTCTGTGACCTCTTTTGACCTTTGAATGAGCTGATGAATAATAACATGTATTTAACCTGCTGGAGTTCATCGTCACGCTTGAACAAACAAATTTCCTTCAGAGCAATAAAGATTTATTTGACAAGTGAGTGACACATTGAATAAACTGCTCATGAGTTTGACATGAGCAGTTTTGAAGTTCTTCCTTCCAGCTGTGTAATCACAAAATTTCAGACTGATTAAACCCTGATGGAAGGCATGATCGATTTAGGAAATAAAAGCAATTTTTTCTGCAATAGAGCAGTCTTCAATGAAGTGTATCAGTTAAAAAACTGTTAAATGCAAGCACAACAGATCAGGAGGAATGACCAAATGTGACTCTTGGTCAGTTGATTGTCCAGAGTTTGGTCTGTCCCTCTTGAGAAACCTTTGTTGGAGTATTTTTGTTGCGTCACTATTGTGGAAAGAAATGCAGATGAAGATTAACAGCTTCATGAAGCGGTCGCGCGCTTGTTAAAAACTCAGCTACACGACGTTCCAAGAGCTTATCCCTCTACTCAGATTATTTCCGTGTATTATAGGACGGAAGTCTTCTACGACCAACTAGAATATCAATTAGTTTCTAACGAACACAGTCCACGGCTGTCACAGCCTTTATCATAAAAAATGCATTTACTTGAGGGTATGGAAGATGAGTTTGTTTTTTTGCCAAAACCGATAATTTAAATCTTGCTATACTAAGCTACATCAAGTCAACACATGTAATATGTGGTAGGGATTAGACCTGCACTGGTTAGAGGATAAAGTTCTGCATTGCAGTTGTCAATCAGACAAATTGGGATAGTCTGACGAAACGAGTTACCAAGTTCATCGAAATCCAAGTATGTAGAGAGGTATGGAGGGAGTGGTTGAGGAGCTTTGTTGAACATCCATCGAATCGCTAATCCTGGTAAAGATATGCCATCTTTTAACATATCAATCCCATGCTCTCTGTATATCGATCTTTGTCTTTCCAACGCTTGAACAAATGGTTTTACATCCAAGTTGTTGTACCATTTTAAAAAATCCCTCATTGTCTTCACATCGTTATCTTTCCATGCTTCTTGACAAATTATGTACTCTTCTTCACTGATGTTCTTTTGTTTTAAAGAACTGTAAAACGCTTCTCTTGGAGGTAGATGTTCTTGATTAAGTTGTTCCAAGTCTTTCATCCATTCATAAGGAAAAAATCCTTTTCCGGCTTCACATTTGTATGCTTTGAGATACATTTCATAGCTATATCCAGGAGCGATGAAGTTTGTACAATCTAAAAACAAAAAAGATCCTATTCCGATAACAGGCATCTTGGTTCCTTTTTTTATAACAAAATCAAAATCTGTGTCGGAGACATCTTTCAATTTTTGAAGCAGTTTTCCTTTCATCACATTGACATCATAAGTCTGTGAATTGAAACCTAGAATAGGGAGTTTTTTCATATAGCTGTACAAATCATCCAGAAATTTTTCAGCTCCCGTTCTCCGTCTGAAACGATTTTTTTCAAAATCACTACGAAACTTTTCTTCAGCTTCTTCCAGTCGTTGTAATTCACCTTCTATCTGTTTTATGATTTGCGAAAATTGTTTTTCCAATCGGCTATATGATTCTTCACTAATATCTTCCAAGTATTCAATGAACTTTCCAACGCATTCATCATCATCCCCTTTATTGACAATACAACACGGGTTGTTGAAGCCTGGTACGTTTGAACAAATTGAAATACTTAAAAGCTTATGCTCATTCGTGTAAATGGTCGTGTCTGTATCTCGATCTTTTTCGCAATTAGGTAACAAACACTCTATGTCGAATGTTGCAAAAAATGGATAGTATCTCAAGGAATCATCTGACCCGATATCTATCCCGAATTGAACCTTCAGTTTGTCGAATATTGTAGCAGTAGGACTGTATTGTCCTCCAGAAAACTGCATAGTTGTCGCCTCTGAGATTGAACATCTGTGTCTTTTCAGATTCCCCAATCTGTCATAACAAGTAAAACAGGTTGGACATCTGTAGGCTCTGACATATCCTTCCAAGTTTGTAATAAGACTGAAGTGATTGATATAAAGATCCAAATATAGATTCTCCTTATAACTGGAGTTTGAATTCCAAATAACTGTTGAAGTCATATCATCATTTAAAGAAAACACTGTTATCTTCAGTTGAAATGCTCGCTCCAAAAGCAATAAATCAGCTTCTGTTACTCCTTTCCCATCACACCTTTTAGCACTATCACCATAGATGAAACTATGATATTGTTGTTGGTACTCCTTCACCTCCTTAATTGTCGGATCTTTTGCAAATCCACCATTTTTTTGTAGTTCTTTGTGTAATGCTAGACATCTAAAAAAACAAAGATTGTCGATAATTTGTATTCCTTTTGTGTTTTTTAACATGGTTCGTATGTGTCTGTTGTTAATGAGGTGAGAGGGTAAATGCTCTGGTGGTGATCCAACTTTTCCCATTCCGAGTAGTTTGTAGAAATAAAACGAAATGTTTGTGATTAACATCAATCTCCAAGTCGTATTTCGTCTCCGTCTCAAGCTATTTGTACGATGATCAGTCTCCATAACATCAACAAAAAACTCATCAAGATCTCCTTCAGTTTCAATCAGTTTAGCTTTTGGATATACAGTAGCATTGTTTGATGATGAGTGAAAGTATCGGAGTTCACCATCATTTTTATTTTCTAGTATACAACCTACGCTACAGTTGACTTTTGCTCTCGAGCTCAATTGTCTCCAAACTTTTTTTTAGTAATTCTAACACTCTTGAATCATGATAGTCATTTTGGTAGGTATCAGCTTGGTCTCTTGGAATCCCATCCCAAAGTCTTACATTTAAAAGTTCTATGACTTTTCCAGCTCTATGTTTTGTTTTCATAGCTCCCCAATATCTAGCTATCAAATCATCCCACTCTTCATTTTGAAAAGTTGGAGCTATGCTATCATCAACAATACCTAGGGTTGATACTCGGGTAGGTCTTTCAAAATTTAAATCTTCCATTTCTTCTTCTTCTTGTTCTTCCTCTTGTGCTTCTTCCTCTTCTTCTTTTTCTTCTTCTTCTTCTTCTTCTTCTTCTTCTTCTTCTTCTTCTTCTTCTTCTTCCTCATTTCCTAACATTGGATCATTCTCATTTTCTTCAACTATCTCCTCCACAACTGGCTCTATATCTTGAGCTATTATGTTAGTCTTTGGTGGTGAAGGTTCAGCACCAAATCATATTTGATTGATTGTTTCATCAGGTAAACGAAAACAAATGAGATTTTCTTCTAACCATTTCCAATTAGGGGAAATTTCAGGGTTTTTTTCTTCTACATTCTCCTCCCGATAATTTAAACTTTGCCTACAATAGAAATGTTAACACATAATAGTTGTTCTATAAAACATTCATATACATTTTGTATAAAATGTAACAGAAGAAAAAATGACTTAAACATCATTATCATTTGATTTTTAAAATGGAATTAGAAAAAAAAGGCTCAAACATTATTATTAGTTAGGTTTTTAAAAACTTACTGTGTACTATGAGATGAATTCTCAGCTCCCTCTTTTACATTAATTCTCTGATATTCTGAGTCCTGTCTACAATAAAGAGATAACGCATTATTTTTGCTGATTCATGAGATGACTATAAAAAACCAGCAAAAAAAATTACTCTACTAACATTATTAATTTATGATTTTAAAAACTTACTGCATATCAAAGACTATCGTATTTTCAGTAGTTGCTGTCGAAGTCGAAGTTGCTGTAGAAGTTGAAGGTTTGTCTTGAAAAGCATTTTCAAGCTCCATCTCCATTTCATTTTCATATTCAGCATTGCATTCATCATTCATGTATTCATTATCAGCGTTTGAAAAACTGATATCATTTTGATTTTTCATGAGCCATTCCCATTCCTTATGTATGTCTACATCAGTATCCTCCTCTTCTGTTTCCATAGCACTATAATAACAATAAAATCATTACTTTTTTAATAGAAGTGACAATAGCACATAAAAAGGTAAGTTAAATGTCTCAGCTAATAAACTTTACCTTGTGAATAAAACTCCTAGTAGTCAGTTGGTATATTATATAGTAGATGTTGAGTCTTCAGTTACTGTTGTTAGAACGACTGATTTATTGTGTGAAAGCATTACTTTTTAAGTAGACAAATAATTAAGTGAGATAATTAAGTCAGATAATTAAGTCTTAAGTTCAATGAAAACTTTCAAATTCACACAGAAAAACTTTTAATAGTCGGTGGATGTAGTAGTAGATGTTGCTCCTCTGATCGCTGTTGTAGAACTGGATGCTTTCTGTGTGAAAACAGTGGCTCTTAAATAGGTAAAGTTGCACTGATTAAATCCTATGAATCAGCATTTTTTCACGCGAATACAGCCCAATGCTTTCGCGGGAATAAATGTTTTATTTTCACGCGAATGGAAACCATTGCTTTCGCGGGAATAAATATTTTATTTTCACGCGAATACAAAGCAATGCTTTCGCGGGAATAAACATTTTATTTCACACGAATGGAAACTGTTGCTTTAGCGGGAATAAATAATTTATTTTCACGCGAATGGAAACCTTTGATTTCGCGGGA
This sequence comes from Cryptosula pallasiana, assembly GCA_945261195.1. NCBI lineage: Eukaryota > Metazoa > Bryozoa > Gymnolaemata > Cheilostomatida > Cryptosulidae > Cryptosula > Cryptosula pallasiana. Next base: position 5,404,246 of record OX183132.1, on the reverse strand, counting down.
ATAAACATTTTATTTTCACACGAATGGAAACTGTTGCTTTCGCGGGAATAAATAATTTATTTTCACGCGGATGGAAACTGTTGCTTTCGCGGGAATGAATAATTTATTTTCATGCGGATGGAAACCGTTGCTTTCGTGGGAATAAACATTTTATTTTCACACGAATGGAAACTGTTGCTTTCGCGGGAATAAATAATTTATTTTCACGCGGATGGAAACTGTTGCTTTCGCGGGAATAAATAATTTATTTTCACGCGAATACAAACCAATGCTTTCGCGGGAATATATCATTTATTTTCACTCGAATACAACTCAATGCTTTCGCGGGAATAAATAACTTATTTTCACGCGAATACAACTCAATGCTTTCGCGGGAATAAATAATTTATTGTCACGCGAATGGAAACTTTCTTTCGCGGGAATAAAAGTTTTATTTTCACGCGAATACAAACCAATGCTTTCGCGGGAATATATAGTTTATTTTCACGCGAATACAAACCAATGCTTTCGCGGGAACAAATAATTTATTTTCATGCGAATGGAAACTGTTTCTTTCGCGGGAATAAAAATTTTAATTTTCCCGCGAATACAAACCAATGTTTTTGCGGGAATATATAATTTATTTTCACGCGAATGGGAACCGTTGCTTTCGCGGGAATAAAAATTTTATTTTCCCGCGAATACAAACCAATGCTTTCGCGGGAATAAATAATTTATTTTCATGCGAATGGAAACCGTTGCTTTCGCGGGAATATCAATTTTATTTTCACGCGAATACAAACCAATGCTTTCGCGGGAATAAATACTTTATTTTCACGCGAATGGAAACCGTTGCTTTCGCGGGAACAAATATTTTATTTTCACGCGAATGGAAACCGATGCTTTCGCGTGAAAATAAAGTTTGTATTCCCGCGAAAGCATTGGTTTGTTTTCGCGTGAAATTAAATTTTTTATTCCCGCGAAAGCAATGGTTTCCATTCGCGTGAAAATAAATTATTCATTCCCGCGAAAGCATTGGTTTTCGCGTGGACAAAATGTTGATTCATAGTTATATTATAAAGAAGGTTGGTATTCATAGAGTTCAATCAGTGCAACTTTAGCTATTTAAGAGCCACTGTTTTCACACAGAAAGCATCCAGTTCTACAACAGCAAGCAGAGAAGCAACATCTACTACACCTTCCATTGCAACTACTAGGAGCTTTCTCTTTATAAAAAGTAAAATTTAAAAAATTTATTATTCCCTACCTAGCAAAGATCAAAATTAGTTTAGCTATAATGTAAAGTATGAAATAAATAATCTTTTAGTTCCACATGAAAAGCTGAATTATATATTATTTCTTTCTTTTTTAGAATACTATGGAGGGTTTTTCTGCTTCTTACATGGATTTAAAACCAATCGAAAACAAACAAAAAACACCCAAAACACCCACTAAAAGAAAAAACTCTAACTGTGTCACAAAAGAAGCAACAATAAAGAGACGAGCTCTTCCAAAACTGGTTTTACCCACAACATCAAACACTATGGAACAAAAAGAATTGCTTACTGATGCTGAAAGAGCTCTCAAGATGGCCAAATCTCTCAAAAAATGGAAGACATCTGATTTGAAAAAGATTGGAGGGTTTCTTACACTGGCATCACTTCTTGTTCCATCAGTTTTGCAAATTGTTTCTATTGAACAGAATACTGGTGTATACGGAAATTACTACGTTCTCACGTATCTTGATAATTCAACTGGAGCGAATTTTCAGAAAGTCGTTTGCCCAAGTAGAGTAGTTGAAAGCTTCAATGTTGATAAATACCCACTACCTTTCAACATTTTGTACTTGGGTGAGATGGAAAGCTCAAAAAAACCAGAGACTACTTACTACAATGTCAAACATATCAGCACAAAACCCTTAACCACAATGGAAGCTGCTGCTGAAGCTGAAAAACTGAGAAAAATGAGTGAAGAAGAACTCAAACTCGCTTACGACATCGAGTATCTCAGCAATTTCAAAGAATGTTCCATTTTTGCTTACATCGAAGTTGTAGAAAGATTCATTCCTTTCCGATTCAATGGAGAAGAATCCATTGTAAATTGCATTCGCTATGTCACTGAAAAAGATGGAAAAAGAGAGATGAGAACACTTTTACTACCAATCAGATGCAATGAGGAAGCTAAAAGATGTGCACCTGGTGTGATGATTTACAAAGGAAAAAAACAGAGTAAGAATGGAAATCCTATTCCATACCACAATGTTGTCTTCATTTCTTCAAACAACGCTAGTGATTGGGAACAATATTGCGCACAAACAAACTCCAATGAGGAGCTAACAAAAACGAATAATGAGGATGAAGTTCTTAAGGAATTCCTAGAAAACGAATTACAAGATTTTGATGAACAGCTTGGTGTTGATGGTATGTAAACTCAATATCAAATGCTGACAACAGGTAGTCTCAAGCGGATAAAATGAGCTATAGTGCTTTGTATTATGCAAAATTTACTGTAAAATTTTAATCATCTAAAGGGTTAATTTGATGATTTTCTCAAAATTGTATTACTTACTATTTACTGACTCTAACTATATTATATGGAGAGATTTTCCCCTACTTATTATACAATAAGTGTATATAATCATATATTGATTCATAGAAAAGTCCAAAGGTTCTCAAGTGATTAACTCACCAAAAGTTCCGGTTTGCAAAACATTTGAAGATCTTCCTATCCCAAGCATTATATGAGTGATAAAACTCCTCTCTCCTCTCTCTCTCCTCTCTCCTCTCTCTCTTCTCTCTCCTCTCTCTCAAGATGTCATATGAGTTCAAATTATGTGAAAAAAGTATCAAAACTTAAATGCCATACATTCAAAATCTAGCTGCCATATGAGTTCAAATTAAGTAAAAAATAATCAAAACTCAAATGCCACTTAGACACCACTCAAATGCCACTCAAATACCTCTCAAATGAAATACAATATAAACTCGGCGAATCCATCCAACGCCGTAACCCATTGCATAACCCCAAGATTTAATCCACAAAAAAATACTTGGTAGGGAGATCTGCTCATATATTACTACTACTGTCTTACGAATTACCTCTAATAATTTTATAAAAAAAATCAATAAATTGAAATTGTTTTACCTCAAAACATGAATGCTATAGCGTAACCAACCCACTGAACGCTAAAACCTCTATTCAACATCACTTTAAAAGACAGATTAATGTTTTGCCAGAAAACATGAGTTTTGCTCGTTTTGGTATAGAAGTTCTAGACCTGAAAATGCCTATTTACATGCATTTAAAGTATTGGAGTTTATTGTTTCATTTGAGCTAACAAGTTTTCTTTAGCGCAAAAAAAGCTCAATTGACAAATAAATCAGCCAAACATTGAATAAACTAGATTTTCAATGTCATCTGATTAAGTGTACTAGTAAACACAATCACACAATCACACAAACAAGCGAAATGCAAAAAATACGAGTTGAAAACTGGTAATGAAAAAAATCAGAATCAAGTCAGCATGGAGTAACCTTTAGTTCATATAACCTCCAGAAATTTATTTTGCTTTTCAACGCTTTCGCCGGGGAAATATGCAGATAGAAATTAACCTCTTCATGAATCACTCAGGAGATTAAATAAAACTCAGCTGCAGGATTTGTCGAGGAGCTCATAATTTTTCCCACCCATTTCATTATAGGATGGACACCTTCTAAGGGCGGTTAAAATATCTTTTGGTTTCTAAGCAGCAGAGTCAAAACTGTCACAGCTTTTAGCATTAAAGTACAAATATGAAGTTGTTGTTTTGACAATACTGACCAGCTAATTTTTTCCATACCAAGCTGTTTATCAAGGCAAGGCAGATAAAAGTTTGAAAAAATAGACCTGTAACCAGTTTAAATTAAGACTAAAGCCTTCATCTCTAAGGTAACATGCTGCTGACCAATCCCCCTGAACAACATCTTTTATCGGCGATTGTGAGTAGTAGAGCGTGCATAATCATACTTGATAGAATGTTTATGTGGGAACAAGCAGGCAAAGACATAAGTACAGTCAACACATTAGCTACGTGCGCCAAAAACATATTTTGAAATGCTTACTATTTACGTACCATAACCTGGAGGAGGAACGTATGTTGTATTAGAACCCATGAAGTATTGTAATGGATTCCGGTCTGTTACCACGGACATCCACTAGTCTCGAGTATTCTACCTCTCTCCAGAGGGGACACTGTACTGACCGACAGTGACAACTGTATAGGGCAACCGAATTACCCGGTAAGGCAAGAGCCCATGGCTCAGACAAACAGTACCGAGTAGTGTTTGCTATAGTGGCTTTATTACAAAGCAGTCCTGAGGGTAATTATTCCTCTAGGTGGTTAGCAATATAAGAATACATGCTATGGCTCATTGTAATGAATGCACAGAGTAACAGTAGGGGCTCTCCTTTTATAGGAGAGCAAATGAACACAAAACATATAAGAGACAATGCACAGGAAGTAATGCAACCAATGACATTAATTATATAAATACTCAACCAATCACAATGCAATGCAAGATAATACAAGGAGGTGCCAAGTGGCTAAGGGCGGAGTCTTTTCTCCTAACTGTCCAATGACGGCTCCTACAGGGTTCCCAGGCTGTATATAGAATCAGGTCCACTAAGTTGGTACTTTAGGGGTAGGCACTTCCTGTTTATGACCTTGACTAAGTTCCTGGACATCTTTACAGATCCTCGTCTAAGGCGGCCATCTTGTGCCGGCCCAGTACAGCTGTACCGGGTCGGTAGAGGTCACTACCGACCCTGCAGGGGTCAATACCGGCCCTGCTTACTATGCTACCGGCACAGTATGACTTCCTACCCAACAGCTATTAACCAAATGCTGTGGGCAGAAGTCTAGTGCATTGCTTCGCAAGGTTTCTAGTGTAAACTACCTGTTTACTCCTAGAGTGCACTGAAATCTACCACAGTATGTTACAGAGCAGCAATAGTGTGTATGTCAGTATCCTGTCTGAAATATGAATAAAAATAAACTATTAGTCGCTAGTTATTGTCAGCAGTGGTTTACAAAGATATGTTGCGCATGAATTCATTAGCAAATGGTAGCTGGCAAGCACCTGCTTGCCTTGAGTAGAAAGCTAGATTGTCACCTCGTCCGCTGATTAGCTGACAAGTCAGATCAGATTTGTTGACTTGATTGATACTGATTAGGCATCCGTGGTCAGCCTGCTGTCCAGCTGGGTATTGTGTGTCAGAGGTAGTTACTTAGCATAAGAATGGTCAGCCAGATTATAGGCATCCCACTAGTAGATTGCAGTGTTAGTTGTTTACAACCCTTTTTATGCTCACTATGTTTACTAAGTAAATAGAGGCAGTGTATTAAGCTCTCACTTGTATTGTGTCAATCAAAAGAAAAGGAGAACAGGAATGAGTCACTATACTAAAAATAAAGCCCCTACTACCTGATAGGCTAATGAGTGTAAACAATGATTGGCCAATACCACGCTGCTATCATCCCTATAATGCAAGAACACGTGAGCGTTGTGATCATTTTACTAATGTTTTGTAGTACAATATATTAGAGGTCAATGTTCAGATCCTATTAATTTATTGTAAGTTTCACCCCATGTGTACATGTGCTAGAGGCATCAAATGTACAACAATGTTGATGTGGTTAAAGTTGTTTTCATGAAGAGTTCCTGATTGAGTAGTGAGAAGGCAACTCAGATACTAAACTAGATACGAATGTCTAGATTTATTCCTCACTCAGGTGGAGGACAAGTGGCCAAGTATTGCACATCGGTGTGTGGACATCATGGATAAAGTATAACAAGTTTGCCAGCTATCTGATATAGTCTGTAATTGAGACTTGCACAATGGAGTTGTGATACACGCTGTTGTAAAAGGCGGCAGATTATTGCCATTCAGCAAACGCGTCACATTTTTCATGTGAACTTGAGTAGTTGTCTTTTTTATCGAGAAGGCAAATCAATGCTGTTTTGACGAGTTGCAATACGCGTACCGGATGCTGTGTAAACTTCTACTACTATGGCTATTGACTTTGTAGGGGTCATGGCGACTCCCATAAATGGCTACATTCCAATTGTCGCAGAAGTTATATGATGCGAGCAAAGGTGACAATTCGGTTATCCATGGTGGATACGTAAAAACTTTTTCAGATAACTTTAGACTTGGCCCCCGGCTAACGCACCGTTTATGACTACAGCTGGTAGTAGCGGGTAGTAGCTGGTAGTAGCTGGCAGTGTGATATTGATATTGGTAATGAAGTAGCTGTGTTGCAAGCTCTTTTGTCTCTTTGTTTATTTGACTATGCTAAAACTTGATTGTTTTCCGAGGAATATTGAAACTTACATACTGTTTTGGAGTTATGTACTCTCCTAAAAACAAAAAAAAATTAAACAATCAGATTTTTTACATTACCCTTCAATTAATTATGCTTTTAAAATTTTCCTTTACTAATAACAGCCCCACTTTTTGTAGAACCTGTTTTGTAAAACTTGAGAGTTGTGTCCTCTTAGATAATTTTATTAAATATTCCCTGATTTGACTACTCGTTCTTTTTTCACTCCAGCCCAGGATTATTTATTAAAAAAGTGTATCTTTTAAGAAACTTCGTTTTTAATCTGGCAAAAAACAGTTATCAGCTATTCATTTGCTTGTTAGTAAACTGTTTTTGTTTTCCTTCAAGTGACGAGAGAACAACTCTAAGATTGGCAACATGGATAGGAGAGAGACAATTCTATATAAAAAAAAAAATGCAAGAAGTATTTTTTCGTAGCAGAAAGCTGAAATGTTTTAGTCAATATATGAACTCTTATTTCAGAAATGCTTAGCATCTGATGAGTAACCGTTTCTCACTATAGGACAAGAAAGATACATGAGGAAGAGATAAACAGATATCAGTGGAGCGGTGTTGCAAAGAGCAATATAAGTGAATGCAAGTAGATGAGAGAGAGCACTGCTAGACTTCTTTATGTAACAATCCACAATAATATACTTTTTGCGCTACTCAAGTGAAATGTCTGTCAGCATAAGCCAGTTATGCAATAAAACCCAGAGCCAATTTGTTGTAACAAAAAGCCTCATTGAACCATGAATGTTACTTGTTATTTTTTTTCGTATTCTGTGCTATTGCGCTTTCTACCTGATTGTGTTTTAATTTAAGCTCTGTGTAGCAGTGACAGGCAGATGAAGGGTCAGCAAATAAAATGCTGCCAAGTTTTTTCGATAATCTCACTACAGCAACATTGTCTCTTAAAACTATTACGCACAATGGTTTTCTGTAGTTTTATTCAAAATCTAGTCGTGAATTTTCACTCACACCACTGCGGACACAACAGCTCTCCACTTGACTACACCCTTTCTCTCTCATGGAGTCTGACTTTGACCACCCTCTCTATGGGGTCTCTCCACTCCACTCTTCACCACCGACTCTAACAACTAATGAAGAGCCCACGGCTCCAGCTCACCAGACACAGATTCGGTATAAGTTAGATGTTTTATGAAACGCTGTCCTGCAGCAATCTCACTATTATTGCCACCACAACCTTGCTCACCAACCATACTGGGTGGTTGGGGAAAAAATGATCGCCAATAGCCAGAAGATCTGGAATAGCCTAAGTCAACCCAGGAGGATGCTGGACTGACGTCTAACTAAATACTGAGAGGTGTGATATAGTCTCTTACCTTTGCTACTAGGCATCCGATGCATTAATCTTTTGGATCATTGTCTACTCTGTGTTGTATATATTATTTGTTATGCTACCTGATTGGCTAATGTTACTTCCTGTACTGTTCATTGGTTGTTGTATTATGGTGCAACCAGTTTCCTGTCAAGCAGCCAATATAAAGTCTGACGCTCTGTGAGTTCAGTGCCGTTTAACTGTAACCGCTGCTGTATACATTTCTAGGCAATTGCCTCCCTGGGAGTAGACATTTGGACAATAAACATGTATTTATTCTTAAACTCTGTGTAGTTTGTCCAAGTTGTGGGCTCACACTGTTGTGAAGCTGTGATCAACTTCTTTGATGCACCCTGCAGGTCTGACCACCCTGCATGACATTTTAGAAAGACATATTGTTTGCCTGTGCCAGGAGCTGCTCACTGTTGACAGTTGTTAGTTAGTGGATATTAGTGAGAGCCCCACCGGCACAATCCACTTCATTATTTATTGCTATGTAAATGTAAAACAATCCCAAAAATGCTAGTTCATAATATCGGTATGATGTATAACCCTTTAAGTAGAACATAAAATCCAAAAAGTGTTTTACAAGTTTTAAAATAATTTTTTTTACAGTAATATAATCAAAACTCTATACTAGAACGATTACTGAGGCCAATTCAAAAGGTTAATAGTTGGTATCCTACAACCGTCTCAGTTTGACCGCAAAATAGCTGTTAAAATGTTAGGTAACTGTATATTTACTAATTATTATTCTTGTCGACCATATATGATGTTCAGTTTGAAACAATTCGATTGCATCTGGCATACCAAATTAACCAACACAAAAGAACACAAAACTAGTTGCTGACTAACTCTTATAGCTACTAAAAGAGTTGGTCAGCAGCCAGACTACCACGCTCCTTTAGATATCACCACCAGTAGTATTTTTAAACTTTGTTATGTACTGAGGAGGAAACAGCTGTTGCTGACTGCCCACAGATCCACCTAAAAATAAAAGTAGAAAAACGTAAATTTAAGAAAATTTTTTTCATTTTGTATGCCATCCAGCATACCAAAGAACAGGTCGAAGCAACAAGATAATGTTGAAAAGTTACATTGAGAAGCCCCATGTTCACAGCTATGATAGAAAATTATAATCTTTTGATGGCAACAGCTGGATCAGACAGATTCTGTACATATGATTTTCCTTTTGGAAAATTTCTGACTAATAAACTTTACATTTTGTCCTAAAATTTTTACTTTATGGTGCACTTATAGTAGATTTTGGTCTGCTACCACAAAATCCTACTAAACTCGAGTATTCTGCCTCTCTCAAAAGGAGATACCGGGCAGGGGTAGTTGGTGTCATTTGTCCAAGTGACTTGAACAACTAACAAGGAGATCCCGCGGCTCAGTCAAACTAGTCTGGTTGTTGGAAGACAAATATATTTATTGTATTTTACGCTGTTCTAGGGAGGCAGTCCTCTAGAATGAAGTGGCAAGAGTAGACACTATGGTACAAACGCAATGAGTACAAGTAAAATCCAGCCTTTTATTGGCTGGAGTACAGAAATCTAGATAACAATGTGGCCAATAGCACAGACAGGAAGTAATACAAGCAAATGATAAACATGGATATAGTCAGTAACGAATAAAAATAGAGTTAAAGGTATTGGGCGCCGAGGTAAAGGAGCGGAGCTAGTGGGTGCATTGTCTGTAAGTATACTCTCCTATCTCACTCTAGGTCCCTGGGCTTTTCCTCTCCTGGCATCTATGGTTCTTGAGCTCTGGAGGTAGTAATGTCATAGACTCATCCTTCTGATGTACCACAGCTATCTTTAGGATTGTGAGCTAAGCTATTCTCTTCCTGTCCGCCCAGGGTCACTAACCCTGACACAGTGATTCTACACTAGATGTTCAGGGGCCCATGACCTGCCTGGCATCTCTACACCAGCTTACCAAGGGTCCATGAGGTCCTGCCAAGTAATTACTAGTGTGCTTGCAATGCTATGTAACTACTGTAGCACTGATAGCAAGCTCTGTAATTTGTCTTGCTTAGGCAATAGGGTGCCTCTGAACCACATATGCATAGTTGATCATACAGGTGTCTGCAAAGCTTGCTGTTTACAGATGTGTGCGCAAAACTCTACCCCACACTTACGCATTATTTTGGGGTTTGGTGCTACAGTCGGCTTCTGATATCTCTCTTGAGACAGCGATGTCACGTAGTTTTATTTTTATACAAAATTTTACTAAAATATGATTGTCAGTAGTTTTAGGGATAGAAGACAGTTTCTAATTGAGACTGATTTATCTTTTTGCTGTCAGTTGTCTTAATGGCCAAAAGTGACCTTTAACTGTTGGAAAATTTTACATGATTGAAACTATTATATTTTTCGAATTTTCGAAAGATTGATAGGAAAAAAGTTTTTGATTTTACAAATAAAACATGCAACCTGCTATATTTTATAATTACTCGATTATGCTTGTTTATTATAAAGCAGATAACTTATTTTCGGGCTATATTAAGTAAAGACTAGACAATCATACTTGGACTAGCTAGCAGATGCCATACCATACGAATGATAATAAATGAATTGTTCATTATTCATTGCAATTTGTATCAATACCCTTTTCCCTTTGCCTGCATGATGTTGTTGACTTATAAAAAGGTCACAGAATTATAAAACGAGACTATCCAGCTGTGAGCTGATTCGTAGACTCCTTGAGTTTGATGCTGAGTCTTCAACCATTTCACTACATTAACAATGAGCATATTATAAAGAAAGATGAGAGTCTTATATGCTTGAGCAAGAAATACTAGTAAACTAGGAAAGTAGCTGATTGGAACCCTCAATCATATGGAAACTAAAGTTAGGAAGGTTAAGCCAGTGCTAAAACACAGATGTGATAGTCACTAAAGTGTGGTTTGCATACATATCGTAAGTGCTTCCAAGCAGTCGCAGATCAGTGCAAGACTTTGTGCGATGCATGTTCAAATAAACTTGGCACAAAATTTAAATTGCAAGAAGTATAATCAATCTCTTGACTGGGAGGTTATAAGATCCCAAGGTCCGCCTTCACTGACCAACGATTATATATACTAAATAAATTATCTTTGTACAATGACACTGATTTATTTATTACTTTTAATTTTATTATATTGTTACTTATATTATTATTATTAAATATCATTTTATATATTTTATTTTAATTTATAATCATTGTTCAATTGTGCATCATTATATTTTCTACCATCGTTTTCCTATATCATTTTGAACCTCAATTTATAATGAAATAATTATGCTATTATATGAACATTTACATAGAAACATATATATTCGTTCATTTAAATCAACTATCATAATATTTTATTCGGATAACTGCTAATGCATAATAAATAATACTAATGATTATAATAATAACAATAATAATTTCGTTATTTATTGATTTTTCGATGGCAGCCATGTTTACATGAATAGCGTTGACTTGACTATGGTTTCGGAGAAAGAAGGCAAGGAAATTGTACTCACTATCATATGACGTTGCAGGAAAAGTGTTTGTACAACTGAAGCTTTCTACGAGCCTCTCCGTCAGCGTGCACTGTTGTAAGAGCTGCGCAAAGTCTGAGTTCAAACACATTGCAAGCAATCATAGGATGATCTGCGATCACTTGCCAGCACTTACGATATGTAAGTGACGCAGAATTAATGGGACTATTATCGGTTAGTTTTTCAACGCATTGGACTAACAAACGTTCAAGTTGTTTATTCTCTCTTCATGTTCTTTTAGCTGAGGGTGGGTAATCTTATATATATAATATATATAATACTTTATTGGCATCAATATCATTTTATAAAAATGTTTTTCATAAAGTGCCATAGCTAGAAGAAAAAGAAAAACAAAAATCAAAAATGAAAAAGAAATATAAAATTAACACAGAAAAAAAAGAAGTCTCCTCAAACACGGTTTACTTAAAATAATTCTCCATTGGTATTTAAAAGATATTTAAATAGATTTAATTTGAAAACAGACAGGGTTTGTGAGATTCTCAGAGAAGTAGGCAGTTGGTTGAATGTGGCAGATATATGTGTTTCTATTGCAGCTTGTGTGTTGGCAAAAAGTTTATTGCAGTTACGAAAATTAAAATTGCAGTTAGGACTAGTGGTAAAATCAGCAGAAATCAAGCTAGGAAAAATGTTATTAAAAAATTTTAAAACCAGTGATTGCCTTAAAATATTGAGCCAATTTTGGTAATGGTAACAGTTGAATTGAAGTGGCGATGTCATTTGTTCTAATTAACGAAAGAGGAATGGTATGAACATTTGCTATCAATCGAAAAGCTCTTCTCTGTAATGAAAATAACGATTTTGACAGGTATTTAGGAGATATAAAGGTATATGAAGGTATATGCTGCTGGTGAGTCATGCTAGATTCGTTTTCTTATCTTTTAGAAATTTTGATACACAGAAGCGGGGTTTTGGGATGTTCTACCATTGGTTTGATGCTCTTTTTTGGCCACTTCAAACTATTACTACAAGAAACCCTTTCTCAATATCGCAAAATGAACAGAAGGTAGCAGCATGGATTAGATCATACTTACTGTTGTTTTGCATTGCTTGTCTATCAGAGATTTCCTGCAGTATATTTACAGGACGCAATGCAATCTGTTTGTTTCCACTGTTTTGTCTTTGGTTACTGCTAGCAAGTGAGCCATAGTCTGGGTACCCATAGTGAAAGGCTACAGTTTAATATAAATTTTATAACAGCACGTATCATTAAGAGTATTCATGACGTGTTCATAGAGCAAAGGGCAAAAAAATAATAAATGTTTGTAATTCAATATGCCACATATGGAATGAAACATTAGTTTAGAACATCATAAGTTTTCAATAAAACTCTTGTAGATGACTGAACAAATCATAAAGAAGATAACTCCTAATTTTTCAAAAAGCAAGAAAACTCAAGAATGTCATCGTTATAAATAACATTAGTCTGTAAAGCCACCCTTTAAATTTAATATATTTTCAGCGATGTTTCAGCGATGTCGTTATAATTTATTTGTTGTTCAGTTTCATTCGCAACCTACGAACAACAATATAAATAAATACTCGTTGATTGTTATTTATATTCAGTGAGCCACCTTTTGTTGACCCTCAAGTTCTGAACAAAATGATTATTTATTGATTAACTTTATTGGCAACCTCATTAATTTTATTAAATTTTGGTAGGCAAACAGATTTCGCGAGTATTCTTATTATGTGATATCAACACTGTGGTAACGCTCATATAATGTTGCCAATTCATCTGTTTTGCATATTGTGTGTAATGACTTGCTACCAACTTAGAAGTACAATAGAAATAACTAATGTTTCTGAAACATCTTTGAAATCTCCTACGAGTTACAAAGTGATAGTTTTGCAGCTGAGCTCAACAACAAATGTAACACCATAATTCTTTTGCAGTCATGGAGAAAGCTCAGGCTTATGTTTCTAAAATTTTTCATGCAACTAGCACTTACTCGTGACTGTTAGACTATTTCCGTTGTGCATAAGGTTTTCAAAAGGTTTCAATTATCTGAGATATTGGAGTATAACATACCCAATGGACCCATTTGTCTGCCGGTAACTTCTTCAGCTCTCCTATTAGCTCTGACAGATCTATACCAGCAGTAGAAAACAAGAGCACACAACCCAACTATAATAATGACTACGAGGAATATTATGAAGGCGATGAGCTGTCCTGAATGGTTTTCTACAACAACACAAATTATTTACTATTTCCTAATCAGTATTTCATCAGTATTACTATACAATGCAAATCAGCTCTGGGAAAAATCACTAGTTTTCAGTGCAAAGAACACATCAGTGTTAAAGACTATGGGTTAGCCTTGGAACTATCAGTATCATCTGTGTATAGAGACGAGTAGTTTGAGGCCATTTTATGAAAACAGCTACTTTTACTAACTTTATAACAATCAAAGTGCTAGCAGCTGTTTTTCAAATGCAAAAAAAACAACAGTCACGGTCAGCATTTCATTTTTGCATATCTTCTGCCAAATGCCGAAGCAAGAGTTGTGATCCTTTATTTTTAAAAATTGTTTCCTCATTAAAAATAGCAGCTGAATGGTAGAAATCCCAACACATTTTTTTGTCGCACTAAACCAGCATGCTTTTTGCAGCTCAACAATGTAATATAATATGCTACCGATAGCATATCTAGTGTAAATTGTGGTAGTGTTTTGCTTCCACTATTGATACAACTGTTCCTTTGCAATGGATTACCTTCTGTGCTCAATGGCATGGAGTTACTCTCCCCTGCATTACTCTGATACTGAGTAAACAATAATTATGAAAAATAATTATTATTTTGTTGAAGACTATACCCCGTATAACAGGAGAAGTTGAAAAAAATCGATCAAGTTTGCAAAATTAGTTTGTAAAATGTAAATTGATCGAAGCACCAAATTGAAAAAACAAGTTTAAAGCCATGGTTACCATGGTTACACAGAGCAAAAACAGCCAAACAAATATCAACTACCAACAGTTGTCTTTCACACTGCAGTTAGTTATGCATCTGTTTGATGTAAAATTATCACTACACATTTGCTTTTTAAAAATAGTATTCATGCCTGAAGTCTGTTCTTTTCTGTTATGCCAGTATTCCCTGCTTTGGCTCCATTCGGACTGTCAAAGATACCCTACTGCATTTTTTGTTAATCTCAAAAAAAAAATTTCAAAAATAATAAACAAAATTTATATCCATTGAGTCTTCCTAACCATATCATAACTTTAGAGATGATTGTACAAGTAATGTGTAATTTCCAAGTAATCAAATGCAATAGTATATAAAACAACTAGCGATTAGAAAAAATAGTTGAGTCTTTGGATAAACTGCAATTTAGATTTTAAAAAATTTTCAAAGTTTTCAAACTTGTTACCTGATTTTGCCTTACCTTGAGTTGACAAGTATACAATGCTTGGATGTTCTGTAGTGTTTAAAGATGTTGTTTCATATGTGATCAGCTTACACATTCTGTTTTGTTTTTAGAAGGTCCGTCTCTGCAACTTAATTTGTAGAGCTGGGATTAAGCGCCATACAATCTATTTATTGTTTATTTATTTAAATACCAACGTGGTAATATATTAATGTGCTCGGTCTCATCATTATTTTTATATTAGTCAGTATTTAGGTCATTAAAAATGAAAAGCTATCTAACTTTCTAAAACTTTTATAAACTCATTCTAAATAATTCTTTCATAGCAGTTTAACAGAAACATTTCAAATATTACTGTTAAAACCCATGAATTGAACAAAAGAAAAAGTTTCTCAACATAAAACAGGGATAGCAAACAATGGGAAGGCAATTTGAGTGTCACATTCTGTTTCTGTGCTCAGTGATAGGTCTCTGCTATCTAGTTAGAATCAACATTTACTTTTTGTTAGTTGAAGAAGATCGAGCAGTTAATTGCTTCACCAGTTCACCATATCCACAACTTACAGTGCAAGTTACTATTCACCATTCAGTTTCCTGAATCAGCTATTGACTGTCTGCACTAATGGCTCTATTACAATTTTTTATGAAATAGAAATTCAAGCTTATGTATTTTGAAATACATGCAATGGTACCGCTAGAGTAGTTTCCAATTGACTGATCATATGATCATTATTTTGTACCTCTTTTACTAAAGAGAGGGTTTTCCACTAGTTTCGCGTAGCTTCAACTAACAAGGAAATATCCATCTGACATAATTTAACCGCAGCCATAGATCTCTACTGCACTATTGCAAGGGAGCAGTTACAACGCCTTGTACTAGTCAGTAACCTGGTGAATCAGCAGCTGCAATGCATTAATTAAACATTCAAACTTATAAAGCTCACATATATCCTTGACTTTTAACAGTAAATACATTATCATGTGACTTTCCGGAGCTAACTAGCTCAGTATGCTAGTAAAATCCATTTGTATGGTTCCATATATATAGTGGATATGCTAAAGGAAGCATGGACAAACTGCCGTGTTATATCTGATAACATAACAACTTTTAAAATGTTATTGCAAAAAAAAGTTGTGTTATTACTGTGGTTTGAGAGTGAAGATGAGTGGAAGTGAGAGAATTCAGAGTTGCCTACTTCTGCAATACATCCGTTAGCAGCCACTAAAAATAACAGTACCAATGTATCCAGTAATCAGATTTAGTCAGAGATTCTGATTTACCATAAACCAACAACATTTTGATGGCCAACCAAACCATTGCTAGTTAATGGTATTTGAACTGTTCACCTGTAATTTCCTGCACTGATAATACCAGGCATTGGACATCAAAGAAGTCTATGGAAATCATTTTTCTATTTTATTGAAATAAGGTTTTGTATCATATAATGGTTGACTCACAATGAGACTGCGAGTGGGCTTGCTATTGTTAGTGCACACCCTTTCCTTATCAAAACACAATCATTCATTCAATCCATTTTATTATATCAATTCACTCAACAACAATCTCTGACTCCACGTCAGTTGGTTGTATATTACAATTACAGCACAAGCAGCAGCCTGGGGAGTGAACTAGTTATACTAGTAAGGGTCCTACTAAGTATGTGGAATCGCTTTTTGTTCTGAGTGTTGTTTGTGAAAGATGGAGAGGCAATAAAATTAAACTTGAAGGATATCCGATTGCCATTTTACTACTTGGATTGTTGATAGTAGTAAGTATACATGTGGAGGCACTCAACTAATCTATGCCACACACAGCTGTTTGTTTTTGTTGCAGGCTACTGTCATGGAAATCTCTACTAGCTGTTGTGTCAGTTAAAAATAAAATAACATGGCTGAAGGAAATGCACATGCAAGTACTTTTGGTGAGTTCATAACTGATTGAGTCAGCGTTGAGTTCTTTTACCAGCTGATGGTTTGCTCACTGATACAAGATAGCCTTAGTGTATTCATACGTTGATGTATCGTCAGCTAATGATAGCTCAACTTAAATATAATAATCTCAATTAAAATCTTTTTCTTAACAAAAACTTGTTCGAAGTCGGTCTCATCTATTTTACATTGAATTAAAGTAAAACAGTGAACAGGTAGAATAATAATTAGTTTCGTTCAATGTTGAGGAGTGCAAGAAAAACAACCTAAAAACCTAAAAGATTTTGGTTGATGCGTATGATTAATACGTGTTATATATAATTTTTTCGCAATCAAAACATCAAAATATATTTGAGCAAGAAAGCCTTCAGCGAAATTTGTCCTATCTCAATCATTTACACCACAGAGACTTTTTTGCAGGAATCACTGAATATGGGGAAACCCCAATGATTCTAGAAATAGTGTTTGCAGTCGTCATAGCTGTGTTTGTACTCATCATCATCATCGAATGTTTATACTCCATTCGCTGTCACTGTAGAAGAGGTGTTCAATATGCAGCTATAGAAGAAGTTGGAGTTGTCAACTCAGGTAAGACAACTCCTCAGTTCCCATCCCACCAGCTATGAGCTTTTCAATAACATGAACATGATAGTTAACTCACACCATCAGTTTTATCTGAAATTTCGCCATACAACAAAGTAATGGGTATCATAGTTGGTGTTTTGAACTGTGATTGGTCAAACTGATATAGCAAATCAGCAGTTTTTGTTTTAGGTCATGAGACTGCTATACTGTTTGAATTGGTTGACTTTTCTTTGTTGACAAAGAAGGTTTATTTATTGAATGTTTGCATCATTTCTCCTAATCAGCGTTTAGTTTTAGAAAAGCAACCATTAGCTGTCACTGCTGGTCAATCTAGGGACTTCCTGTCACTCACACTGCCTTAAATAAGCCATTGATACCAAAGCAATACCCTCACAATATTGCACCAATAACATTCAACAATTTTTAATTATTAAAAACCAAACATGAAAACTACATCAAAAAAGATTCGTTTATTAACTTTTTCACTTATCCGGTTTCTGTTAATATTGCGTGAGATTTTAGTAGAAGATCAGAGTGAAAATCCCTGCCCCTTTCACTCTTAACATTATTCCTGTTGCCCCCCCCCCCCCCCTTATTAACTGCCCTTAAACATAACATTACACCAGACTAAGCACCCCCCCCCTCCTCTCTCTCTTTAATATATATGCGTGACCCTGGATTACCCTTACATTATGTAAACGGCCTATCCAGGGCCGGTATCCTGACCTAATCAGTTGGAGAACTTCAAGAAGGAAAGCTTGAGGCCCGAACATTTACAAACCCACCTTTACGGCAAAGAGATTAAACATGAGAAATGTAGAAATTGGACCTGAGCAAGCCGGCTTGCCTTAAAAGTAGTACCTACTTCCCCTCTACCCTGATTGGCTGGGAGCCATACAGAGTCCTGCCAAACATGAGTTCGCTGACTGATAGGTAGTTACTGTTTACATTGTATTTTAGTGGATTTTGACACACCACTACAGGCACAACAGCTCTCCACTCGAGTGTACTCGCTTCTTTCTCTCGGGGCCTGACTGACTATCCCCTCCACAAGGTCTCTCAGCTCTACTTTTCTGCGTTGACTCTAATGACTAATAACGAGCTCACGGCTCCAGCTAATCAGACACAGATTCTGTATAAGTTAGTGATATGATGACACAATCTGTTTAGCAATACCCACAGTCAATAGTATCCCATTCAGAAGACTTCTGCCAAATTATGGCACATTTGTTCCTTTTATAAGCATGCAAGAGGAACTAGCACCCCCTTATTTGGGTGCTCTAATGACACAGCAATAACATGTATATGCGATTCACCGATAATATAGAATATAAAAGTATAGAAAAATAAATCAATCCGATAAAGTAATAGGTCCATGACAAGGTTCAGTTTACTCTAACAATCCATCCAACAAATTCCAGGAGAGGCTAGTACTCCTTGTTAGGTAGCAGCATTCACTTAGGCTGTGATCTTTTAAGTTCGTACTTTCTCCCGTAAAAATATATATTTCTATGCTTCCTCCTATGAGCTGGGAGAGTTAGGTTAGCTACAATGTTACTCTTTCGCTTTCCTGCCCAGCATAGACTGAGCTCTTCTAAACTAGTAACTACTTCTACTGGCTTGTGTGGTTTGCCCATGGATGAAATATAGAAGGTTTGCCAGCTGCGGCTGAGTAATATAACTTGTTTAACGATCCAAATGTAGCCGTTTATGGGAGCCACCATGCTGCTCCGAAAATTTCAAGACTGCTTGCGTCTCGTAATCAGAATCGTGTTGTTATCAATTTTTATGCGCTTAATCCACAGCGGGAGATGTTTCAATAGTTTTGACGATTCAAATGTTGCTCCTTACACGACCATATCTGCTCCGAAAACAAAAGTGACCATGTCAACGATAATATATCTAAAATCTTTGGCATGTGGCCAAAAGCCATAGTTGAATTTCATTTTCCAACGATATTCTTTTCTCATTTCACCAACGATGGATCTTTACTACTAAAAATATTACTAGTCGAATTTAGCCATTTATAAGAGTCACGTGATACATGCAGCAAAATTTGCAGTAAGTAATGGTCGCAAGATCCGTCCTAAGATCCTTGGTCAAAAAATGATACTCCCCCTATTTTCCGACACTTTTTAATAAAATAAAAGTGTTATTCCAAGTCATAAGAGGTTACCCTGGCAGCTCATAACCATAAGATCTGGAATGATTGATTTTATTCAAACTTTTAATTATTTTTGGTGACATTTAGTTATGCGAAATAATATAATTTTTTCAGTTTTCCAGTAATATTTTATTAATTTTAAAAATAACTACTTGTTTTTGACTTATTGTTAAACTTAAAAAATAAAACAATTACGTAATTAATATTGTTATGAAATTCATGCGTGACTTCATATAAATTGTAATGCAAGGATCTTAGGATAGATTTTGTATCCTTTTTTGACTCAAATTTTCCATACAAGATGGCCTGATTTTCGCCTCACGTATTTCGGCTTTCTGACAATCCTGTTATATTTCATCCATGGGTTAAGCTACCTGCAGCAGTATCGTCACGCTTGACTGCACCTTTTTGCTAGGTAGTCATAGGGCACGCCCACTAGGTTGATGATAGCAAGCACCATGTAGAGGTATCTGTTCTTGGCCGTATTGAGAGAAAACAAATTCATCAGGTCAAAGTGAATGTTTCTCTCCAGTGAGTCGTAGCAGCCAGTACTGGCTTGGGAGAGGAGGAGGGGGAGCGGGAGGGAAAGGGGGAGCGGAGAGGGAGAGAGATGGAAACTGTAACACATATCTAGGGTGGGACAGGACAGGAGTAGAGCAAACAGGGGGTGAGAACTAGAGCTTGCCAAGTAGAGTAAGGTGACGTGAGTCAAAGGGAATGGAGCGGGTAGGGAAGTACTAAAGGTAATAAATAAAATTTATTTATAATCTATAACCAACTAGAAAAATTTTACTGACATTGGCTAAAGATAATACAATTTTAAAATAAATCTTATTTGGCAATTTTTTTATCCTTTTCGACTATTAAATTTAATTAAAGATTTTGGTCATGACGCCGAGTTACCTAGAACAATTTTTCACAGTACATTTCATCCAATCTTTACCGCTAGTTTGCATTTTGCAGTAGAAGCTGAGTTTGATGCTGCTAACAACATAAATCCACCACAATACAGTTCTATATATGACCCTGATGGCGTCACTGGTTCAGGTGGTGAGCCAGGATCTGATGTTACACATGCTCAGCAGTATGGCCCATCTACAGACCAAATCAACACAATGCAAACAAGAACTGGTAAGTTTATTTGATAATCTTCCATCAGACTTCCATGCGTCAAAGTTATTAGGGAATTTTTAAATATGAATGGTTGAAATATTCGAAGTATTGATGTGGGTACATCCATTACACAAATTTTTGAAAGAATCAAGTACAGTTGTCCACATGAAAGAGAAGATAAGTTTGCAAAGCGCTTGTTTTTGGAATTAGTGATTTGGTGTCTCGTTGCAAAATGAGAAAAATACTCTCTTAAAAAGGGTGCGTTGTCACCAGTTTGCTAAATTTCCAAATTAATAATTATTGTCCCAGTGAGGTTTTTTACAACCTATGAACCAGTGTATGCATGGCTTTCCATAGCCAACTGAGCCTTATAAGTAGTAGTTAGTTGTCAAACTCTGGTATAAATAATTAATCGTTATTAGTTATTATCACAGTACCAATAATTATCATTTATTATCACGTATTGTATTTTTTTAGGGCAATTGTGATGAATGGCGCTCAAGTGTAACATGGATAATAATCCATTTATGATGATTTTGGATTGATTGTTTTAAATTTACGAAAAAACAAGAAGTCTTCAACTTCCATTATTCTACCGCCAAAACTTTTTAGCGTTAAATCGTCAAAGAGTTGAAAAGTTCCATCCGAATTGTTGGCTCAATCAACAAGTTAAAATATTCAGCAAGTCAAGCTCTTGGTGGATTTCCATGCTTTGTATATATGAATAATTCAAAAACGATCAAAACTTTGAGACATTGAGATCTAGTGTCAGAGACAGTTGAGCCAAATGCTTATCTCATGCTTCGGTTGAAGAAACATTTAGTTGGTAAATGTTTCTGTATTGAAAGAGTGATGTTAACCAAAAAGTATCATGTAAAATTAATTCTTAATTTTCACCAAATACATATTGCAACAATAGAAAATTGATAATTGCAGTGCAGAGTAAGTTGGAAATAACCGGTTGTTGGTAACAAATACTTGTAAAACAAATTGTAATCAACTACCTTTTGAATATGGCTTTTCCATCAAAAAAAATTTGTTCGTTAAACATTTATCAGATACATCAGTTTTTGCCTTATAAGAAAGGAACCGAATATAATCAACTAGAAAACAACTCTTGTGAAATTCTCAAGCAGAGCACAATGCCTGGTGCCTGGTGTTTTGGTTTAGTTCAGACTTTTACTCATAGTATTAAGCGATTCGGCTAATTCATTTTATAGCAGATGGCCTTGGCAGCGCTGTAACTGCTTCTCCATCACCAAACATTGCTGTTGACGTCAATGTTATAGACAGGGATGAAGATTCATTGACTTCAAAGCCAGAAACTTTGTCAAAAACAGGCAAGTGAATGCTGGAAGTTTAATAGTATTGGTATCAAAATAATTTGCTTAGAAGGATTAGGACTCATTTTGTGTGTAGAGTTTTTCTCTCACCAAACACCGTGAAACTATTGAGAAAACTCGATTAAGGCAATGAAAATGCAATGGGTCTGTAGAGGTCCATGACAATGCGGTCGATGGAAAAGGCCATCTAAAACGGCATTTATATTATTATATAATACATACCAACAAGTAATTGTACCGTATTATCAAGTTTTCAGTTTAAAATTAAATTCTAATAATCTTACTTATTATTATTTATTGTTTCTATTTTCAGATTTCATTATTATTATTATTATTATTGTTTTGGAAGAAGACAATGTCAGTGGAAATGTTTTTGTTTCCACCTCATATTATCATAAAATTCTACTAATATCATTGTTTAGTTACTTTCTCACTTGAAAATTATTATTTCGATTAAAATCTTTCATTAATATTTTTGATTTTGATCGCAAACACTGCCACATGAAGGCCAGTGTGTACATGATAGCAAGATATAACCAAAGATATAAAAAATTGCTGACTTCAGAAAAACACCTCGAAAATTTTTTAAAACTGTTGAAGTATACTATTTTTGCGATTAAAAAAGTCTCTGTACAATGCCAATTTTTAGGAGGGCATACTTAAATACAAACCAGCCAAAGTTTTAAAAACTCGCTTTATATCTCAATATAACTTGTTGCGTATTGTGGAATGAACTACGTCTTGGTGAGTGTTGACTGCATCTATAAAAATTGCCTTACCAGTGAAAGGGCAACTCCAGATAACATTTTTGGACACATTTTTATCTCAAAAGATTTAAATTAAATCAAATCCTTTTCCAGTCTATTTTGGGAACCACATCTATTGTAATGTATGTTTATTAGATCCCAGAACTAGTGTGGGACCAGAGAGTTTCTTATGATATGACAACTTCCTTATTATATACTTGTTGTAGACACTGCAGGATGCAGCAAGGTTGTTATAAATGATACTACAGAACCTACCAAATCAGATCTCTCTCATGCTATAAATACCTCAATGGAAAAGTTGTAACAAAAATTTATTAGCATCAAACCAATAAAAATCTCTGCTGAATTTTGTTTTTCACTTTCTTTAAGACTTGAAGAAATATACTTTATTTTTCAAAAGCTTTTGCTGTTCAAGATCTTGTGAACAAGAAGCTGTTGATGTGCTTATGTTATGGCTGACCTTTTAAAAAAACTGGCAGTGCTATTAATTGCTGGCTATAAGAAAGATTGTTTTGTGTCTTGCCACAAAACTCCTTTGATTTGATGAGACAAAATGTTGAAATTAGCGTCTAGTTTGATGTTACACTGAACCGAGATTGAAGCAAAACTATTGCTATTTGTAACAAAAATTTTGAGGTATTCATACGATTACTAGAAAATGGTTGACATGGCAGCATCCACCTGTTGCGATAGAGTCATCCATTCTCAATGATAATGCTGTAATAGAATTCAGTTCACGGTTGAGTCGTTATATTCTGTTTCCTCTTCGCAAACTACCCTACTCCCCCATTGCCCAGGATATTTGTCAACCACTCTTTTCGGTGCGATGTCACTCAATTACCACCTGCCATCGCTACCCGTTCCCCTTAATAGTAGTTGAGCTGACTGCAACACCAGCCATTTTTCCCCCTCATTTATCAAGCCATCTCCTTAGAATCCCGGATTATACTCCCAGACATTTTCTTCCTACCCTTCAAGTTTCAAGTCTCTACCATACAGCAGGCAGCAAGCATCGTACTATTACCATCTCAATTTAATGATACTTTACTATAGTTGTCTTTCATAAAGAGCACAACTCTTAAAATCAGCTATAATACAGCCTCAACTTATATCAGTGGGTGCAAGTGTACCCAGTACTGCTAAAGTTTCAAAATGGAACTCAACAGTTCAGTGCTTTTGTGATGGACTTTTAGGTTACTCAATAGTACGCCTGCCTACAAGGAGCCAATAAGAACTCTGTATTTCAACCATATGCGTTCTGTACATAAGCAGTTCCCAAAATATATGGTTTTAGTGTTGTCTTAGCTGTGCCAGTGAATACATATATTTGTATAATTTTGTAATGTACGATTAAGCTTTGGTTAACTCCGCTTCTGGTGCAGTGGGTGTGGCCGGTTGCCATTGTTCACATCTGGTATCGGTTGCTGTGATGACTCTGTAAGTGGTTGCGGTAGAGTGGCTTGTAATTTGATCGAGCAAACGTTAACTTTTGTCAGGCATACTCAAATTTCCACCTGAGTTGCTTAAAAAGCTAGAAATAACCTTCTCAAGTGATGTATAGAGATTTAGTTTTCAAAATGAAGTATTTTTGGTCTAATTGAGTCTAATAGAGCTGCAGAAACAGCTAGAGGGTTGCCAAAACCCCCTACATTACTATGCAATGCTTATATTCATTTTTTTTGTTAGGTGCATGCATGCACCTAACAAAAGAAAATGGACGGAACAAAACTACACAATACATTTCAACACGCAATATAATTGCATAATAATGTGTTTTGGTCTGTGTTAATTGAAAGAGGATAACTCCTACTATAACATGGGTCACTACTCCCATTCAGTTGTGTTTCTCGCTTCATTCAAATTACAACAATACCGCATTGTATGATATATAATACAATATAATGCATAAAAGACAACAATACAAAGCAGTCACATACACAATAGATATTGAACAGGCGTTAATCTTTCTCTGTTGCACTTCCAAGCAATGTCACATGTGTCTGATGCATCAGTGTTATTGGCATTGGAGTTTAAGTGATAGAACGTAATTATTGTTAAAGACATTACTTGCAAACCTTACAACAAGGAAATAAATAATTCATAGCTTTTGTGGTGCAAAGGCGTAGCTATACCGGCTGGTTTGACAGTTACCTTTAGCTGTGACATGTACTTTGACCTCCACTGAAAACTTTCGTGTTTGGGCGAGTTTTATCACCGGGCCGGTTACAAATGACTTTGTTTTCTAAACAGGACAATAATAATTATACATTGTTCTTTTTTTATCAGAAACCCGCTGCATTTTTATGAAGTATACACAAAAATAGTAATATACATTTATTGTAGTAAGCCAAGTATAAGCAGTTAGAGGGAGCAGTCTAGTTTTGGTTTGGTAGTTGGCCAACTTTACTGACAAAGATTGTTCAGCGCAAGTTTCTTGTAAACATGTAAACATGACAGTATTCTACCTGTGCAATAAATAAATAAATCACTCGTCTGTGACGGTTTATGACAGTCAATAACGAGTTGGGCTAGTACGTAGTAGTAGTAGTAGCGTTGTATCACAGTTGGTGCACAGCTGGTCAAGTGGTACTGCTAGGTGAGTCTCAGTAACTCTGTATAACTAAGTACAAGTTGTGTGTTACTTTACTCAAAGAGCAATTCAGCTGAATAATATTCCATAAACATTACTGTGTGCATCATCACTCAACCATTTTAGGTTGAAACATTAACGTTAACAGGGCTAACCTCTATCTCAAATTTTTGACAGGAAACCATAACTAAATAGATGTCTGCTGCAGATGACCTTGACTCTTTTACGTACAGTGAGTTAATGCTCTCTTAACTTTATATTGTACTTGGTAGCTGTGAGAAGACAGTAATTTCAAAATCATGTTTAGAAGGCATTTTAAATGCTGGCGCAATTGCAAACTTGAGCGCTTGCGAAGTTTACCAGCTTGTAAATCGCAATAAAGTGTTTTTTTTACAATACAAACAGTCATACAGTATATCCCTCAAGTACTCAAGTTATATAATATGGAATAATTTACTGCACGTACTTGTAGAGGAGATAGATTATGAAAAGGTACCAACAGTGTTGGAAGTTGCTGTAGTGGTTACCATAGCAGTTTTCGTCTTAATCATTGCCATAGATTTCTTTTGCTCTGCACGGTGTCATCACTCAAACATCTCTTATGCCACTATAGAAACTGGAGCTGCTGATCCAGGTAAGGATTTAAATTTTTTCTTGAAATTATCCTGTTTTATCAGTTTAAATACCTGTAAAAGATAAACCATTATGTACGGTGTAGGACAAACTAATCTAAGATCGACGACCTAATCACTAGCATTCGTGTGGGCCAAAGAACTTCATGCTTCTAATTGTTCTGTGCAACACGTGGTTACTTCTTGTACACTTTCATTAGTACTGTGTGCTGGTGATCGAACTTTAATTGAAGGAGTGGAAAATATACGGCATTGTTTGCTATTTTTTTGAAGCTCGAAGCTTCCTTTATGTATACTATAGTGACATATCTCAACATGATTTTTAACAGTTTTATGTATAAGTCATGTGGCATTTACACGAGAGATTCTGTGTGAATGAAACTTTACAGCAATCTAAAATATCATTGAGAACTCCAGCATGATCTCACACTGTTTCAACTGTATACTATGGAGAAGGTTACACTACATCGCGGATAACGAGTTAATATCAAAATTCGTAATAAATAACTGTTTCTGTGGCCGATAAAAGGCTTTCAAAACAACTGGACGTTAACTTAACCTGGGCTTTACCTCGACTCGACCTTGACTCGACCTAGGCTTGAACTTGACTCAACCTTCAGACAATCCACCAACCAACTACCAGATACAACCACTGCAGCTGGCCAGAAAGAATAGTGAATGGCAAAATTAACAGGCTTATATAAGTTTAAATGGCACTAAAATATAATTAAAGACAGCTCACTTCTCACAGCTGACTCACTTCTCACAGCTAACAACCCACGAACAATAATAATATGTGGTTCTCTATTTATGGAGGGAAGTTGTGGTTGAAATATAGTCTCTGGTTGGTTTACTACGACCAAAAGAGCATTTGAAAGCCTTTATACTATTCCCCTTATGTGTCAGTTTACCTGGAACTTTTGCAGCAGTTCTCTTTCGGTACATCTCTCTTTATCATTTATGGTCCAGCATTGGCTATTTGTCTGCTTTTGAGGAGTTGTGTCCCCGAGGGGAGATGACTCAGGTAGCACTCTGGTAATTTCTACCTAGGTTTGACAAAAAGAAAGGAAAGCGTTTAATTACAGAAGGGGGCTGAAACTTCAGGTATTAGAAGCAGAAGGGTGGAAGTTGGATTGTGGGGGTTTAAATGGTTTAGGTTTGGGGGCGAGGCCTAGGGGAAAGTGTGGTGAGGCACCAATCACTAAGGATATCAGTTACTAGGGCGGTTAAGGAAAGGGGAAGAGACTTATGAGGCAAAATTCATGGGAGTGAAGATGGCTAGGGAAAGAAGAGAGTATGAAAGAACCATAGGAAAATGGGTGGACCAACATGGGTGGATACAGGGAGCAGGGGTGGATTGAAAAGTTAATTGATCACGCAAATTCAATACAATATTTAACTATCTGTTTTCAAAACTTTGCGCTGCATATAAAATTGGCAACCTTTGAAAACACAATCACAAGTTTTGTGTTACATGAGTCAAACAGAGTGTAAACTAATAGCATTATTATCATCTCAAGTTACGTTTGCTTGTCATAAACCATTTATAATGGTACTTCAACACCTTTTAGCAACTAGCGAGCATACCAACTAAGTAAAAATATCCACACTTGAATATTGCTAAGAGTTTCTCTTGTTTTACTGGAGACAAAATTTGTTCAATAGAAACCACCTCTTGCTCAGTGAATACACTACACCGGCAGCAGTCTCTCCTCCTCAAACTGTCACTGTCACTGTCAGCTCCACTGACATCCACCCGGTCAGATCTATTTTATCTCTTCTCAAATGATCACTTCTGAGTTAGAAAATGTAATACGTGCACTAAAGGACCAGCCTACCATCATCCAATCAGAGGTGTTCTCTTTCTGTATCCATGGCTCCTATACGTTCAAGGGCGACTTTCTCCGGACTTCTTCGATATATCTAGTTTTTAATCTTATTAAATGATCGATTGTATAAAATTTAGATTCGTAAGTTAAAATTTTAATTTCAGCTTTAAATTTAGATTGCATTAAAATTTTAACTCTGTTCATCAGACCAGTGACTATAGTCATATGGTCACAGGTGACTGCTCACAGGGCCGTAGATAAATGCTCTATAGGGCAGTTTCTTTTAGTAGTAATCAAACATCGCAATACTTCGTGATTGAAATATTTTCATAAGGGGATAGAATTTCTTCATCGCACATACTTATTTTTTGGCTCTAGTACCTGCGAACAGAAGCTCAAAAACTTTAAACTGGTTTTAGTGGCAAAATCCAGCCTGCTAGCACAGAATATTGTTTAGAATGAACTCAAAGATATTTGCTCAGGTATTAATGCAAAACTTTTTTATTTTATGCAACATTTTTGGACTACATGCATAAAAAACTATTTCAGCCAATGATGACGCATATGAACTCACATGGTGTTCGGCTCCTGTGGAGTTGGCTTTACATAAAGCTGCTGTGGGATTTGCTGATCGCACTTTCATTAGTTCATTTATGCTTACAGGGTTGGTAGTGATAAGTCACGGTTAGGGTGGACAACTCTTAGTTTCATATAATTGATGACTTCTGAATACTTCCAAAGGGCTATTAAGGAAAAAATGGTTGGGGTAAGCTCCGCGTAAATAATTGAAATTTGGAGTTGCAACAGGAGATGAGGTTTCAAGCTAGGTGACCATATCCAAAATGTTTCAGCTTTTCTTCGGATGAATTTTTTTAACTACACGTGGCTACAGAAGCTGGTTTTTACAATTTCATCAAACGTAAGCATATGTCATAGAGTTATCTCTTGTTTGGTTTTTAAATATTTTCACAAGTTTTTCTATTGGCGGATGAGTTGTTTTACAATTTCTAGTCTGATATCATGTTGCGTATTTTATAGCTGCAGTGAACAACGAAGCTACGAGTAACATCAACCCTCCACAGTATAGAGCTCTATTTACTCCTAGTGACGCTGCTCATGCCAGCAGTGGGACAGGATCGACTGTCTCCCATAACCAGCCAGAATGCCCTCCCATAAATCAGACAGAGATAATGCATGAAAGAAAAAGTAAGCTTGTACTCTTTTTTTGTTGTTGTTTTACTGATATATTTAAGGACAAGAGAGGAAGATACTCTTTTATTGTGACAAAAGAACCCTGAAATATAATAAAGCTTTTATAATATATTTCATCATTATGTCAACGATTTTGGGGGGAAAACCTTGAAGGCTTGGTGGAAAAGTGTTTTTTAAAAACAACCTTAAGTTGGGGTGAGTTTCGTGTGTCGAGCGACCGACAGCAACAAATATCGGCTACTATAATGAGCAAAAGTTGTATAATAACAGGAAACAGAGAGCTCATCTGTTGCATATATTGTCATGCAAAGAATACAAAACTTGATATTAATTCCATGGTGATATTAAATATAAGTATTTTATTAACTTGAAAATGGTAATCTCTATTAATGAAAACTTCATGCGGTAGATGTTGTTTTTAAAACCTAAAAGGAAACAAAACTTTTAAATTGAACAATGATTTAACAATCTTTCAAAGCATATACATTGTATGTACGTTTAACTGAGGGTGCAAGTTATGCATACAGCAATAAACCATTACTGTCTATTGTTATGTGTTTATAGCAGTGTGCCAAGGTGGTGATTACACTGACTGCAATGCATCACCTTCCCGTACAGCCGGTATGGCAAGCTTAAAGAATGATAAGGACTGCTTGATGTCCTCACCTAAAGATCACAAGGATGATCTAAGTAAGTGGTGCAGTCTAATCAACAGCAGTGGGAAAATAATAATAATAATATTCAATGCATTTTCAAGCTCAATGATCTGTGGCAGCTTTCAAGACTACTGTCAAACCTCGACAGCCTTTTGTTTGTTCATCAAATGGGCAAACTAAAAATTTAACCATTTTAGCGCTAAGAGTTCTTTTAAATATCATAAAAAAGTTTTGCCAGATTCTTAACAATGTTGTGTGGTATCAAACTAATCACAAAAATAATTTGTAGTATAAATTTTTGTAGATGGTGCAGGATGCAGCAAGGATGCCATCAATAACATTACAGAATCTAGAAATTTAGATCTGTCGCAGACTATAAATAACTCTATGGAAAAGAGGTAACAATGGATATAAATTGTTTAGAATTGGCGCTCACCATATCTGTGATACACAACTAGGCTGCTATAATCAACTCTTTGGAACTGAGAGAGAGAGAATGGTGTATGCCTGCTGTGAAAGCAAGGACACTTCAGCTTTGCTGTATTGATTCTCTTTTTACCAAATCTCACAATTGTGCTTGAAACTTTGTTGAGGCTCTTTTGGTCACCCCAGGATTAATTTTGAAATTTAAAAAAGCTCTAAATAGAAAATACTAAATTTTCAGTCGAAGTTTATTTTAATCAACTTTTCACATGTAGAGGTGACTTTTGAAGGCAACCTGCCAGGCATATAATTTTATAATAATAAATGTATTATTGCCTACTCCGTACTCTAGGGCTTGCGATATTTCGCAAAATAAAACTCATCGTAGTTTTCTAACAGTCTATTGTCTCTGTAATAACACTCTATTGTCTCTGTACGAATGCTAAACGGACTTGGAATATAATGTACAAAGTAGTTATGTACTTGGTAAAAGTATTGAATTGGCAATAAAAAGTTGGGACTAAATTTAGGGAAACTTGGTTCAAGCCAGCAAAATCAAACTTTTGTAAAGCTTCTCAGGGGTGAAGGAAGCTGTAAAAATCTAGCTAGACTTAGTGAAAAGGTGGTTTCTGAGTTGGGAAGCAGTTTGGTCTGCTCAGTAGATTGAGTCGTAATCTGATTATTGGAGACGGTAGTCACTCTGGATGAAGGAAGGGTAGTTTATCCTCAAGGGAGCTGAGCTAAAGATGTCCAGAAGGAAAAGAGGGGTAACCAAACTGCTAGTGAGTTAGAGAACAAGTTGTGTCATACTTGAAAGCCACCAACCCACAAGAAAACCGCAAGAGGAAAGCCTGAGGTTTCATGAAACGCGTCTTGTCATCCCATATTATAGCAGGCTAAGCTAGCCATCAAAATCTAAGTCTATGGAAGTTATATAAACTGAGTAGGCTTTGCAAAATCTGAACTCGAAGTTGGAATACCTTTTAAACCAGAGTAGAAGGAGAAAACTCTCGTTTCGAAACACTTTTCCTTTTCTAGCTATCACTTCTTTCACTACAGAGTTGTGAGGGTGGGGTCATGAGTAGAGGTAGGATGGGAGTTCGAAAATGAATGTTTGGGGTGTGTGATGAGTTGGTGCCTCTTCAAGGGCTGACAACTGTTCAGGGCACTGGATTTCTAGTTAGTGACTAAAAAACATACAGGAAGGGTGAAGGAGAGTAATGGAGGATGAGGGGAGTCACTACACAGGTTGATCCAAGGACGCAAATCTTGTGCAAATTTATTACACAAGTTGTCAAACTTTGAAATTTAATAATTCTCACTAGTTGCAGTTTTTATTCGGTGTCTATTCATCTCGCCAATGTAAAATGACTGACTCAACTAACTTTTTGCTGATGGTACATTACAAATTAAATTTATTATTACTCAATTTGGTTTGTTTAACATTCTGGGGTGCAAAGATTTTTCGTTATTTTTTTACATGTTGTTTAACTGGCCGTTATTAAATTCTTTTCACAGATAAAATTATGATTTGTCGTTCATGGCTAATTGTGATAAACATTGATGTGAAGTAGGTTGTGTTGGTGGACAACTCCTAAGCAAAATTTAATGACTTCTATTTCAAGTTTAGTGTTCAACATGCAAGTTAAATCTTCCGAAAAATGTTGAAGTTCCCTAACATTGAATAAATGCTTAAATGGCTAAATATGAGATTTTGAGGATCTAGTTTGGCCAATGAGCGCATCACCTGTAGTAATGGGTGATTGCAAAAAATTATTATCATTGATCCATTTCTGGATACTGATCTTATCCTTACTATCTTACTCGATATATTTTGTGCTGCAAACACAGAACCGAATTAGCCTATTTTTTGCATCAAATCTGCAAATACACACTTCACAACAGCTTTTTCAAGTAAGCAAACAAAAGCCGACTTTTTAATAAATGAAGTTTGCTTACTTGATATATGTTTTCGTTTTGCAATTTTGATTCAAATCTGATATTAAAAAACACTTTTTAATTTTTGATGTAAAGTCTATTCAGATTACTACTTACTCACCGATACTTGTGTTATACCACACCGAATATTATGCAGGAAAAGTCCAATTGAGGTTTAAAATTGTCAATAAAAACAAGTCTAACGCTGTTTTACTCGCTACTTCTTTGAAACTTTGACTGTGTCGGGAAAACGAAAGATTCCACATACCAATTTATTGGTTCCTAATGTTTCATTATCATAATCTTTGGTCTTATTGTGGGAAATTTTTGTGATAAAGCTGACCATAACCCCCACCCCCTTCCACCTCTTGCCTCAAATCCCCCCTACACCCCTTCCCCAGCCTCCTAGCATGACTTTCATATAAACCCAGGATCACCATTTTGTGTTATATATGAGCTATACCAGGTTATAAGAGTCTTTTAACTTTGTTCCAACATATAGATAATAGAGGGCTTATCTGGGCCGGTATCCTGATCCAGTTAGCAAGAAACATCAGGAAATGGTAGCCTGAGGACCAGAAGGTCAGATACTCACCTAAAGATGAAAGAGAAATAACATTGATAACAAAGGAACTGAAGTTAAGGAAATCTACCAATCTTATATGGGCTGTCAGCTTCTACCTATCTGTGATTGGCTAGAGAAAGAGCTGGAACCACCATATCATGTGCAAATTGTGTGATTGGATCTTATTGTTCATGGTTATTTGTATTGTGCTTTATACTTTGTGTATTAGATGTAATATTGTAAGTGATTGGCTCATCCCTAATGAGGTGGTGAGTGTCCCTTGTTCCTCCTATAAAAGGATCTGTTGTACCTTGCTAGAGCAGGGTCATTTGGATTGTGTAGCATACACTTGTCATATTGCTAAATAAATTGCCGTAACAAAGTAAATTTACGCCAAAATTTGTGTAACTTGTCTGGGTCGTGGACCTTGTGGAGTTGCTAACGTTGGCATTCGAGGTGGACCCTGGGTGTGAGGAGAAGTAGTGAAGTGTGCACAAAGGGTGGACATGGAGAGTTGGCCGTTGTGGCAGTAGTAGAGGTGGAAATCCAGTACATTATTACCACTACTGCAAACCATGCTCTCTATCAAACAGTAAAAATCTATTCATAAAAGGAACACGGAACAAAAAGCAAATTACTACAGGAAATGGTCAGTGTTTAAAAAGAGTTCTTTGTAAGAAATGATTTAAAAAAAACTTTCTGAATTATCTTCTCATACCAATAAAACGTTTAATGGACAGACAACTCTCAATAAAACTAAGAACTTTGCAGTTGCAAGGCAAGTGACCTACTTAAAGAAACAAATGATTTCATCACTTTATTTGGCCAACTACTGAGTTGGCACGACAACTAAATAATACTCACAAGTAGTACTGGCATATAGTTATTGAGGTAATGCAGATGTAAGCGGTATGAAAGTGAGATAGAAGACTCTAGATATACAATAATACATAAGAACTACTTCTAACAAAGCAAAGTTATTGAATTTAAAAATAGAGATATGCTTAGAGATTTAGTTATGGCATCCAAATTTCCATAGGAGTTAGCAAGCGCACAATTGTTGCACATTTTTTTCTGGAAGTTGTTGCTTGAGAGAAAATACGAGTATCACCACTAGATTGTTGAGCAGATGAAAACCAATGCTGAATTTTGGTGAAAGTAATAGGTCACATCTAGTTGAAAAAACCTTCGTTAATTTTTCTTTCATAGCAAATAAAACAAAACAGAGTAACAGAGCTATGGGTTTTTTTGAGTGACGACAGAGTGATCAGATATTGAGTTAATCAGCGTTTGCTTCCATTTTTGATCATTGAGCAGCATACAATAAAACTGCCTCGTGATGCTTTAGACTGCCAGTTTTTCTTGTGAAGTAATGTCATTAATGTAAAACCTGGTTATAGGGTTCTGCTCACCAGCCACGCAACAAATAACTTTACCATATTGCTTACAAACCAATGTGGTTTAGAATTTTGTTTGTTTTTTGTATCAATGAAGACTCAGTAGCTGGAGTGGATCAACAGCCTAGAGTTCTCATCAGTAACAGTTTCACTCTCCAAGGGATTGGTGACTTGAGGCATTCTGCCTTTAGAAGTATCAGATAAGGAACTGTTGGCCTGCGTAGGGTATATCGGTCCAACTGGAAATGTAAATACTACACGTATAATAAAACAGAATAAAAGACCCAAATGTTAGAGAACTAATTATAACTAGACTAACTCTACATCAAAGTTCAATAGCATTTGAATTGATAGCTGTAATCTGCATTAGAATCTGCAGATTCTTTTCACTGAATTGAAGAAAGGCAAGATGAGCATTGACTGGAATGAATGCAGGCACTGCTGGAATAAAAGCATTTACCTCCTTGAATGTATGTCAACTCAACAGACTTGGAGCAAATGTCTACTTTGAGACTGAGAAAAAAAAATATGAAGATTTCTTTCTAGTGGAATCCAAATTATAGTGTTGAAAATTTTTCTCAGAATTTGAAAGTTTTCCGTTCTTCTTGCAATAGACAACTCCTGGAATAAAATTACTACTTTATTTGTTGATGGATTGAAAAACAATTATTATGGAAACTAATTTCAAAACGCTCTTCTTTATAAGCTACATTTGCTGGAGTTCACTCCTTTCTACATTTGCTCCAATCTCCTTTGAGCACAGTTTGTTATTAATGTCAAAAGTAGAATAAAATTTCAGCAAACACAATGTGGTGAAGTGAACATCTCAAAAAATTTCAATTTAAAAATGGAGATTGTAGCAAAATCTAGTTTGAAAATTAAAATTTTGGGTAACATGGCATCTTTAACTTGTGATTTCACTAAAATCGTAAACTTTTGGGAAAGCCGTGTGTTCAATCTGTACCGTATAAATAATTGATGACGTATTGCAAACAAAAGTAATTGATCGAGCAATAAATAATCATAAGCAACCTGTGACAATACATCATAAAATAATATTTTGAAAGTCAGCACTTTCTGTGCTTTTTCAATTTTAATTTAAAATGTTATGTACTGGCGTTGAAATTATGGCTTGTAATGAATGATGTTATAAAATGTGTAATAATTTTTTATAAAAACAAATACAGATAGTTGCAGACAAAATATTAAAGCTCTTTTGCATAAATACCTTGATAGCCATAGATTTCGATGATTTTAGGTAGGATGGGATAATAATGTTGCCAGAATATTACCTGAAAATTTTATTTCAATCAGTAGCGTATTTCTGTGTATTTCACTGGCTCAAAAACTGCTTTACTTATGAGTGAAGGCATTTCATGTGAAGCTACCTTCTACAATATGAACACCTATTTGGTATGGTCAACGATAGTATACTATCGTTAGTATGGTACACACTGAGCATTCGTTTTGATTGGGCTAGTGAAATGCTTCATTGATTTAATTCGCTAAGCGTACAGTCAATACCCAAATCCTATGGTCAACATTTGAAAGCAGGTTTTTAGCTATATTTTTAGTGTCGCTACTAAATACAGGTATTTTTGGGTTTCAACTAAATAGCTAAGGCTTCAAACTGATGTACGGCAATGCTCGATAACTAGTTTTTCCAGAAAATTAAAAGTTATTTACTGCACTCTCTTTATTGAATGCTAATGAAGAAATGGCGAAGTGGTACCCCTGTGATGTCACAGATATGACATCACACACAGAGTATTGAAACCATCTTTGAACAGCTATATATCTTGAGAATGACTACTCTTACAAAAACAAAATTTTGCATGTACAGTTACTATCCTTAGTCCTGCTAATGGGGTGAAAACCAGCCAAATCCAAGATTTCATCAACATTTTTACACAAAGACTTTCAATAACTCAAACTAACTATGGTACTAAAATCATATTTACCAAAATTGAGCACATTTCTAAAAAAGGAAAACTCAATACAGACAACTGTTTTTAATCATTGCGGAGTCAGTGAATGAATTACATTGATGAAAACCCTGAAGCGTTGGAAATACTTGGGATTACGGTCTTATCAGTAGGGGAATTTCCTATTATAAATTTCCCAGCAAAATGGAAATGGGGAGTTTTTATTACTCAGTTTGAGCAAGATATAGTCGATATACGAATAAACAATGTGTGATTCATCAAAAACAGGCAACCGTTTGGTTTGCCTGATTGTCATGAAGTTGCAGGCCTATGTTGATGGAATTGTTAGCTTTAGAGACCAGCATTTGCTTTTATAATCAATAAATTTAATGTTTATTGCCTTAGAGTTCGCATGATGTGATTATGTTTCCTTCAAAGACTTGGGCTATAACTTTACAAAAAGGCATCCATTTACCGCGAAGGCAGCTGGGGCGAGTTTCCCCTGCAGTAACGAGTAGAGAAATGCTGTAAGCAATGTAATAAAACTAACCTTCAGACTTGATTGGTTTTATCTTGAATTTGGTATCATGATCGTCCTCTGCTTCAACTCCATCTGTAGTGGGTAGGCTTGCTGCTGTAAACAAGATAAGCCAAACTGAATCATACGATGTCAGTTGTCAAACTACTTTGTTGTTAGTAATATTCACTGCAATCCATCGGAAACAGGTAAGGCAAGTGCAGAATTGGAGGTTTTTAGAAGTAGTTGGTGGTAGTTTTTTCTACTAGACAAACAAAAATCATCTACCTCAAACTTCAACGAGCATTACCTTGACGTGTCTCCGAAACATCGCCTAACTGAGTCTACCGGACTCAACTTGTAAGGAACAACAAACATACGTTATAAAAATTCAGCTAGGATTATGTAGAAGAAACCTTCATCTTTGTTATTTGCGATCAGGCATTTATTTAAAAGATTGGAAAAACTCAATGTTAGAGACACTATTACCTTCATTAAACTACGCAACATTTACAGCATACGGGATGCTGCCGTTCCCACCATCAACCGACCGCTTTATGATTTAAAAAACGTTTTGCTGCTATTAGTGTCATCAATTTTCTTTTGTATCTAGTAACTCCTACTAGTTCAGTAAATGATTGCAGCAAATCACTGATTTGACTTCATCGCTTTTTCTCTTTGGCTATAGATCATATTAATTGATGCCATCATTTGTATAGCCTGTAAGTGTCTGAATGTTAATCAATGCGTGCAATGTGTTGTTCGGTGTTGATTGACGTGTTGTTTAAGCAATAATATCGATAGTGTAACAAGTACTACTACAACGCAGGCTAAACTTTAGTAGTCAGGCAGATTTTTTTTCAATATAATCAATCAAAAAACTTGCAAAAGCCATCAGTTCATCAAAATCTGGCATGAAAGTGGCCCAAAAAGCAAAAACATTGCAGCTTGGGACGATGTATATCCTTAAGCTAGTTACAAATTAAGGCGATATATCCATATCACTAATTTGATGACTTCGCCAGCTGTTGTGGTCATTCAATGGCTTTGATAGCTGGGGTTTTGTCTCAATCAATTATCAACCAAAATAACTTGATTTACAAGTCATTACATGCACACTCACTGTCAGGGTGGTCTGTTGATGGTTGTGAGATCACTCTCTTCACTGGTGTGGCACTGATAGTCCTTGGATTGCTGCCTGGAGTACTTGCGAATAAACCTGGTAAACGAAAAAGCGCAAGCACATCATCTCAGTGAAATTAATAAACAAGTAACTATGAGGGTTCTTGGACTTTTTTGGTGGATAACTCACTAGCTAGTGGTGAAGGCTGGGCTTTCTTTACTATTTTGCATTGTTCTCTCTGTTTAGTTCAAGATAGTATATTCTAATCTATATAATACTGGGGATTATAGGTGAATGTATCACAACGTGATAACGAGCCTAACGCATGACTGACCTTCGTCTTTGCACGCAATTTCTTCCTCATAGTTGATAGTTGAGGGTGGTGAGGAAGAAGTGGCGGACCTTAAAGAGTCACTATTAGGGCTAGTGATCTGTGTGCTAGATCCATGAGTGCTAGACCTTCGGCTAGTAGCTCCTTCAAGCAAATAATTAATGCTGACGCGTTATAGAGAATTTAAGAGATGCCAGTTTCAAATGGACAAATTAAATAAGGCAATGCAATTTTTTAGCATGCTATTGGAATATTAAAATTTAACAAAAGTCATTTACTGATCAATTAAATGGTTTAGCTAATTAATTGATATGATTAATGATATTTTAATAATTTTAAGACAAGAAACAATCATATATAAGCAACCAAAACAGCTTAAGAAATTAACTGTAAGAGCACATGTGTTGCTGAGCAGGACCCAATCTAACAAATATTATTCACTGCGGCTAAAATTGTAATTTGTGATTTATAGATGAAAGAGCTAGTAATGACGTAACCAATCGCACTAGCCCGTGTAACACTGACAACATAAGCTATTGATAACATACGATTCAAATAATGTTATGATTATCTAGAATAATAATTAATAGTACATATCTTCATATCAAATATGATAAAAAAAGTTCCTTTTGATTAAAACAGAGAGTTACTATCAATAATAGTGGTTTTCTTGAGACAGCACAAGTTTAATATTGGAAATTTTTGAGCTGGTGTTTTTAAAACGCTCCGGATTTCATAATAATTTTCTCTAACCAACCTTATTTGCAGCTTTCAGAAGGTACTCACCCAGCCTATTGTATTATCTCACTAAATGGCACTGATAACAACTCTAAATGTCGATTAGTAAACTTGTAGGAAACTTTTATTTTAGCCAAAGGCAACTTCGATCATCAAAATAAAATGTACCTCCATCACTGCGCATAACTTCAATTGAACGTTCCTCTAGTGATGGCTTTGGAAGTGATTCACCACCTTGACCAACAGGTAAACAAACATCTGGGGCAAGCGCTTGATTGGTATGTGTTGCACCATATCCTGTCGAGCACAAGGCAAACGCTTAAGCGGTTGATAAAGGAAACAACTCTTTAAAAACTAGTTGCAATAAATGATATAACTCTACTGCTCACATCTAAGATAGCCTTGGAGCTGCAACACTACACCACATACCTTGAGGTGCCTGAGAACTCAATAGTTGCCTTTCTTGGCGGGCCCGTTGGCAATTGATGTAGCACACTATCGCTAGTACCACAATAATCACCACGAAAAAAGCCACTCCGATTATTATGAAAGGGAGATTATTCGTAACTGTCAAAATATAAGAAACCAGCCATGAAATTATCAGAAATAAATTCTAACATAGAGTTGTCAGATTTCACGTGACTTTTCCAATCCTAACCACCTATGGAAAGTTCACTTTCAGTAGAGTTATAGACTATTGCTGAAGTTTTGCATATTTTGCTTTGTCCAAACAGACAGTTTCACAAAACATTCCATCAGGAACAAAATAAATTGATGAACATTAAAGATTAAACAAAATAAATGGATTATCCTGACAAAAAACAAGCATTAAGATTTTCGTCATTATCAATAACAATTAATGTATGTATTGGTTTGATTAATGGATGACGGCTCACATTTTCCGCATCGATTGCCAACTACAAAGGGGAAAAACTAAATTACCTTTCTCTGATCAAAATTCGCTCCCACTTCAATGTTTGATTGTTCACCAGCCTAGTTTCTCATGAAAGTAACTACTTAGCAGTTTACAAAGGTACAGTTAAGGGTTCTAAAAGAGTCAATAACCTTCTTATTTGAACCGACTGTCAATAAAATTACTATAAATTTGTTTGAATGAGCATTTTTGATTGTCGAAAATCAATTGGCTTAAGCAAACTTTTTTCGCAGAGAAACAGAGTTTTTAGTGGGTGTATAGTTCTTGGTAATAAAAATCTTATATGTAAGGGTAATATAAATAAACTTCCGAAAAGTGGGGCTTCCGAAACAAAATGAATAAAACTTCTCAAGTACCAACTCAAACATCAGGCAGATCCTAATTTTTTCAACCAAAGTTACTTTATCCAACTCCTTAAAAAGCAATGCTTTTAACTACACCTCATTTTATCTAATACATAACCATCAAAGCACCAATCTACTGCTTGGTAACTGCAGGCAATAGTATTAACTCACAGTCATTGGTGGGCACCTTTCTCTCCTCAGCAACCATGTCAGGTGCAGACAGGGATTGTACCTACAGCAATACACCACAGAAGTACTGTAGTAACCATGAAGCACATTATGCTATGATGGTAAAACAAAATACACAAGTCAATAATAAACGTTACCTGGAGTACAAAATGAATAATAACAAAGGTAAGTGATTCCCTTAGTGCCATAGTGAAGCTTACTAGCTTACACTCTACTTAAATTCAGGCGTTTTATTGTTTACCTGCCGACAATATCTGCAGCAGAACAAATCATTAGTTGTGTTAAGTAGACATTACTTGTAAGTTCATCACTAGCTCAATGAAATACTTTTGCTATAGGAATAATAAATTCCAGCTATATTATTTTCAAGTTCCGGCATGAGGTGTCGTGTACACTGGATTATCATTGAAGCCTTTGTGTTTTACATGGGAAACAAAACTTTTCAACCAGAGTTGATTAGAAAGTTGCCAGATGTTGTCTAGATGTTTAGCATGCTGGTTTGTGTAAGATAGTAGTATACTTTTACTAAATTAGATCTAGCAGAGTTCAGCTTGAAGAGCGTACAGCATTGAGCATCCAATCAACTTGGAGCCCACCGCTGTCAGCGACAGCATGGGTCATTATATACAGAAACCAATCGGAGGAGTTGAGTTGTTTATAAAAGTTTACTTGTCACGCTTCAATCAGTGATGATAGCAATACTGTCATGCAATAATGTTAACATTATTTGTATAGTTTGACTATTTTTAAGTGTAAAATAAATAAATGTAACTTGTTGACTAAACTATTTTAGTCTATAACCAAATCCTTCAATGCACCAAATATGTTCTAAGTTAGAAGAACAATTATTTTACTCACCCACTACAGTACCACCACACCAACTCTCTCTCTCTAGCTTATGTGAACCAACAGAGTTGATCAATGCGTGGTCGATAGATTTTTTCCAAATGTTTTTGTTACTCATTCATTGATTCGGCTTACCGTTGGCCACAAAACTTCCTTATTGAGGCTCATTCCTATTGGCTGCAGACAACAAAGAAGCGTGACACGCAATCGGCTGGACTGCCTGTAAAATCCCTACAACTTGATCGTTGCGCATGACACTGCTGGATTGGTGAGTCTCAGCCTGCAAGTATCTTGCATCTACAAAAACTTCACAGTTGTTTGTGCTGCAAAACACATCAACATGCTTCAAAAGAGAGTTGTTCTTGCAAACTCAGCTTAAGTTTAGCTCGAACTATTTTTAATAGTTTTAGTAACATCGAACGTTCTGTCACTGAGGAAATGATAATTCAGCTCAACTTTACTTTAAAGTGCTTTGGACAGGCTTTTCAAGACGCACTTGGTGTGTAGAGTTGTTTTCTCATCAAACATTGTAAAACTGTTGAAAAAACTCACTTGCGGCAACAAAAGTGCAATAGCTATGCAGAGGTTTATTGAGGTCTGTGACAACGTGTTTGACGGAAATGACTATCTGCAATATGATGTTATATAGTATATTACAGCAAGTAGTTTGTACCATTTTTGTTACTTTTTCAGTTTAAAACTACTTTTTCAAAACCTCAATTATTATTATTTAGTGCTGTTTAATTTTTTTCTTGGAAAGATAGCTGGTATGTTAGATTCAATACAACGTCGGAAATACAATTTTTGCAATGTTTTTTTCAACTGGTATTATTATAAAATTATACTAATGTTCTTGTTTGATTAATCTTTCACTTGAAAATTATTATTTTGATAAAAAAAATTCATTAATTCTTTGGATTTTGATCACAAACACTATCACGTAAACACGGGTGTATACACAATAGCGAGTTTACTAAAGATAAAACAATTTGCTGACTTGAGAAAAGCAGCTCCAAAAAATGAAAATTTGTGGCAGTATCAGTTTTTGCAATAATAAAGTCTCTGCACAATGCCAATATTTAGGAGGCCCTACTTCTATGCAAACAAGGCAATATTTTGAAAACGCGCTTTATAGCTCTATGTAACTTGTTGTGTCTTCGGGGAAAATTGCGTCTTGGCGAGTGCTGGCTGGGTCTATAGGAATCATCTTACTGGTGAGAGGGCAACTCCCGATACCTTTTTTGAACACATTTCAACCTCAAAAAGTTTAAATTAAATCAAATCCTCTTCAAATTAGGCGTCATAGGCCCTTTAATGTAACATGAGTGAAATACAAGTTATGGTAAATCCTCAGTTATTTTAAAATCTATCTATTATTAAGTCCTGTGTACACTTATGCTTCCATATTTATTTATGTGCAGGAAATACCGAACTGGTGAGCACAGCTGTGAGAGAATTACATGTAGTTGGAGGCAGCAGGAGTATAACATTGAGGCCTACCGTTGTGCTGTCAACCTTTATTGCATTTATGGTCCTTGCAAAAATATAATACCCATAGAGCAGTCAAGTGTTATTCACTAGATGACTTCTGTATCACATTAGTGACCTTTGAACAGAAGAACTGTGAAGTGCCATGTTCATTCGGTAAAATATTGCAGCGAAATATATTGGACTATGAACACTTGTAAAGGATTTCACCGTGCCTTTACCGAACAAATACTAGAGAGAGTATACTTGTTGCAATATGGCAGGAAACTATCTCAGTTGGCAACACCGCAACACACAGTAGCAACTATACTAAGCTGTACCTGGTAGAGAGCTCTACTGTGAACAGTAGCAATAGCTCCTCTATCATCTACAAGTGGGTGAAGACACACCGTGTTCTGCCGTGTACGGAAGAACCAACAAGTTAACAGACAACTTGCCATGCAAAATACACGTAGTTCTCGTAATGAATGCTTTATTAACTGTAAGATACAAAAGCTAGCGGAGATACTTTGTAGACAAACTCACAAACAACTCTGCCTACTGGGCGAAATGTTTTTCTAGTTATAAGAATACACGCAGTTGAAAATACAAAGAAATGATTGGTCCATCAGGCCATACACACATGAGTAAGCATAAAACAAACAATCAAACTATAAGCAGATGAATTACAAACAATACTTAACAGTAACAGCTGGTTACAAATACACAAAGTTACTGTTATGAGTAGAGGGGTATTCCCTTTGCTTGACTGCAGCAGGCTGGCTGTAAAGCCTGGTTTCCATACATATCGTAGATGCTCGCAAGTGATCGCAAATCCCTTGTACGAGCATCTGCGATGTGTGTGAACCTGGATTCGCAGTGGCTCGTACGATGTCGCACGCTGTCGCACGCTGTCGCAGAAGCTCGTAGAAAAATTCAGCTGAACAAACTTTCGTGCGACTGTCGCACGATAGAGAGTAAAATTTTCTTACTTTCCTTCTGAAAAACCACATTTAGGTCAAGGTTACTCATGCAAAAAGGACTGACATCAAAAAAATATAATAAATATTAAAACAATTATTGTTTAATTATAAATATTGATTGTTATTTATTATTAATTTTCAGAGTGAAATTTTGTGATAGTTGATTTAAATGTATAAATATATATATTTTCTGTAAATTTTTATATAATAGCATAATTAGTATATCATTATAAATTGAGATTCAAAATTAAGAGATGGTAAAAAGATAATAATGCACCATTGAACAACAGTTATAAGTTTAATTAAAAAATATGGAGCAACATTTAATGATAATATGAGTAAAAATGTAATAAAATTTTAAAAATTGTTAAAAAATAATAAATTATTTGGTGTAATTTAACAACGATAATTCATTTAGTCGTTGGTCAGTGGAGACTAGCTCCGAGATTTTATTACCTCCCATTCAAGAGAGTGATTATATCTCTTGCGATCATGAGTTTGCCAAGTTTATGGGAACATGTATCGCGGATGCTCGTACGAGGATATGCGATCACTTGCGAGCATCTACGATATGTATGTGAACCAGGCTTTAGAGTAGATGATGGCTGTCCACCGATTGATCCGATCGTGCTCGGACATGTTCAGCAAGTGCTCACCGGGGCTCACTGCACCCGTAGTCAATCAATCTACTAGGCTGAGCTACTAACTGCAGCTAGACAGCTACTGGTGTTTCGACCAACTGTGCAAATCTATCACAATATATGCAAACACACCTGCAATAGGTATACTTCAAAGTAAATACATTCTATATAACATTACACAATGCAGTCATTTTACTTCACAATGTAGTGGAGTTGCAGTATCTGTGGTAACCTGGTTTTAATATAAGTGTGATTTACTGTATAAAAGTACGGCAGTAATATAACAAACACAAACAAACAAATAGTTTGCCAATTGCTGTTATAAAAGGCAAGAAAGTAATAAATACATTTGAATATCTATCAACAGAGTTTACATAAACTATTCGAGGTTTGTCAATTACTACTATAAAACAGTTTCTACATTTCTATCGACTTCAATCTTTCATCTGATAATGCTAATACTTTTGATTATTGACTTTAAGCAAATCTAAATGTCTTC
Organism: Cryptosula pallasiana; assembly: GCA_945261195.1. Lineage (NCBI taxonomy): Eukaryota > Metazoa > Bryozoa > Gymnolaemata > Cheilostomatida > Cryptosulidae > Cryptosula > Cryptosula pallasiana. Next base: position 5,359,965 of record OX183132.1, on the reverse strand, counting down.
ATGGGGAAAACCATTACATATATATATATAGGAATAGAAATAAACAAGATGATATAACTTAGTTGGTGTATAACTAATAGTTTCATGCATATGTTAGTTATGCATTTGTCAGATAAAACTGAGATAAAACTGAGGAGGCATTATTGGGGTCTCATATTTATCGCTAAGATGTTGCAATAGCTATGTAATCCCCAGACTTTTGTAATTAGACAATAGGAATTTGTTGGAGTGTCTACAAGTTGTTACAAGCGCATTTTTATGGTTGAGCGAAGCCATATCTAGTTTGTATATGATGTAGAATTTTTTTACTAAGCAGAGGCGGCATATGCTGTTGCCATCAGTACACAAGTGTGCTTTCCTTATAATCTTCCAGCTGATGGTGTAGTTGGTGTTGTTGTCCTTTAATGACCATATATGTTTTGAAAGCTCAGTGCTGCTTCGCTTGGCATGGTTCTTGAAGATTCAGTGTGGTTGTTGTATCTTGATTTGAAATCTAAAGCTGTAATGCCAATGTATGTCTCTTTACTGCCTCACCGAGGTTCGAGCACTTTCTGGCAGATGTACAACAGACCCTGATAAATATACATACATATATCTATATATTAAGACATTTAGATATATGTATATATACTCAAACTGCGGACAGCGTAGTACAGAGGTTAGCGAGGGTGACAACCCTTGCAATGATACAAATACTTGCATCAAAGCAAGTTTAAAGGACTACTACCACCAAACACTAGAGTGCTCCAACCAAGAGATGAGCTTTGCACAAGGCTGGCAGTGTTTGGTGCTCCTGCGAAGGTGCTCAACCAAACCGAGGTGAGGGAGCGTAATAATCAAACTGCTGACAGCGGTTGTTTCGGCATTTGTTGCCTCATCAGAGCAGTACAGAGGTTAGCAGGGGTGACAACCCTCGCAATGATACAAATAATTGCATCAAAGCATGTTTAAAGGATTGCCGTCACCATATATATGTACTGTATATAAATTTATGCTAAAAGGTAAAATAGTAAAAGGTGGTAAAACTATTGGAGGACTACAAATTGTTTCATATGTCTAGAAAAATGATTGAAAAAGGAAAAAAGCTCTAGACACAATTGTCAGGTCGGCTCTCAACTGTAAAATTTGGGATGGAACAGAAAACAGGAAGCTCAGACCGAAATATTATATTGCACAATTATAGTAATATATTACTAAATGGTGTCGTAGTGGATTTTTATGGTCACTATACCTGCGCAAGGTCCCCCTGACAACTGCTGAGTGTCAGGCATGTCTGAATTGAGTCCGACACTGCCAGAGTACTTGTGCAGATAAAGGATACCGCCACTACCAGCCCTGCCGTATCACTACCAGCCCTACACAAGGGCCGGGAAGGCAAGAATGGCTACAGCTTGAGGACCCGAACTACTACCAAAAATGCAGAAGCCTGAGTTTGCTGCCTAACCACCACCAGAATACCGAAAGCTAAAGACCACAAGCTGTAGCAGTCAGGAACCTGGACTACGATTGCACCACCACTTCCTGAGCTGACTCAGCATTTATGACCCTTGAAGCTCTGCCCTCTATTTCTGGGCGCCTTGTATATTTAACCTTATTGTAACCAATCTAATGTTGTACTATTTATATCTTGTTCTCTTATTTGTTCATTTGTTTCCTGTTACTTGTGATTTGCCATACCCACATTCGGTCAGTTATCTCCTGTACCTCTGCCTATAAAAGGCAGAGATTTATTGATGAACATTGTGGTTGTATCAGCATTCTGTTTGTGAACATTCCAAGCAGCGAGATACTTTGCCATTATTATCCCGCACCATATTGTTGTAAAATAAAGTATTGTTATTGATACTCTGAAACACTGAGTTGTGAGTTTGAGCCGTGGGCTCTGTTACGGTTGCGGAGTTGGGATACTCCTTCATTGAAGGAGATTGAGAGATAACCTCTGGGGTGAGGTTCTGTTGGTGGTATTTTGGCATGCTCCACAAAATCCATTAAAGTATATTAGTAGGGCATGGGCAACGAGTGTGGCTATTTTTATAGAGTTACGCCCGGCTAAGTGTAAATTTGTTGAAGTGTCAACTGGTGGTGACAATTTCGTTCCTGCTATTGAGAGATGACAGCTCTGGTTAAAAGATGATGTGAAAAATTCTCTGCCGTACAAAAAAGGTGGCATTTTTATCTGCGTTAGAATATGCTCTGGCATGGGACAAAATTCTGCATTTGATGTTAATTTGGATAGATGAGTCTTTAATTAACCAAATAGATTTGTTCAGCTCAGTGGATTTTCTTTTGCTGGCATTGTTAAGAGATGTTTTATGATTTCTATATCTGGTTTTGAACTCTCCCAGCTATGATGAGCTCCTTCATAAAAACATCGACAAAACATTTACGAAGTCAGACGATAAAGTCTTAAATAACATCAACTCCGAAGCCAAATATATTACTTCCAACTTAAGCTATATATATATACCAATTAATCTAGTAGCTAGAAAAACTTCTAAGGCAGTAATAAGAAAGTTTTTACGTTTTTTTTATTCATTAATAGTTTATTCTAAAATAAATACATAAATACTCAAGGTATAACAAAAACCAACAGAAATTCTATCAAGCACATCAGTTAGTGATGCTAATAGCCTTTACTCTGGTTTTGTCTCCTTCCAGGTCCACTGTTTCTATCCTACAAGATATTATTGTGTATGTGTACTATTGTATACTGTGTACAGTACAGGTGTATATTGTGTACAGTACAAGTGTATATTGCGTACTGTACAAGTGTATATTGTGTACAGTACAAGTGTATATTGTGTACAGTACAAGTGTATATTGTGTACAGTACAAGTGTATATTGTGTACAGTACAAGGGTATATTGTGTACAGTACAAGTGTATATTGTGTACAGGGTACAGTACAAGTGTACACCAAGTATTTGGTGTACAATATAAATATGGTCATGTAGTGTGTAACATAAGTGGTTTATATCACTATAATCTCATACGATATCCATGTATTTGCTTATAAACTATCCAATCTGAAACAAGGGGGATAACTATCACTTACCTGTCTCTGGTTTCTATCTCTTTCTCCAGCTGCTCCCCTTCTACTTTCTTGACAACCACAACTTCCTGGTGAGCCAGCAACACCACGATCCCCTTTCATACCAGGATAACCATCAACTCCATCGCGCCCATTGATGCCTGGTGCACCATCCTGACCAGGTAAACCTGGTGCACCATCTAATCCTGGAACTCCCTGCTCACCTTGAGCACCACTGTAACCACGCTCACCATTTAAACCTTGAGCTCCTGGATGGCCTATTTCACCAGGTTCTCCTTTTAGTCCAGGTAATCCATCAAACCCGTTTACCCCATCAACACCTGGTGCGCCATAAGAGCCTGGTTCTCCCGGCAGTCCGTCTAAGCCAGAGGCTCCTTGCTCTCCCTTAGTTCCTTTTTCTCCACTATATCCTTGCTCACCAGTCATTCCTTGGGGCCCAGGTAACCCAGGCTCCCCAGGAAGCCCTGGCTCTCCAATATCACCCTGATAACCAGGTAATCCATCAACTCCATGTGATCCAGTATCACCTTTGTCACCTTTTTGTCCTGGGGAATCATAACCAGGTGGTCCAGCAACACCATCATTGCCTCTGTCACCTTTAGGACCTGGGAGCCCTGAAGCTCCCTGAAATTGAGAACAAATGTTGTATGCGAGTTGCAAAATCCAAGTTTGGGGTTTATTCATCTCTTGATAAGTGAAACCAAACAGACAGTCTCATCATTCGGACCAAACGACTTATATCAGCATTTCCCTATCACATCTTGTCACCCAAGGCACTAGCAGTTGTTGCTGAAACTTAAAACTTTCTGTTGACATTTGGTATTTTAAAACAAATAAAGGAACTCTAATTTTTTGCTTATTGAAAATTTTCTAATAAATATTTAAGCTCAAGATCTACTTTTTGGTAACAAAAGGTTATGTTGATGGCAAATCCATTTACAATAAATATCTGTATAGATGATAGCACTAACCGGTGGCCCAGGTGCTCCTCGTTGTCCTGCTGGACATGAACAGCCTCTAGAGCTTCTACCTGCACCATCTCTTTCTCCTCCACCTCCACCTCCGCCATATCCTCTCTTGAACCGATTCTGCAACCATTTGCTGAGTGGTTAAACCATTTTGACCCAACATAAGTCCTACTTTTGGCTACATAAACTGTTCAAGGTTACAAGTTACATGAGTGGTGGTTGAATTCACATTAATTAAAGCCAAGGTTATACACACAATGATGTAGTGGTTGCAGCATTGTTTAAGGTAGACAAGATTGTTCTACCTACTGTTCAAAGACGCAAACTTACCATTTGGAGTCCTTCTGATGCTGATATTTTGGGCAGGATAATATTTAGTTTAGAAATCTCCAAGCGACTCTGAAAAAATAGAAATAGATTAATTAGTAGTTCATCTGTTTACTAGTTGATCGAGGGCATGAATAAACAAGATCTGTTTAGGTATTTGTAAAAATCGACACTTTGGGCAATGAAGCTATAAAAAACAAAGCCAGATAGAGTTATTCAGTAATATAAAGCTAGCTCACTCCATTGTGTCAGGTTTCTACAAGCAGCAGACTGTACCTCAAGTTAATATAAAAGTGGTTTAACTTAACTTTAACAAATCAAAAAGGTAATTAGACAAAAAGAGCTCAATCTCACCTCGTTTATAAGTTTGTATATGTGGTGGCATACAACAGCACTGACTGCAATATGTGCTAACAATACAGCAATAGTAAAGACATGAGTATATCCATGCCTTTGTACTTTCTCTCTCACATGAAATACATCCTCTTTGGTCTCCATCTAAAACAGTGTAATAAAGCACTGTAAGTTGAAGTTGTTCGAAAAAAAAACACTTCACATACTATGTTTCCACATCACGAAAAATTCTCACCAAATCTTTGTGGTTTGTAACCACTAATAATTGGCCACAACAGGATATATTTCATCAACTGAAAGTTTTCTCATTGGTTGAGCTTCACCTATAAAGGCAGTTGCAGTAGATGTGTTGTTAAGTGCAATTTAGCAGACCAGTGTTGCTGGCTTTTTTATTATTATTTTTTCATATAGTGTAAGAATAAATAAATGAAAAGCTTTCAGAGAGTTGTTGGCTGGCAAGGACAGTTGTGTGGTGACAAGCGATTGTAGTATCACATTGGACATCATTCAATAAATGATATTATTTATTATTAGTCAGTAATAATAAAAAAGAACCGAATGGACTTTTGTTGAAAAAAAATACTACTAATGGTTTTTTATTACTGCAATAGTTAATTACCAGCAGCAAAGAGTCGTTCGTTTCCACAAACGATCATCGTTGGTAACATAATTACACACACACAGTTTAACTATGATGTACGGTTATAAGGAATAATTTGCAGCTTCCTGTTTTATTACAAATGCCTGGTTTTATCGCCTTTGGCAACATTGGAGTTTTTAATAGCAATAAACATCTGGCATTCGGCTTATCGCCAATTTTTGCATTCAGAGAGCGACAAATGTTTGTTGACAAGTCTCGTGACAGGTTTATCGCCAGTGAAATTTCCGACAGAATTTTGGCTTCATCATCTGCAGCATCGCCAGTTTGTCATGATACGGAAATATAGTATTTAGTACCAGCCTGTGTTTTGTGAGATCAATTTTTGACAACCACTCATCATATTAAGAAAAAATCAATTATCTTCAAGTGCCCTCATGTTGTTCTAATTAACTAAACAAGGAAATTGAAAAAAATATAAAAAATACATGCAAAGCAATACATGTTAGAACTAAAGAATAAATAATTACGCACAATGTAAGGCAATATTAAAATCAAAACCGCATTTGAACTTCAAGTTTCATTTAAAGATGTCGTTATTGAGCTTGCAACTTCTCTGCTGCAAAAATTCTTCATTTTATAAAAATTTAAAGAAAAATACAAATAAACTTATTGGTAAGGTTTTGGTACTAACCACTAGCCACAACTGTGAGTGATATCATTATGTTTAGTTGCAATAAAGTTACCTACAATGTATGTTTGTTACTTACTGTTTATCTGAGTAGAATCCTGCAGTAGTGGATGATCTATCCATCCAGCAAGGCGCCTTATATATGCCTTGACAAACCACTACATGTATTGCATCATACAGAGCCATTGTTCTTAGATATATATACAAAGGAAAATATTTTATCACATTAAATCCAATTACATAACAATGAATGTTGCAGAGAAAACAGGTTGACCAGAAAATGATATCATCTTCTTTTATGTTAGAATCCCACAAACCGTATACGACAGATTTGCACTTTTTTAGTAGTTTGCTATGACAACCAGCACGATTGCTTGAGGCCTGTGGGTAGCGCTGTAACAATAGCAAGTGATATAATGTAGGTTATTAGACATTGCTCAAGACAAGAACACAAAAAACTTGTAAGTCGCTGAGCTCACTAATCCATGCAAGTTAGGGGTTTAAACACCTACTAGCATATTGCTATAGTTGATATACGGTAGATGCATAGGGTTACCGTCTATGATGGGTTTGTATTCAACGTATTTCTTGAACTAAGTGAATGAAAAGAAGAGTTGTATCATTTTGGTGATGTGCAAATTTTATTTCAAGTATCAGGATCATGTGAAAGGAGCTGGCGTATTATGTAATGATATTTGGTTTATCATATTTTTAAAATGTAAAGACAAATCAGTTTAAAATTACATAACAATAGGCATTTTCGGATCGAGAACGTTCATTCCAAAATGGGCGAAATTTTCGTTTTTCGGCGAGTACAAAACCTGTTTTTTGGAACGCTATGCTGAACGGTGGTTTTACCGTTCAGGGGGTCGTCCACCCTATGACGTTCTTGATCCGAATGCGTAGAGTTCTCCTATAATAAATATTTTTGCAAATAATGAGCCCTTTTACGTTAGTTACAATAACAAGACAAGAGTGATGAGGCCTCAAGTTTCATTTCTAACAATAATAATAAAATAAATAATAACAAGTCTTGAAGCATGTTGATGTTGAAATTATTTTTGGACACATTTTACTGAGGATGGTGAATTAAAATAAAATTGTAATAAAAAATTATAATATAAGAAAAATGTATGATAATCATTATTAATATTACTGTTATTCAAATGATATCATCATTAATATTATTATAAGTTCTTATATTTTTTTAATTATTTTATTATACTTTAGTTAGTTAGTAAAAAAAAACACTTGTTCAAATAGCCAAACATCACCAACCAACTGATAATAAGCATTGTTAAAAATGAAAAATAGTAATTAGTAAAACACATAAGTAACTGGTAATAATTATCAAAATTATTATTTACTTTTTTATAATATATAACCAAAAAGCTGTCACCTCAGCAGGATGCGTTTTTTACTATTCACTGCGACACTAGAAAAAAAGAAGAAGATAACTCCGATGAAGTAAACTTTTGATTTTGAACGTTCATGCATAGAATTTATGCCAGGAACGAACGTCAAAATTGCATTCGGAAGCGCTTTCCCGTGCCAATTTTTTCAAGGCATGGACGTTCTTGATCCGAAAATGCCTAATGTCTTTATATAAATTTATCAAATGAAGTATCCATCAGTTATAAATACATATTATGTAATTACTAATGTCTAGGTAGTGGCTGTTATCCACATAGCAGGTAGGGGTTATGTTACACAACAGTGCGAGGAGTGAGATAAAATAACCTACAGAGATAAACCTGTAGGGTTACAGGGATGCATAGTTTGTAATAAACAAAACATGAACCTGCAGAAAAAGCAAACTTGTAGTTAATATGCTATGCGGCACAGGAAACCTGTACCAAATAAAAGACAAAGTCTAATATCAATATACCACCAGCAATCTCCACCATAGATAAAAGACAAAATCCGTTCAATCTCTCATCCGTGATTTACAAAGCAGTGTCATCAAACATCATGCAGGTGCATACCCACGAGCCACATAATTTTTTTGTCGATTAGCAGTTTTTTTTCAGTGGGTTGGTCATACTTAAAGATAATGTAGTAGATTAGACACCCTCAAAACTGTTCTACAGAGTTATGTAATTCATAGATTAGCATCACTCATAGAGCAGATATTAGCAGGAGCGATCTGCCACAGAGTTGTCTTCAATAGAGCGATCAACATTAGAGTTGCTATCAGTAGAGTTACCATCAGTTGAATGATAGACGGATATTTGTCTGTTGAAAGACTCGATGATAGATTTTCTAGAAACAAAAACACCCGATTTAAAATAAAAAGAAACCTAGATTGGTAAATTATTTACATGGTAGATAAGTAATACTAGCCTCTGCCTGTATAGCTTTTTGTGGAAGGTTGGGTGAGTGAACCTTTAGCTGTTTTAGTCTCTGATGACTCTCTGTAACTGATGTATCAGTCAGTCTGGAGGTGATGCTATTTATCATACTCAAGTAGAAAGGCTGCTTGGACACCTAAATAAACCATCAAAGGTCCAGCATGTACGTATGTATGACAGACTACAGCAGGTTATATGAGGAGACAAATCCATCACAAACGAACAAGGTTAGCCTTGCTCTGTAGAGTACAGCTCAAACAAACATATACTGTGGAGACAATAAGAGTATTCTCAAACTGTTCGTCAAACAAACTACAAAAAATACATGGTGTTCGTAATTCAATACATTGCTTATGTATCAGAACATTAGTTTAGAATGACATAGTTATTCAATCGACTATTAGAGATTACCAAGCAAATCATAAAGAAGATAACTTCCAATTTTTAAAACAATCAAGAAAACAATAAAATTTGAATCGCTATAAATTGGAATACTTTGTAAAGCTGCCCTTCAATTTAGTAAATTTGGAATGCTTGCGATGATTTAGAACTATTTTTCGAGGATATAAAGCCGGTCTATGAAAATGAACAAAATCAACTCGCAAACAAACAAAACAAACAAACAAAGCTTGTTATAATTTATTTAGTGTTCAGTTTCATTCGCAACCTACAAACAACATAAATAAATACTCAGTTATTCAGTGAGCTGCTTTTCTCTGACTCATGAGTTCCAAACGCGGTGATACCGATCCAATTCTTGTTTGAACCATTTTATTATTTTACATATCATCAACGTGATCAAAAACACATTTCACTTAGCTTACAGCCAAAAAATCAAAAACATCATCGGGACTAATTAAAAAGTATTATTGAACAGAATTGAACTTCTGTAAGTAGCTGTCATAGGGACACATTCAGGGTGGAGGATCAAGTACAAAGAGGACAGCTACCTGTATAAAACATGGACTAGCAGTGGACCAGAACAAGGGAGGAACGAGAGAGGTTAGTTGTGACCAGCTACACGCTGTCGCTGAAGCCATCTATAACAACAATCCATAGATGTACTCCCTGTGAGTAAACTGCTACCATGTATAACTCTATTGAGCTTCTATAAACCTAAAAAAATGCAAACAGTACTCAAAAAGACCCATTGAAATAACAGGTAAATGTTTTGGTATAACCCTGGGCAATCCAAAATTCCGACTGTTAAAATTAATGCTAAAGATTTACTTGCTAATTATATTGCAATATGTGTACAAATATTGTGTATAGTTAGCAGGGGCACTTGTTGTGTTGAACTATTGTATTATCCCACCTGCCATCACCTGCACCATGATGTCCAATCTGTCATATGTACTGAGAACCTTGACAGGTTGTTTTATTTGTATGCACTAATGTACGGCGAAAAGCAGTGCTAATTTATAGTCAAGTGTGAACCAATTTTATACCAGTACACAAACTCAACCAGGCAAGAACTGGTATAGCAATTGTTTTTTCTCTCTCTCCTACATTTCAGGAAAGGGCAACTCTTAATTACCAAATATTTGCGAACAATTCGGCCTTTGCTGCAAGGAACTGACCTTTTTGTCATTAATAAAACATACACAGTGGTTACATAATTTTCAAGATTAAATGTTTCTTTCTTTCGAGGTTTTATATTCCCTCTCCATACATGAAGCTGGTTCAACTTTGCTCTCTATCTTTCGGCTACACACATCATGTTTGATTACAAGCAGATCTTTTGTGTTTTTGAACAGATTAAAATACTTGAGTGCTACAAACCAAAACATAACCTCCACTCAAAGTTGACTACTCAGGAAAGCTTTTAACAGATATATTTGTTCACATCTTTTAATGTTTGTGATGAAAACTTAAATGGTCATTTTATTACTGCAGATAATAATTGACTCGATAGACATTATAACTGATTTTCTATCAACATCTATTAGTTATGAGAGACCAGAGCAAACTATTTGTATGATAGAAACAACATTGTTAGCAATAGAGACTGAGCTCGTAAGAATACCTATGCCAGGAGTCGCTAGAAGTTTCCAGAACCTAATGACGTCAGAGACATAGTTACTTTCCCAAAAGAAGACAACTCCAAGTTTTCATCAGAGTTTTCTCTTGTGGAAAAGACACCTCTGCTATAACACTTTTTCCATTATATTTATAACAAATAATTGTTCCCAGTAAAATGATAGTGTTTTTCAACTTTAGTTTCAAAAACATTTTTAAATATTTTAATGATAACTATTGTTATTTATTATGATAAAACAACATGAACATCTTATATATATTTCGATTGGGCTACCACCTTTCACGAGCTGTTTCCAGGAGCAAATGACATTTGAAAAAGACCTTTGCATTCCCTATTAATACCTGCTGGCACTTTTTATCAGTATTTATTTATTTTCTTTTGTTTCTGCTAAAGCTTTGTTGTTTTCACATTTTTTTTTATTTCTTTCTCAAAATAAACTTTATCTTCAGAATTTTATTGATGAAAATATGTATCAAGCAAACTATTTTCTTTTTTTTACAATATAGCAAGAAAGTAAGTAACTAACTGATAGCTTTGTGTCAATACAGAGGCCTGTGAGTAAATATCAGTCAGCAGTTGTACCTGAGTTGCCCTGAGGCTGTTTTGGCTAACTCAGTTCACATTAAAAGTGAAAGTTCTACTTAACTAGAACTGCAATCAAGGAATTGCATTTGTTTTAACAAAATAATTCAGCCCAAAATGTACAGTTATATTTTGAATTATATTTAATTACTCATCAGCTCTCAACAGGCAGTACAAATTAGATGCTAAACCATGGTGTCAAAGCGACTGTTGTGGTTGATGAAATAGAGGCGGGTTCAAATGCATGAAGTGTGAAATTAATAGGCAATATTTACAATTATCTTGTAAAATTTTTAATTGAAAGTCGCGCAAAATGTCTGCATCGCCGAAGAGAAATATTTGCTTTAATCAACCAGAATTTTCAGTTTCAATTTTTCTTTCTGAAAACATGAAATCAGATTGGTTGCAAAACCTTTTTGTGAAAAATAAGATAAAGCAGTCATTAACTAGAGATAGTTTGTAGTTTTTGCATGTCATAAACTTTAAATGAAATGAAACATGGCCAATTTGATGAAATACTTTTTGCTATATCTGTGAATGAGAAACTTATGGTAAGAGGGTAAGTAACTGTCAGCAAAGTTTGAGTCCACTAGGAACCCAGAATTGTGCATTATGAATTATTTTTTGATTAAAGTTCTGCAGTCTAACATACGGTATAAAATATCAAAAAACTAGACTAAACAAATGCAAACACTATGGAGGAAAGTTGAGTCCCCTTTCTCTGATAACCATCTGCTAACATTCACATAACCACCTGCTAACACTCACATAACCACCTGCTAACACTCACATAACCACCTGCTAACACTCACATAACCACCTGCTAACACTCACATAACCACCTGCTAACACTCACATAACCACCTGCTAACACTCACATAACCACCTGCTAACACTCACATAACCACCTGCTAACACTCACATAACCACCTGCTAACACTCACATAACCACCTGCTAACATTCACATAACCACCTGCTAACACTCACATAACCACCTGCTAACACTCACATAACCACCTGCTAACACTTACATAACCACCTGCTAACACTCACATAACCACCTGCTAACACTCACATAACCACCTGCTAACACTCACATAACCACCTGCTAACACTCACATTCTTCCATTCATCACCAGCCTAGTTTTCCAATGAAAGCAAATTCTGCTCAACAGTTAACAAATGCACAGTTGAGCTCTACAGGAGCAGATAACAGCAAGAAACTTGTCGGGTGAGTAAGAGTCAATAAACTCATATACATTTACCTGAGAACATATTTCTGACTGCTAAAAAACAAAAAATAACAGAAGAAACTTGTGAGCAGTGTGCCAAAAGTTTCAGCTAGTGGTAATGAAATTTTGGTATGAACTTGCAATAGAAAAGAAACTTTTTTAAAGTATTACACCAAAACTCTACATGTTTGTTTTGTTTTAATGTTATGTCAACCTTACATTGTAAAATTTAAATAACATTTTTTTCAAACATGTTTACATTTTAGCGAAGTTCATTCGGAGTTTTTTCAACCGACACTAATTTCAAACGCTTATAGAATGTTGAAATAACATTTGCCCAAAAGTTGCTTCAGGCCATCGCAATTATATTCTTATGTAATTTTTAGCAACTGTTAGCCTCATTTTAACAGCCTTGCAACAATGTTTCTGCAAACGCTTTGAGGATGTTCAGCCAACAGTACTGACACATGGCTAAAGAATTTTAAAATAACAATTGCCCAAAAGTTATATCAGAACATAGTAAACACATTGTTGTGTAACGTTCAGCAAACATTTGTTTCAAGCGTTTATTTGACATCTTTTAAGATCATTACAAAAATTTTTCAGCAAGTTTATTGGGAATGTCTTTTAGCCAACACTGTTTGTTAGCCAGCACTGTTTGTTAGCCAACACTGTTTGTTAGCCAACACTGTTTGTTAGCCAACACTGTTTGTTAGCCAACACTGTTTGTTAGCCAACACTGCTTTAGCCAACACTGCTTGTTAGCCAACACTGCTTGTTAGCCAACACTGTTTGTTAGCCAACACTGCTTGTTAGCCAACACTGTTTGTTAGCCAACACTGTTTGTTAGCCAACACTGTTTGTTAGCCAACACTGTTTGTTAGCCAACACTGTTTGTTAGCCAACACTGTTTGTTAGCCAACACTGCTTGTTAGCCAACACTGTTTGTTAGCCAACACTGTTTGTTAGCCAACACTGTTTGTTAGCCAACACTGTTTGTTAGCCAACACTGTTTGTTAGCCAACACTGTTTGTTAGCCAACACTGTTTGTTAGCCAACACTGTTTGTTAGCCAACACTGCTTGTTAGCCAACACTGTTTGTTAGCCAACACTGTTTGTTAGCCAACACTGTTTGTTAGCCAACACTGTTTGTTAGCCAACACTGTTTGTTAGCCAACACTGTTTGTTAGCCAACACTGTTTGTTAGCCAACACTGTTTGTTAGCCAACACTGTTTGTTAGCCAACACTGCTTTAGCCAACACTGTTTGTTAGCCAACACTGTTTGTTAGCCAACACTGTTTGTTAGCCAACACTGCTTTAGCCAACACTGCTTTAGCCAACACTGCTTTAGCCAACACTGTTTGTTAGCCAACACTGTTTGTTAGCCAACACTGCTTTAGCCAACACTGCTTGTTAGCCAACACTGCTTGTTAGCCAACACTGTTTGTTAGCCAACACTGCTTGTTAGCCAACACTGTTTGTTAGCCAACACTGCTTGTTAGCCAACACTGTTTGTTAGCCAACACTGCTTGTTAGCCAACACTGTTTGTTAGCCAACACTGCTTGTTAGCCAACACTGTTTGTTAGCCAACACTGTTTGTTAGCCAACACTGTTTGTTAGCCAACACTGTTTGTTAGCCAACACTGTTTGTTAGCCAACACTGCTTGTTAGCCAACACTGTTTGTTAGCCAACACTGTTTGTTAGCCAACACTGTTTGTTAGCCAACACTGTTTGTTAGCCAACACTGTTTGTTAGCCAACACTGTTTGTTAGCCAACACTGCTTGTTAGCCAACACTGTTTGTTAGCCAACACTGTTTGTTAGCCAACACTGCTTGTTAGCCAACACTGTTTGTTAGCCAACAATGTTTGTTAGCCAACACTGTTTGTTAGACAACACTGTTTGTTAGCCAACACTGTTTGTTAGCCAACACTGTTTGTTAGCCAACACTGTTTGTTAGCCAACACTGTTTGTTAGCCAACAATGTTTGTTAGCCAACAATGTTTGTTAGCCAACACTGTTTGTTAGCCAACACTGCTTGTTAGCCAACACTGTTTGTTAGCCAACACTGTTTGTTGCTTTCGAACTTTTATAGATTGTTGAGATGGCGATTTTGTGAAACTTAAGAGATTTTATTTTATCATATTTTGATAACCATTAAAACAGTGCTGCACGCATCGAAAAGACTTTAAAACAGTGCTGTATTCAAAAGACTTTTGACAAATTGTAGCAATCGCAAAATGATTTTTATGTAAAAAAACTCTTTTGCTCTAATTCATTACTTTGTTTGGTAGTAAAAGTTCCTGTTTTGGAAGAGAGAGTAATGGAAACACTTTGCTTTTGCTTACCCAACTATATTACACAAATGAGTGACATAACCACCCAGTTATAGTTTGGGACGCTGTGAGAAAACTTTGCCAGTAAATAGTTCTAGACAAGTGGTGACACTCTGCTATGCATTTTCAGCTTGTACGTCAAACATTGCTGTAATTGCTTCTTTCGTGTAGCGTATATTTGTTGTGTGTTTGAGTGAGTATTATGTACTGTGAGAGGTAATCAAGTCACTCAATCAACACAGTTTCAATGCACCAGATATAAAAACAGCAAAGCGAGGTTTAAATTATTGGTGATCAAAAACATTAGTTTATCTTTATATCTCTCATTAATTAATTATTGCAAAATTATTAGCTAACCTTTTGTCTCTCAACTTGATTGTGAAATAATTTGTTAATTGCTAGATAAGAACAGCATATTAGGATTTTAAACGAAAATTATAACCTGGCACCAACACTGTAAGCAAACTGTAAGCAATGCCTTATTCAAACTCGTTGGCCGGTGGCAAGGCTTTAGAGTGGCTGAGCTTTATCAAAATTTAGAAACAATAATCTTACTTCGAACTAGGATTTGTTCTGAATTTTGGAGGTCATAATTTTTGTCTCATAATCGAAGCTAGAGATTTGTTGCTGAACCAGTAATTCATCGTGTTTTATGTAAAGACACGATATCCAAAGCATATAGCGTCCGGCTAATTCTGCCATTTCATAATGTTTGCGACTTTCAACTTGTTTATAGTTATTAATAATACCTCACAGTCATTGGTTGGCATCTTTCCATCGTCAGCCACCATATAAGGTACAGAAAGGGATTGTGCCTACAGCAATACAACACACAACCATTTCAGTTAGGAGTAAGTACCTTGTGTTGTAATGGTAGAAAAACCACAATTAGATGATAAGCGTTACCTGAAGTAGAAACTGAGTAACAACAATGTCTAGTTCATTCAAAGTGTTAGCAATACAATATTCTTTTTATAGATGTAACAACTTCAAGCTAGATTGTTTTGCAGTCACACTTAAGCTGCAGTATACACTGTGGTGAATAAATGGCTTCCATTGATTATTATAGCAGCTTTTTAAATGTGAGTTGAAATTTGTTTATCTGAGTTGATTAAATGGATGACAGTACTAGGTGAAGGCACTGGAATTAGCGATGTACAAGGACAGGTGTATTGGGCAGAAAAGAAAAAAGTGGACCCATGCACATGCATTTAGGACTGGCATTTAGAGGATACTGATGTTGAAAAAACAGAGATCTTGAACTCACGCTGCAAGAATATGCCTGGAGAACAGAGTTATTCCATTCAAGATGGCCTTAAAGCAATGCCTGGTGGGCAGGTTTTGTTAGTAAGTCAAGTTTACAATTTTTTCCTGCCTTGACTGCTGTTATGGGTCCGGTCCCATGATTGGCTCTGCTGTTGCGCATGTGGACCCACATAGTTGATTTCTTGCCACATTTTCCTATGTTGAAGGCTATAATGACAAACGTACATACATAAATACATTTACCATTTGTGGTTGGTCAATTTATAATACACGGTAGTTTCTACATTTCTATCGACTTCAATCCTTCACCTGATAATTGTTAATACTTCTATATGTTTATTGTACAGTCAGCCTAAATCTGATTAAATGTCTTTGTTTAGTGGATGATGAATGGCTATGTTATATAGCTTTGGAGTTGTCTAATCTATTGTCTGAAGAGCAGACAAGTCCAGCAAAACATGCAAAGTCGTTTCAGTTTAGAATAAACAAATAACCAGGAGCAGGACTATCGCTTTTATGATTGAGATCTGAATATTTTTCTGGTGTTTGTTTGCATTGGAGGGTGTGATAAAGTTATTTGCATAAACATATACTATGAAGTAAGAGATGAGCCTAATTTAACACAATTTGCAAATTAACAACAGCTGATTGGTTAGACCTACAATTAAAGTATGGAAATATATATGTTCAGAGAATAACCAACTTTGTTTAGTATTTTGTATTTAAAAGCTGATGGTAGAATTGATCTGTAAGGAATAGACTTTGTACTCTGTGATTTCATCTCCAGGTGGACCAACAAACTGAATATTAATCTGTAAAATGTGTGAGAGATATAAGGTGCAGTGGGTTTGGCTGATGGAATCACACATCTTTTTTTATTTGTTATTGGTTATAAAATAGAGTAGACAGTCACTGACCAATCAAAACGTTTCATTGTGTATCTGATGGAGTGTGTGTAAACAACATCAAGCGTATAATATTTAAATTGAGGATTAAAATTATACAACAAAAAGCTAATATAGACACACAAAAATATTTGCAGTGGAATTTATAACATTGTAAACTGATTCTATTAATTTTCCACTCCACATAGTATATGCCTTTCTTCGGCTAAATAATATTAGCAGTAAGTATTGTATTGTCATATAATTTATATAGTATAACAAAGCCGTTTATCAGTGCGCTGGTTGGTTGAATTACTAATCATAAGACATATGTATTTGCAATTATTGAATTGATCAAATGTAGCACTTTATATACTAAGTAGTTAGTAGCGGTGATGAATCAAACAATCAGTTATGAGTGTAAGTAAAACTCTAGTATACGTAACAGAGTTTTGTTGAACCACTCAAGTTAGAATTACTTTAATTAGTCTCACAGAGCAGACACTCTCCTTACGGAGCAGACACTCTTCTCACAGCGCAGACACTCAAATTTATTTCATTAAAGTTTGAAAAAGTGATTAGTGCCGGTACATCTAACACTCATTCTCTTGATCTGGTGTGTCTTCAGTAGAAAAACACATTCCTAGAGAGATCTGTAAGTCTGACATCATCCTTAACATCTCAGTCTGGTTGTCTCTCAGTTGTTGTAACTCTAAAGTGCAATAAACGGTAAAAGCTCAATTATATCTTTGAAACTCGACTAAACCTGTAAAACGTTGTCTCTTGGTGTTATCAATCCAAACTAATCATATTGTTATATGGGGTTAGACAAAAGACGACTTTTCAAATAAGCTACATTGCAGAAATGTAAATCATGAAGATGTTTTGTATAACTAACCTGTGCTTTGTTCACTCAAGACAACTCCGTAGCTTTCTCTCAGGGTAGACAACTCTGTAATAACGTTTTGAAATTTCCGTGACAGTAGAAAGTCATAGAAAAACAAGCTTATTGACTTTTAAGAAAAAGTTTAGCTATGCTACTCACAACTACGTGTTAATGACCAACAAACCAGCGATTTAGAAACAAAGATTACCATAATGCTTGGATTTAGGCTGTTGAGCTATTACTGGCCAATCAAATAGCTTTATATCCAACAGCTGCTTATGATAACTAAAGTTGTATTATTTCTTGTCACTTAAAATTTATAGACTTATGCTTTGTTTATACAACTTATACAATCTTATTACCCCGCGCTCTTTGCTCTTTTTCTTTTTCTACCAGTTTCTTATGATCTCCAAAGTTGCTGATCATCTGCATCATAGCTGATGAAATACACCATATAGAGGGTTTAGAGTGTGTGTGTTTGATGGAAAAACTTGAGATTTAACAGACAGGCACAGACACCTAGACTAACACATGACCTCACACACACAGACAACACAGACACATAGACTAACACATGATCTCACACACAGAAAACACAGACACCTAGACTAACACATGATCTCACACACACAGACAACACAGACACATAGACTAACACATGATCTCACACACAGAAAACACAGACACATAGACTAACACATGGTCTCACACACACAGACAACACAGACACTTAGACTAACGAATGAACACATATACACAGACATACACAAAAACCTAGACTAACGCATGAGCACATACACACACAAACACCTAGACTAACACATGATCTCACACACACATGCATGCACACCCTCACACACACCCTCACACACACGCACACACACACAGACAACACAGACACCTAGACTAACACACGATCTCACACACAGACAACACAGACACCTATACTAACACATGATCTCACACACAGACAACACAGACACCTATACTAACACATGATCTCACACACAGACAACACAGACACCTATACTAACACATGATCTCACACACATGCTGACACACCCAGAAATACCCAGGCACACACACACCTGCACGCACGCACACAAATAAACAAATGGCAAAATGCTGAAACCCAACTTTGCTGTGCAGCTAGATTTATTACCTTTTGATTGCTGCAGATAATCTTTCTTTAGTTCTTTGTTCTCCTCTTTTAGTTCTTGTATCTGTTTACTCTGAGTTTCTATCACCGAAATAAATGTACATACAGATATATGTAACTACAATATAATACTAAACATATATATTATATAACATATAGTCTTTTAGATATATTATAGTGTAGTAACAAACCCTGGCTCTGTTGTTTGTTCTCATTTACTAGTTCTTGTATCTGTTTACTCTGAGCTTCTATCACTAAAATAAATGTACATACAGATATATGAATAACTACAATATAATACTAAACATATATATTATATAACATATAGTCTTTTAGATATACCCTAGTATTGTAACAAACCCTGGCTCTGTTGTTTGTTCTTATTTACTAGTTCTTGTATCTGTTTACTCTGAGCTTCTATCACTAAAATAAATGTACATACAGATATATGAATAACTACAATACAACGCTAACATATATATTATATAACACAAAATCTCTTAGATATACCCTAGTATTGTAACAAACCCCGGCTCTGTTGTTTGCTCTCCTCTACTAGCTCATGTATCTGCTTTCTACTAGCTTCTGTCACTGAAACATTTGAATATACAGATAATCAACCAGATTATCAACTACGTCTTTAAATAAAAATGAGGTGCCAACTATTATCTGCCAACTAGAAGTGTACAGCTGTACTGATATACTGCACCGCACTGAGTGTTATCTACTGATTAAATGATGGATAGTAGTTTTCAATCACATATATGACAGTTATGGCAACTATAGGACTAGCAGGCTGATACAGCTCACAAGAAAACATCTCAAATTCATTTACAACACATTCTTTGACAGAATTATAAAATACAGCAATAGTTTTTGGTTGGAGTCACTCTTCTCTCCTCATTTTGTCAAATCAAAATCCTAGAGCAAGGTGTGTAGTTATTTTCAGACAAATTGCCCTAATGGAAAGTCTATAAAGCTGGACTCAGCAATACAAATGTTGCTTTTGACACCCAATAAATAAACTGGTGCTAGAGGGACAGTAAACATTCGGATGAAAAGACAGAAATAATTGTTTGGTGAAAATTGAGTGAAATGTTATGTAACACCTACCACTAGTCCCTGTTATGAGTTTCTCTATTAAGTGAAATAAGATAGATACTATATATCAATGGTACTCTAGTCTGTCAAGTTAACTCAGATGTGGTCATGTAACATACCCTGTGCTTGTTTGGTCACTGCAGCTCCTTGTTGTTTGACTTCTGCTTTCATCACATCCAGTTCTACAATTGTACATTACATAATGGATGGTATGTATGTTATTGGGTTCTACTTCATAAGCTTCATGTAACAAATACATTTACAGAGAAGGGCAAATATTATTTAAATTATCTATTACCTTGTGTAATAGAATAATGATTATTTTATTTTACTGTTTGACAATACGTAGCGTAACACAGTGCAGTGCTCCACACTATGGAATAACTCAGAGCACCTAGATGTGGCTGAGTGCAGTGTAGGGTAGTGAAGTGCATGCAAAACAATGTATCCATCCCTGGCCAAATTGATGACCTAATTTTTATTGCACATGCTGCTTCTCCCACAGATACCATTTCCCCTTCCCACGTGCTCAGCCAATTCAACAACCTGCCTTCCCCCCCCCCCCCCCTCGCCTGTAGTGGGCACACTAGCAAATACCGTGCGGATATTTGAAGCAAATCAGATCACTTACATATCCCCCTCCCCATCCCAGCTCCCCCCACCCCCTCCCGGGCGTTCCATTTCCCTCTTGTGAGTTAGCATTCTCTAAACTGAAGAAGATGGATTTCAATCCCTTGTAAGATTAACTCATTATAGGAGGATCGGCAATATGAGAGTTGTCTACTTTTGTAAGGGGACAGACAACTCACCAAGAAAGATCGAGATGGCATGAGAAGATTCTAGAAGGCTACAAAAAATAGGCAGAACTAAACTACCACCAAAATACTAACTTATCTCTGGTTATTGCAAGTGAAACAGCTCATGTATGTGGGTTATTGCTACAAGATCAATTAGAAAATGAAACTTTGATGCAATGTATCTGGCTCGTTGCCAATAATAATGTAAAATAGGTCTTTATACCATTTGGTATTAGCAAAAGAGTGAAATACTTCACTTCTATTTTGACTCTTCTCCAGAGTAGCTATTGTGTATGTATATGATGGAGTCACGCTGTAGTACAATATAACATGATGCAATACAGTCTACAAGTTATAATCTAACAAGCATAATGTAGTTTATGGTATGACGAATAACAAAGCAACACAATAATATAGTATGATGTTAAATAATCATAATACAACAAATGATAACAGTCTTTCATCAATGATCAGCTCCACCAATCATATTGTGGTATATAATTACCTAGTTTGGTCCAAGAAGCAACATCATAGGGCAGTTCTGGTAGATTGGTTATGTTAGGGACAAGCGTCTTGTCGCTATTTTTTATTTTTAGCAGCAGTTTTTGTTGGTCTGGAGTTACAGCAGACAGTATTACTTGTAGTATATTTGTGTGTTCCCATGTAGCAGCATCATGTAGTGGTGTGTCTCCTTTATAGTCCTGTATCCTTAGAATGTTATATCTCTGTTGTACAGAGAGGTTACCCAGTAGATACATAGCTACGGATGTATCATTGTATTTGTGTGCTGTGTGGTGTAGAGCTGTACAGCTTAGGCTGTCCTGTACACTTACTATATTGTAGTGTTGGTCTGATGTAAAACCATCCATCATATACTTGATACTCTCCACATCATTCCTTGCAGCTCCTTTATGTACTGCTGTCCATTGGTAGTCGTCTTTGACACTCCTCATTGCCTCATATCTATCTTCTACTGAGGTAGTCTGTAGTACTTCTCGCAGTCTATCTATACCTGCGTATTCATCAATGTAACGTAGCAATAACTGCTTTAGCTCTGTACCAGCCATATATAGTATATAGTTGTATGTACAAGTAGATATGTTACTCTAGTTGTATATATATTGTGTTGTACATAAAGTAGTAGTAGATATGACAAGTTACATCACTGGGTAGTATAATATATACAGTATATATCTATAGATAACCTTTTGACCCCCATCACATGACTGCATACATGATAAGTAGATAATATGACTTGTGCAGATAGTACTAGTTTGTATAAACAGCTGCAGTGTATCAGTAGTCAACTACATACAAGACGTTTTGGATTGATAAGACAATGAGTCTGGCTGGCCCACCCACTAAGTTGGTTTCTCACTACAAAACCTAAACAGGAATCACCCAGTAGATTTGAATAAATCTAATTTGCTGACATAGTCAGCATTAAGAGTAGAAGGTTTTGTTGTGCTCACAATCCAGTACATAGACTGTTACATTGCATGTGGTAACTAACCCACCTACGCAGCTATCTGCATTCCAACAAGTATTACAGTCATTTTTCTGGTGGTCAAACTTCAAACGTAGTAATAACAAACATTCTTATTGTTTTTATTTATTCATGAATAATCCATTCTAGAATACATAAATGCTCAGGGTATAACAAAAGCCACAACAGAAATTCTATCAAGCACATCAGTAAGTGATACTAATAGCCTTTACTCTGGTTTTGTCTCCTTCCAGGTGCACCGTTTTTATCCTACAAGATATTATTGTGTATATGTACTATTGTATACTGTGTACAGTACAAGTGTATATTGTGTATATGTACAAGTGTATATTGTGTACAGTACAAGTGTATATTGTGTACAGTACAAGCGTATATTGTGTACAGTACAAGTGTATATTGTGTACAGTACAAGTGTATATTGTGTACAGTACAAGTGTATGTTGTGTACAGTACAAGTGTATATTGTGTGCAGTACAAGTGTATATTGTATACAGTACAAGTGTATATTGTGTACAGTACAAGTGTATATTGTGTACAGTACTAGTGTATATTGTGCACAGTACAAGTGTATATTGTGTGCAGTACAAGTGTATATTGTGTGCAGTACAAGTGTATATTGTATACAGTACAAGTGTATATTGTGTACAGTACAAGTGTATATTGTGTACAGTACTAGTGTATATTGTGCACAGTACAAGTGTATATTGTGTGCAGTACAAGTGTATATTGTATACAGTACAAGTGTATATTGTGTACAGTACAAGTGTATATTGTGTACAGTACTAGTGTATATTGTGCACAGTACAAGTGTATATTGTGTACAGTACAAGTGTATATTGTGTACAGTACAAGTGTATACTGTGTATAGTACAAGTGTATATTGTGTACAGTACAAGTGTATATTGTGTGCAGTACAAGTGTATATTGTGTACAGTACAAGTGTATATTGTGTACAGTACAAGTGTATATTGTGTACAGTACAAGTGTATATTGTGTACAGTACAAGTGTATATTGTGTACAATACAAGTGTATATTGTGTACAGTACAAGTGTATATTGTGTACAGTACAAGTGCATATTGTGTACAGTACAAGTGTATATTGTGTACAGTACAAGTGTATATTGTGTACAGTACAAGTGTATATTGTGTCCAGTACAAGTGTATATTGTGTACAGTACTATTGTATACTGTGTACAGTACAAGTATATATTGTGTACAGTACAAGTGTATACTGTGTACAGTACAAGTGTATATTGTGCACAGTACAAGTGTATATTGTGTGCAGTACAAGTGTATATTGTATACAGTACAAGTGTATATTGTGTACAGTACAAGTGTATATTGTGTACAGTACTAGTGTATATTGTGCACAGTACAAGTGTATATTGTGTACAGTACAAGTGTATATTGTGTACAGTACAAGTGTATACTGTGTATAGTACAAGTGTATATTGTGTACAGTACAAGTGTATATTGTGTGCAGTACAAGTGTATATTGTGTACAGTACAAGTGTATATTGTGTACAGTACAAGTGTATATTGTGTACAGTACAAGTGTATATTGTGTACAGTACAAGTGTATATTGTGTACAATACAAGTGTATATTGTGTACAGTACAAGTGTATATTGTGTACAGTACAAGTGCATATTGTGTACAGTACAAGTGTATATTGTGTACAGTACAAGTGTATATTGTGTACAGTACAAGTGTATATTGTGTCCAGTACAAGTGTATATTGTGTACAGTACTATTGTATACTGTGTACAGTACAAGTATATATTGTGTACAGTACAAGTGTATACTGTGTACAGTACAAGTGTATATTGTGTACAGTACAAGTGTATATTGTGTACTGTACAAGTGTATATTGTATACAGTACAAGTGTATATTGTGTACGGTACAAGTGCATATTGTGTATAGTACAAGTGTATATTGTGTACAGGGTACAGTACAAGTATATATTGTGTACAGTACAAGTGTATATTGTGTACAGTACAAGTGTATATTGTGTACAGTACAAGTGTATATTGTGTACAGTACAAGTGTATATTGTGTACAGTACAAGTGTATATTGTGTACAGGGTACAGTACAAGTATATATTGTGTACAGTACAAGTGTATATTGTGTACAGTGCAAGTGTATACTGTGTACAGTACAAGTGTATATTGTGTACAGTACAAGTGTATATTGTGTACAGTACAAGTGTATACTGTGTACAGTACAAGTGTATATTGTGTACAGTACAAGTGTATATTGTGTACAGTACAAGTGTATATTGTGTACAGTACAAGTGTATACTGTGTACAGTACAAGTGTATATTGTGTACAGTACAAGTGTATATTGTGTACAGTACAAGTGTATATTGTGTACAGTACAAGTGTATATTGTGTACAGTACAAGTGTATATTGTGTACAGTACAAGTGTATATTGTGTACAGTACAAGTGTATATTGTGTACAGGGTACAGTACAAGTATATATTGTGTACAGTACAAGTGTATATTGTGTACAGTACAAGTGTATATTGTGTACAGTACTATTGTATACTGTGTACAGTACAAGTATATATTGTGTACAGTACAAGTGTATACTGTGTACAGTACAAGTGTATATTGTGTACAGTACAAGTGTATATTGTGTACAGTACAAGTGTATATTGTGTACAGTACAAGTGTATATTGTGTACAGGGTACAGTACAAGTATATATTGTGTACAGTACAAGTGTATATTGTGTACAGTACAAGTGTATATTGTGTACAGTACAAGTGTATACTGTGTACAGTACAAGTGTATATTGTGTACAGTACAAGTGTATATTGTGTACAGTACAAGTGTATATTGTGTACAGTACAAGTGTATATTGTGTACAGTACAAGTGTATATTGTGTACAGGGTACAGTACAAGTATATATTGTGTACAGTACAAGTGTATATTGTGTACAGTACAAGTGTATATTGTGTACAGTACAAGTGTATATTGTGTACTGTACAAGTGTATATTGTATACAGTACAAGTGTATATTGTGTACGGTACAAGTGTATATTGTGTACAGGGTACAGTACAAGTATATATTGTGTACAGTACAAGTGTATATTGTGTACAGTACAAGTGTATATTGTGTACAGTACAAGTGTATACTGTGTACAGTACAAGTGTATATTGTGTACAGTACAAGTGTATATTGTGTACAGTACAAGTATATATTGTGTACAGTACAAGTGTATATTGTGTACAGTACAAGTGTATATTGTGTACAGTACAAGTGTATATTGTGTACAGTACAAGTGTATATTGTGTACAGTACAAGTGTATATTGTGTACAGTACAAGTGTATATTGTGTACAGGGTACAGTACAAGTATATATTGTGTACAGTACAAGTGTATATTGTGTACAGTACAAGTGTATATTGTGTACAGTACAAGTGTATATTGTGTACAGTACAAGTGTATATTGTGTACAGTACAAGTGTATATTGTGTACAGGGTACAGTACAAGTATATATTGTGTACAGTACAAGTGTATATTGTGTACAGTACAAGGGTATATTGTGTACAGTACAAGTGCATATTGTGTATATGTACAAGGGTATATTGTGTACAGTACAAGTGTATATTGTGTACAGTACAAGTGTATATTGTGTACAGTACAAGTGTATATTGTGTATATGTACAAGGGTATATTGTGTACAGTACAAGTGTATATTGTGTACAGTACAAGTGTATATTGTGTACTGTACAAGTGTATATTGTGTACATTACAAGTGTATATTGTGTACAGTACAAGTGTATATTGTGTACAGTGCAAGTGTATATTGTGTACAGTACAAGTGTATACTGTGTACAGTACCAGTGTATATTGTGTACAGTACAAGCGTATATTGTGTACAGTACAAGTGTATATTGTGTACAGTACAAGTGTATATTGTGTACAGTACCAGTGTATATTGTGTACAGTACAAGCGTATATTGTGTACAGTACAAGTGTATATTGTGTACATTACAAGTGTATATTGTGTACAGTACAAGTGTATATTGTGTACAGTACAAGTGTATATTGTGTACAATACAAGTGTATATTGTGTATATGTACAAGGGTATATTGTGTACAGTACAAGTGTACATCAAGTATTTGGTGTACAATATAAATATGGTCATGTAGTGTGTAACATAAATGGTTTATATCAAGATACTCTCATATGATATCCATGTGTCTATTTATAAACTATCCAATCTCAAACAAGGGGATAACTACCACTTACCTGCCTGTTGTTTCTATCTCTTTCTCCAGCTGCTCCCTTTCTACTTTTTTGACAACCACAACTTCCTGGTGAGCCAGCAACACCAGGATCTCCTTTCAACCCAGGATAACCATTAATTCCATCGCGCCCATTGATGCCTGGTGCACCATCCTGACCAGGTAAACCTGGTGCGCCAATCTAATCCTTGAACTCCTGGCTCACCTTGAGCACCACTGTAACCACGCTCACCATTTAAACCTTGAGCTCCTGGATGTCCTATTTCACCGGGTTCTCCTTTTAGTCCAGGTAATCCATCAAACCCGTTTACCCCATCAATACCTGGTGCGCCATAAGAGCCTGGTTCGCCTGGCAGTCCGTCTAAACCAGAGGCTCCTTGCTTTCCCTTAGTTCCTTTTTCTCCACTATATCATTGCTCACCAGTGATTCCTTGGGGCCCAGGTAACCCAGGCTCACCAGGAAGCCCTGGCTCTCCAATATCACCCTGATAACCAGGTAATCCATCAACTCCATGTGATCCAGTATCACCTTTGTCACCTTTTTGTCCTGGAGAGCCATAACCAGGTGGTCCGGAAAGACCATTAATACCTCTGTCACCTTTAGGACCTGGAAGCCCTGAAGCTCCCTGAAATTGAGAACAAATGTTGTATTCGAGTTGTAAAATCCAAGTTTGGGGTTTATTCATCTCTTGATAAGTGAAACCAAACAGATAGTCTCAACATGCGGACCAAATGACTGAGATCAGCATTTCCCTATCACATCTTGTCACCCAGGGCACTAGCAGTTATTGCTGAAACTTAAAACTTTCTGTTGACTTTGGATATTTTAAAACAGATAAAGGATCTCCATTTTTTTTGCTCATTGAAAATTTTTTAATGAAAAATTTAAGCTCAAGACCCACTTTTTGGTAACAAAGGGTTATGTTGATGGCAAATCCATTTACAATAAATATCTGTATAGATGGTAGCACTAACCGGTGGCCCAGGTGCTCCCCTTGGTCCTGCTGGACATGAACAGCCTCTAGAACTTTTACCTGCACCATCTCTTCCTCCTCCACTTCCACCTCCACCTCCACCTCCACCATATCCTCTCTTGAACCGATTTTGCAACCATTTGCTGAGTGGTTAAACCATTTTGAGCCAACAGAAGGCTTATTTTGGCTGCATAAACTGTTCAAGGTTACAAGTTACAGAAATGGTGGTTGAATTCACACTAATTAAAGATTTCTTACACTAGATATACCAACTGAATTCCCCACTAGCCAAGTTTATACACACAATGATGTAGTGGTTGCAGCATTGTTTGAGGTAGACAAGATTGTTCTGCCTACCATTCAAAGACCCAAACTTACCATTTGGAGCCCTTCTGATGCCGACATGTTGGGAAGAATAATATTTAGTTTAGAAATCTCCAAGCGACTCTGAAAAAACAGAAATAGAATAATTAGTAGTTCATCTGTTGATTAGTTGATGGATGGCATGAATAAGCAGGATCTGTTTAGGTATTTGTAAAACTAGACACATTTGGTGATAAAGCGATAAAAGACTAAGCTAGAATAGAGTTATTTAATAATACAAAGCTAGCTCACTCCATTGTGTCAGGTTTTTACAAGCAGCAGACTGTACATCAAGTTGATATAAAAGTGGTTTAACTTCATTTTATTTAACCAAAAAAGGTAATTAGACAAAAAGAGCTCAATCTCACCTCGTTTATAAATTTGTATATGTGGTGGCATACAACAGCACTGACTGCAATATGTTCTAACAATACAGCAATAGTAAAGATATGAGTATATCCATGCCTTTGTACCTTCTCTCTCTCACATGAAATACATCCTCTTTGGTCTCCATCTAAAACAGAATAATAAAACACTGTAGGTTGAAGTTGTTCGAAAAAAAACACTTCATACACTGTTTCCACATCATGAAAAATTCTCGCCAAATCTTTGTGGTTTGTAACCACTAATAATTGGCCACAACAGGATATATTTCATCAACTGAAAGTTTTCTCATTGGTTGAGCCTCACCTATGAAGGCAGTTGTAGTAGATGTGTTGTTAAGTGCAATTCAGCAGACCAGTGTTGCTGGCTTTTTTATTATTATTTTTTTATATAGTGTAAGAATAAATAAATGAAAAAGCTTTCAGAGAGTTGTTGACTGGCAAGGACAGTTGTGTGGTGACAAGCGATTGTAGTATCTATCACATTGGTTATCATTCAATTAATGATATTATTTATTATTAGTCAGTAATAATAAAAAAGAACTGAGGGGATTTTTGTTTAAAAAAAAATACTGCTAATGGTTTTTTTATTACTGCAATAGTTAATTACCAGCAGCAAAGAGTCGTTCGTTTCCACAAACGATCATCGTTCGTAACATAATTACACACACACACACAGTTTAACTATGATGTACGGTTATAAGGAATAATTTGCAGCTTCCTGTTTTATTGCAAATGCCTGGTTTTATCGCCTTTGGCAACATTGGAGTTTTTAATAGCAATAAACATCTGGCATTCGGCTTATCGCCAATTTTTGCATTCAGAGAGCGACAAATGTTTGTTGACAAGTCTCGCGACAGGTTTATCGCCAGTGAAATTTCCGACAGAATTTTGGCTTTATCATCTGCAGCATCGCCAGTTTGTCATGATATGGAAATATAGTATTTAGTACCAGCCTGTGTTTTGTGAGATCAATTTTTGACAACCACTCATCTTATTAAGAAAAAATCAATTATCTTCAAGTGCCCTCATGTTGTTCTAATTAAATAAACAAGGAAATTCAAAAAAATTTAAAAAAATACATGCAAAGCATTACATGTTAGAACTAAAAAATAAATAATTACGCACAATGTAAGGAAATATTAAAAACAAAACCGCATTTGAACTTCAAGTTTCATTTAAAGATGTCGTTATTGAGCTTGCAACTTCTCTGCTGCAAAAATTCTTAATTTTATAAAAATTTAAAGAAAAATACAAATAAACTTATTGGTAAGGTTTTGGTACTAACCACTAGCCACAACTACGAGTGATATCATTATGTTTAGCTACAATAAAGTTACCTACAATGTATGTTTGTTACTTACTGTCTATCTGGGTAGAATCCTACAGTAGTGGATAATCGATCCATCCAG
The DNA here is from genome assembly GCA_945261195.1 of Cryptosula pallasiana. Classification (NCBI taxonomy): domain Eukaryota; kingdom Metazoa; phylum Bryozoa; class Gymnolaemata; order Cheilostomatida; family Cryptosulidae; genus Cryptosula; species Cryptosula pallasiana. The sequence goes on along the minus strand of OX183132.1, from coordinate 5,330,436 downwards.
CACCTTATATATGCCTTGACAGACCACTACATGTATTGCATCATACAGAGCCATTGTTCTTAGATATATATACAAAGAAAAATATTTTGTCACATTAAATCCAATTACATAACAATGAATGTTGCAGAGAAAACAGGTTGACCAGAAAATGATATCATCTTCTTTTATGTTAGAATCACACAAACTGTATTCGACAGATTTGCGCTTTTTGTAGTAGGTTGCTATGACAACCAGCACGATTGCTTGAGGCCTGTGGGTAGCGCTGTAACAATAGCAAGTGATATAACGTAGGTTATTAGACATTGCTCAAGACAAGAACACAAAAAACTTGTAAGTCGCTGAGCTCACTAATCCATGCAAGTTAGGGGTTTAAACATCTACTAGCATATTGCTATAGTTGATGTACGGTAGATGCATAGGGTTACCGTCTATGATGGGTTTGTATTCAACGTATTTCTTAAACTAAGTGAGTGAAAAGAAGAGTTGTATCATTTTGGTGATGTGCAACTTTTATTTCAAGTATCAGGATCATGTGAAAGGAGCTGGCGTATTATGTAATGATATTTGGTTTATCATATTTTTAAAATGAAAAGACAAATCAGTTCAAAATTACATAACAATGTCTTTATATAAATTTGTCAAATGAAGTATCCATCAATTATAAATACATATTATGTAATTACTAATATCTAGGTAGTGGCTGTTATGTTATCCACATAGCAGGTAGGGGGTTATGTTACACAAGAGTGCAATTAGTAACATAAAATAACCTACAATCAGACCACAGGAGATAAACCTGTAGGGTTACAGGGATGCATAGTTAGTAATCAACAAAACATGGACCTGCAAGAAAAAGCAAACTGGTAGTTAATATGCTATGCGGCACAGGAAATCTGTACCAAATAAAAGACAAAGTCTAATATCAATATACCACAAGCAATCTCCACCATAGATAAAAGACAAAATCCGTTCAATCTCTCATCCGTGATTTACAAAGCAGTGTCATCAAACATCATGCAGGTGCATACCCACGAGCCACATAATTTTTTTGTCAATTAGCAGTTTTTTTTCAGTGGGTTGGTCATACTTAAAGATAATGTAGTAGATTAGACACCCTCAAAACTGTCCTACAGAGTTATGTAATTCATAGATTAGCATAACTCATAGAGCAGACATTAGCAGGAGCGATCTGCCACAGAGTTGTCTTCAATAGAGCGATCAACATTAGAGTTGCTATCAGTAGAGTTACCATCAGTTGAATGATAGATGGATATTTGTCTGTTGAAAGACTCGATGATAGCTTTTCTAGAAACAAAAACACCCGATTTATAATAAAAAGAAACCTAGAATGGTAAATTATTTACATGGTAGATAAGTAATACTAGCCTCTGCCTGTATAGCTTTTTGTGGAAGGTTGGGTGAGTGAACCTTTAGCTGTTTTAGTCTCTGATGACTCTCTGTAACTGATGTATCAGTCAGTCTGGAGGTGATGCTATTTATCATACTCAAGTAGAAAGGCTGCTTGGACACCTAAATAAATCATCAAAGGTCTAGCATGTACGTATGTATGACAGACTACAGCAGGTTACATATGTATGACACACTACAGCAGGTTACATATGTATGACACACTACAGCATGTACATATGTATGACACACTACAGCATGTACATATGTATGACACACTACAGCATGTACATATGTATGACACAATACAGCATGTACATATGTATCACACACTACAGCATGTACATATGTATGACACACTACAGCATGTACATATGTATGACACACTACAGCATGTACATATGTATGACACACTACAGCATGTACATATGTATGACACATTACAGCATGTACATATGTATGACACACTACAGCATGTACATATGTATGACAGACTACAGCATGTACATATGTATGACACAATACAGCATATACATATGTATGGCACACTACAGCATGTACATATGTATGACACACTACAGCATGTACATATGTATGACACACTACAGCATGTACATATGTATGACACACTACAGCATGTACATATGTATGACATACTACAGCATGTACATATGTATGACACACTACAGCATGTACATATGTATGACACATTACAGCATGTACATATGTATGACACATTACAGGATGTACATATGTATGGCACACTACAGCAGGTTACATGAGGAGACAAATCCATCACAAACGAGCAAGGTTAGCCTTGCTCTGTAGAATACAGCTCAAACAAACATACACTGTGGAGACAATAAAAGTATTCACAACCTATTCGTCAAACAAAGTACAAAAACAATAGGTGTTCGTAATTCAATACATTGCTTATGGATCAGAACATTAGTTTAGAATGACATAATTATTCAATGGACCATTATAGATTCCCAAACAAATCATAAAGAAGATAACTTCCAATTTTTAAAACAATCAAGAAAACAATAAAATTTGAACCGCTATAAATTGGAATACTTTGTAAAGCTGCCCTTCAATTTAGTAAATTTTGAATGCTTGCAATGATTTAGAATTATTTTTCGAGGATATAAAGCCGGTCTATGAAAATGAACAAAATCAACTCGCTCATTATAATTTATTTAGTGTTCAGTTTCATTCGCAACCTACAAACAACATAAATAAATACTCGTTGACCATTTTTTTTTATTCAGTGAGCTACTTTTCTTTGACCCATGAGTTCCAAACACGATGATACCGATCCAATTCTTGTTTGAACCATTTTATTATTTTACATATCATCAACGTGATCAAAAATAAATTTCACTTAGCTTACAGCCAAAAAATCAAAAATATCATTGGGACTAATTAAAAAGTATTATTGAGCAGAATTGAACTTCTGTAAGTAGCTGTCATAGGGACACATTCAGGGTGGAGGATCAAGTACAAAGGGGACAGCTACCTGTATGAAACACAGACTAGCAGTAGTAATATATGAGCAGATCTCCCTACCAAGTGTTTTTTTGTGGATCTGGTCTTGGGGGTTATGCAATGAGTTACGATGTTGGGTGAATTCGCCGAGTTTATATTGTATTTCATTTGAGAGGTATTTGAGTGGCATTTGAGTGGCATTTAAGTGGCATTTGAGTTTTGATTATTTTTTTACTTAATTTGAACTCATATGGCAGCTAGATTTTGAAAGTAGGGCATTTAAGTTTTGATAACTTTTTAGATAATTCGAACTCATATGGCATCTTGAGAGAGAGGAGAGAGAAGAGAGAGAGGAGAGAGGAGAGAGGAGTTTTATCTACATTGAATAAATATATTGATCAAAAATGAAACATTATAAGATGATATACATTGATTACATAATAAGTAGGGAAAATCTTCCTATATAATATAGCTAGAGTCAGTAAATACTAAGTAATACAAAGCACTACAACCTGTAACGAAAATCAATACATACATACATACATATGGTATCTTGAGAGAAAGAAAGAGATAGAGGAGAGAGGGAGAGAGAGGAGAGGGAGATTCTTTAGTTTTCTATACATTCCTATATATATATATATATATATATGGTTAATTATGTACATATTTATGGATATATTTATATCTACATAGAGAGAGAGGAGATAAATCTACATTGAATAAATATATTGATCAAAAATGAAACATTATCTGATTATATACCTGATTACATAATAAGTAGGGAAAATCTTCCTATATAATATAGCTAGAGTCAGTAAATACTAAGTAATACAAAGCACCACAACTCGTAATGACAATCAATGCATACATACATACATATGGTATCATGAGAGAAAGAAAGAGAGAGAGGAGAGAGAGAGGAGAGAGATTTTTTAGTTTTCTATACATTCATGTATATATGGTTAATTATGTACATATTTATGAGTATATTTATATCTACATAGAGAGATGAGAGAGGAGATATATCTAAATTGAATAAATATATTGATCAAAAATGAATCATTGTATGATTATATACATTTATTACATAATAAGTAGGGAAAATCTTCCTATATAATATAGCTAGAGTCAGTAAATACGCACATGTCCATATTCATGTACATGTGCATAAATGGACATGAATAGGTACATGTCCATATTCATGTCCATATTCATGTCCATATTCATGTCCATATTCATGTCCATATTCATGTCCATTTATGTACATGTCCATATTCATGTCCATTTATGTACATACCTATGTTCATATTTATGTACATGCGCATGTCCAAATTCATGTCCATATTAACATTTTATAGCTATGTACAGAGGAGAGAGAAGAGAGGAGAGAGAGAGAGATTTTTTAGTTTTTTATACAACCATGTATATATGGATAATTATGTACATATTTACGGATATATTTATATCTAGATTGAATAATATACATCTATGACATAATAACTATATTGAATGCTATAAAATATGTTGGAAAATCACCAAATTAGTCCTCTAGATGGTTAAAATTTACAGTATTTGGGAAATAACTGCAAGAGAGGAGAGAGGAGTATTTGGTAGAGGATAGAGGAGGCTTCAAAAAAGAGCTACAAAAAACTAATCAGTACACAACTCAGTTTATTAGGTAGTAGCGCTTCAAGGAGGTACAAACACTGATTGCTGACAAACAACAAATTTTAATGCAGATTGGGAGAGGAAGCTTTTTTTAGACCCTATAATCATCCTGATTGCACAGGTTTTAATATCAATACAAAATGAATCTTCCACCTTTAAAATATGATGAACGTTATTTTGCTATACCAGAAGAGGAGTATCATAGTTTGATGGAAAAGATCAGTGGGGCTAAATCAACCGACCAAGACAAGTTTGCGTCATCATTGTATGACAACCCGACAAAAGACAAAATGGTGAGAGATATCGAGAAAATCCAGAATATTTTGGTTGAAACGAATGAAATAGTAATGGGAATCAAAAACGAGTTGCTTGAGCGCAAAAAGACAAATGAAAATGTTCAAAGCACAAAAACCTATCGGAGTGATGTTGGAAAGATTAGGGGAGAGTACAAGCAACCAAAGAGCTGGAGCTCTGCTAAAACACCAAAGCTCTCACCATCATCGTTTGATAGAAACACAATTGATGATGATAGCAATAGAGATTCGGAGAGAATGATGCAACAATTAGAAGAGTTTAAAAAGAAAGTATCCGACATGACAGCTAGTAAAGACAATCAAGCGTTAGGTGTAAAAATATTGTATCAATTGAGAGATTCTGGAAAATACGATCCGGATACTGACAGGATAAAACTCAAGGGAAGATGGCTTAGCGCTAAGCTATCAAAGAATTTGTTGCAAGATGTACTAACTGATAAAGACTCAATAAGATCAACAAAAGATAACTACAGTAGATTTAAAAGTCTGCTCACCACTCAAGGAATCACAACTGTCAGGAGATCCTCATGAAAAACTTATTTTAGCTACCTAGTTGTTAATTCAAACATCTTAGCAACAACTTATTAGCTCAAACATGACTTTGTTATACTCAATCCTTTATCCAACACCTACAATAATTCTTAGTAATAGTAGTGTAATGAGACTGAGTAATAATCTACACACACCTTGTTCACTCTGTATGCTGTAGCACATGTTTTTCCTTTAGTTATCTGCAGTTACTTCAATTGGATCTTATCCAGATGTTTTATAGTCTTTGCTGCTACTGCGTTTTGTCTCAAACAAGAGTCCAAAGTAGGCATTGTGTCTACAAAATACAAAAAAATTGATTGTTACAATTGTTTCATTTATTTTCATTGGTTTTATCTTCATATACTCTAGTTGAGGTTCGATTATTTTAAACATAAATAATTAAAACCAAAATGATTGGAATCGTAGTAATATTTTTTAAATACAACATTGCTTTGCAACGACTATTAATGAAAGCGATTATGAAATGTTGATGAGTAACTAAGTAATCTAGTAAGAAAAACTGATTGAAATCACGGTAATATTTGTTAATAGATACTTGCGTCATGTTTTATCAACGAAAAAATCAAGCGATTTTCAAATGTTTACGAGTAACTAAGCGATTCGGTAAAAAAAACTAGGGACATTGCTGTTATCAACAAAAAAATCAAGCGAGTATCAAATGTTTACGAGTAACTAAGTGATTCAGTTGGCAAAAACCGATTGAGATCATGTGACATCCGTTACAAATATTTACGTTAAGTTAGCAACGGAAAAATAAATATTTCTTATAATATCCTCTATAGCAAGTTACGATAATTTGTACTCGCTCTAAAGGTTTTCAGTCCATTTTTGGTCAGACCAAAATTTATGCGAGACGTTTTAGGCATTATTTCAGTCGGCGTAATGTTACCAGTTCATTTTCACAAGTTTTAATATTTATTTTAAAAATAAATAATTAGAGCTTTCTACTAGTGTTAAATGATTATTGATTATTTTTTACCTTATCACCACTTAGAGCCAGATGATTTAATTAACTAAAGACAAATAATTATTTTAGCATTTCTTACCTTGATGCTCTCCTAGTAGCTGTAGTAGATGATGCTTCTCCGCTTGCTGTTGAAGAACTGGATGCTTTCTATGTGAAAACAGTGGCTCTTAAATAGCTAAAGTTGCACTGATTAAACCCTATGAATCAGCATTTTTTCCAATGCTTTCGCGGGAATAAAAACTGTTTATTCCCGCGAAAGCAACGGTTTCCATTCGCGTGAAAATAAATTATTTATTCCCGCGAAAGCATTGGTTTGTATTCGCGTGAAAATAAAAGATTTATTCCCGCGAAAGCAACGGTTTGTATTCGCGTGAAAATAAAGTATTTATTCCCGCGAAAGCATTGGTTTGTATTCGCGTGAAAATAATTTATTTATTCCCGCGAAAGCAACAGTTTCTATTCGCGTGAAAATAAATTATTTATTCCCGCGAAAGCAACAGTTTCTATTCGCGTGAAAATAAATTATTTATTCCCGCGAAAGCAACAGTTTCTATTCGCCTGAAAATAAGTTATTTATTCCCGCGAAAGCAACAGTTTCTATTCGCCTGAAAATAAATTATTTATTCCCGCGAAAGCAACAGTTTCTATTCGCATGAAAATAAATCATTTATTCCCGCGAAAGCAACAGTTTCTATTCGCCTGAAAATAAATTATTTATTCCCGCGAAAGCAACAGTTTCTATTCGCGTGAAAATAAATCATTTATTCCCGCGAAAGCAACAGTTTCTATTCGCCTGAAAATAAATTATTTATTCCCGCGAAAGCAACAGTTTCTATTCGTGTGAAAATAAATTATTTATTCCCGCGAAAGCAACAGTTTCTATTCACCTGAAAATAAGTTATTTATTCCCGCGAAAGCAACAGTTTCTATTCGCGTGAAAATAAGTTATTTATTCCCGCGAAAGCAACAGTTTCTATTCGCCTGAAAATAAATTATTTATTCCCGCGAAAGCAACAGTTTCTATTCGCCTGAAAATAAATTATTTATTCCCGCGAAAGCAACGGTTTGTATTCACCTGAAAATAAAATGCTTATTCCCGCGAAAGCAACAGTTTCTATTCGCCTGAAAATAAATTATTTATTCCCGCGAAAGCAACAGTTTCTATTCGCCTGAAAATAAATTATTTATTCCCGCGAAAGCAACAGTTTCTATTCGCCTGAAAATAAATTATTTATTCCCGCGAAAGCAACGGTTTGTATTCACCTGAAAATAAAATGCTTATTCCCGCGAAAGCAACAGTTTCTATTCGCCTGAAAATAAATTATTTATTCCCGCGAAAGCAACAGTTTCTATTCGCCTGAAAATAAATTATTTATTCCCGCGAAAGCAACAGTTTCTATTCGCCTGAAAATAAATTATTTATTCCCGCGAAAGCAACGGTTTGTATTCACCTGAAAATAAAATGCTTATTCCCGCGAAAGCAACAGTTTCTATTCGCCTGAAAATAAATTATTTATTCCCGCGAAAGCAACAGTTTCTATTCGCCTGAAAATAAATTATTTATTCCCGCGAAAGCAACGGTTTGTATTCACCTGAAAATAAAATGCTTATTCCCGCAAAAGCAACAGTTTCTATTCGCCTGAAAATAAATTATTTATTCCCGCGAAAGCAACAGTTTCTATTCGCCTGAAAATAAATTATTTATTCCCGCGAAAGCAACGGTTTGTATTCACCTGAAAATAAAATGCTTATTCCCGCGAAAGCAACAGTTTCTATTCGCCTGAAAATAAATTATTTATTCCCGCGAAAGCAACAGTTTCTATTCGCCTGAAAATAAATTATTTATTCCCGCGAAAGCAACAGTTTCTATTCGCCTGAAAATAAATTATTTATTCCCGCGAAAGCAACGGTTTGTATTCACCTGAAAATAAAATGCTTATTCCCGCGAAAGCAACAGTTTCTATTCGCCTGAAAATAAATTATTTATTCCCGCGAAAGCAACAGTTTCTATTCGCCTGAAAATAAATTATTTATTCCCGCGAAAGCAACAGTTTCTATTCGCCTGAAAATAAATTATTTATTCCCGCGAAAGCAACGGTTTGTATTCACCTGAAAATAAAATGCTTATTCCCGCGAAAGCAACAGTTTCTATTCGCCTGAAAATAAATTATTTATTCCCGCGAAAGCAACAGTTTCTATTCGCCTGAAAATAAATTATTTATTCCCGCGAAAGCAACGGTTTGTATTCACCTGAAAATAAAATGCTTATTCCCGCAAAAGCAACAGTTTCTATTCGCCTGAAAATAAATTATTTATTCCCGCGAAAGCAACAGTTTCTATTCGCCTGAAAATAAATTATTTATTCCCGCGAAAGCAACAGTTTCTATTCGCGTGAAAATAAATTATTTATTCCCGCGAAAGCAACAGTTTCTATTCGCCTGAAAAAAAATTATTTATTCCCGCGAAAGCATTGGAAAAAATGCTGATTCATAGGGTTTTATCAGTGCAACTTTAGCTATTTAAGAGCCACTGTTTTCACACAGAAAGCATCCAGTTCTTCAACAGCAAGCGGAGAAGCATCATCTACTACAGCTACTAGGAGACCATCAAGGTAAGAAATGCTAAAATAATTATTTGTCTTTAGTTAATTAAATCATCTGGCTTTAAGTGGTGATAAGGTAAATTATTATCAATAATTATTTAACACTAGTAGAAAGCTCTAATTATTCATTTTTAAAATAAGTGTTTGTCCAAGCTCTAGTAAAGTAGCCGACTCTACTTATTTATTATTAACAAAATAATAATAATTATTCAATGCTAGTTGAACCTAGATATAAATTTATCTCTACTAGATAGTTTTATACTCACACAAACTTTTTCTTCGCTACTCTATGTAGATAAAGCCAATAAAAATAAATGAATATGAATCAATTGTAACAATCAATTTTTTGTATTTTGTAGTTATGATGTCTACTTCGGACTCTTGTTTGAAACGAAATGCAGCAGTAGCAAAGACTATAAACATGTGGTCAAGATCTACCAACACCAACGATAGATGTAAAACAACATGACTTTCTCTCCTACTTATGTGATAACAAACCAATGAAGACTCAAACTACAAGGATTTTGAAGACAGCATACTTCTCCAACACAGCGAGAATTCCTTTCAAGATCCACCTACTTAGATGATGTCAAACCAATGAAGACTCAAACTACATCAATTTTCAAGACAGCACACTTCTCCAACACAGCAAGAATTCCTTTCAAGATCTACCACCTACTTAAATGATACCAAACCAATGAAGACTCAAACTACATAGATTTTGAAGACAGCATACTTCCCCAACACAGCAAAAATTCATTTCAAGATCTACCACCTACTTAGATGATACCAAACCAATGAAGATGAAGACAGCACACTTCTCCAACACAGCAAGAATTTCTTTCAAGATCTACCACCTACTTAGATGATACCAAACCAATGAAGACTCAAACTACATCAATTTTGAAAACAGCGCACTTCTCCAACACAGCAAGAATTAATTTCAAGATCTACCACCTACTTAGATGCTACCAAACCAATGAAGACTCAAACTACATGAATTTTGAAGACAGTCGACTTCTCCAACACAGCAAGAATTCCTTTCAAGATCTATTATGTCTTACTTAGATGATACCAAATCAATGAAGACTCAAACTACATGGTTTTTTGAAGACAGTATACTTCTCCAACACAGAAAGAAATCCTTTCAAGATCTACCACCTACTTAGATGATACCAAACCAATGAAGGCTCAAACTACATGAATTTTGAAGACAGCATACTTCTCCAACACAGCAAAAATTCATTTCAAGATCTACCACCTACTTAAATGATACCAAACCAATGAAGACTCAAACTACATGAATTTTGAAGACAGCATACTTCTCCAACACAGCAAGAATTCCTTTCAAGATCTACGACTTACTTAGATGATACCAAATCAATGAAGACTCAAACTACATGGATTCTGAAGACAGCATACTTCTCCAACACAGAAAGAATTCCTTTCAAGCTCTACCACCTACTTAGATGATACCAAACCAATGAAGACTCAAACTACATAGATTTTGAAGACAGCATACTTCCCCAACACAGCAAAAATTCATTTCAAGATCTACCACCTACTTAGATGATACCAAACCAATGAAGATGAAGACAGCACACTTCTCCAACACAGCAAGAATTTCTTTCAAGATCTACCACCTACTTAGATGATACCAAACCAATGAAGACTCAAACTACATGAATTTTGAAGACAATCTACTTCTCCAACACAGCAAGAATTCCTTTTAAGATCTACGACTTACTTAGATGATACCAAATCAATAAAGACTCAAACTACATGGATTCTGAAGACAGCACACTTCTCCAACACAGCAAGAATTTCTTTCAAGATCTATCACCTACTTAGATGATACCAAACCAATGAAGACTCTAAAAATTACTTATATTATATTTCGATGATGCTGAAAAAAACTGTCCAGAACAAGAGTTCAAAAAGCTAATCTACAACTCAAGGCAATCATATCACTATAGGTGAGTTTTACTAATTTTTACCATAAATTAAACAAAATGCTGAATATATACATTTTCTAGGTGAAAAAAGGACTTTTTTGATGTAATTAGTGTATTTTTTACAACAAAATGCTGAATATATACATTTTCATGGTAAAGAAAAGGACTTTTTGGGTGTAATTAGCGTAGTTTTTACAACAAAATGTTGAACATATACATTTTTTCAGGTAAAAAAAAAAAAAAAAAAAGCACTTTTTTGGTGTAATTAGTGTACGTTTTTACAACATATTTATAAAGCAAGTATTTTTTGTTTTGTTTTAGATAGATAAAAGAGAATCAAAAGCACTTGTTGAAAATAATGCTCAAGAAAGAACAAGTTGAACAATGTAACTTGGTGAGTTATTTCCCTTTTCTAATAATGTAAACTATCCAATGTAACTAGAACTATAATTCAAATTCATGTAATTATTTTACATTTTTGCTTAATCATTCTATACTAATTCATAATTTTTTTATTTTAGTTCATTACGAAATTAAAAGCACATAGAACAGAAGTCTTCCTTCCTAAGATGTAACATCACTACATCAAAGACATCATTATAAAGGAACAAACTATGCATTAACTGTTATTACTTTGTATTTATTACAAGTTGTAGTGCTTTGTATTACGTAGTATTTACTGACTCTAGCTATATTATGTGGGGAGATTTTCCTTACTTATTATGTAATAAATGTATATAATCATATAATGATTCATTTTTAATCAATGTATTTATTCAATTTAGATATATCTCCTCTCTTCTCTCTCTATGTAGATATAAATATACCCATAAATATGTACATAATTGACCATATATACATTAATTTCTAGAAAACTAAAAGATCTCTCTCCTCTCTCTCTTTCTCTCTCTCAAGATACCATATGTATGTATGAATGAATGCATTGATTGTCATTACAAGTTGTATTGCTTTGTATAACTTAGTATTTACTGACTCTAGCTATATTATATAGGAAGATTTTCCCTACTTATTATGTAATCAGGTATATAATCATATCATTTTCATTTTTGATGAATATATTTATTCAATGTAGATATATCTCCTCTCTCTATGTAGATATAAATATATCCACTCTCCTCTCTCCTCTCTGTCTTCTCTCTCCTCTCTCTCAAGATGCCATATGAGTTCAAATTATGTGAAAAAAGTATCAAAACCTAAATGCCATACATTCAAAATCTAGCTGCCATATGAGTTCAAATCAAGTAAAAAATAATCAAAACTCAAATGCCACTTAAATGCCACTCAAATGCCACTCAAGTACCCCTCAAATGAAATACAATATAAACTCGGCGAATTCATCCAACGTCGTAACCCATTGCCTAAACTCCAAGGTCTAATCCACAAAAAAACACTTGGTAGGGAGATCTGCTCATATATTACTACTACTAGCAGTGAACCAGAACAAGGGAGGAACGAGAGAGGTTAGTTGTGACCAGCTACACGCTGTCGCTGAAGCCATCTATAACAACAATCCATAGATGTACTCTCTGTGAGTAAACTGCTACCATGTATAACTCTATTGAGCTTCTATAAACCTAAAAAAATGCAAACAGTACTTAAAAAGACCCATTGAAATGACAGGAAAATGTTTTGGTATAACCCTCGGCAATCCAAAATTCCGACTGTTAAAATTAATGCTAAAAATTTACTTGCCAATTATATTGCAATTTGTGTACAAATATTGTGTATAGTTAGCAGGGGCACTTGTTGTGTTGAACTATTGTATTATCCCACCTGCCATCACCTGCACCATGATGTCAAATCTGTCATATGTACTGACAACCTTGACAGGTTGTTTTATTTGTATGCACTAATGTACGGCGAAAAGTAGTGCTAATTTATAGTCAAGTGTGAACCAATTTTATACCAGTACACAAACTCAACCAGGCAAGAACTGGCATAGCAATTGTTTTCTCTCTCTCTCCTACATTTCAGGAAAGGGCAACTCTTAATTACCAAATATTTGCAAACAATTCGGCCTTTGCTGCAAGGAACTGACCTTTTTGTCATTGATAAAACATACACAGTGGCTACATAATTTTTAAGATTAAATGTTTCTTTGTTTTGAGGATTTATATTTCCATTCCATATAGGAAGCTGGTTCAACTTTACTCGCTATCTGTCGGCTACACCCATCATGTTTGATTACAAGCAGATCTTTTGAGTTTTTTAACAGATTAAAATATTTGAGTGCTACAAACCAAAACATAACCTCCACTCAAGGTCGACTGCTCAGGAAAGCTTTTAACAGATATATTTGTTCACATTTTGTAATGTTTGTGATGAGAGCTTAAATGGTCATTTTATTACTTCAAATAATAATTGGCTTGATAGCCATAATCAATGATTTTTTATCAACAGCTATTTTTTATGAGAGAACAGAGCAAACTATTTGTATGATAGAAACAACATTGTTAGCAATAGAGACTGAGCTCGTAAGAATACCTATGCCAGGAGTCGCTAGAAGTTTCCAGAACCTAATGACTTCAGAGACATAGTTACTTTCCCAAAAAAAGACAACTCCAAGTTTTCATCAGAGTTTTCTTTTGTGGAAAAGACAACTCTGCTATAACACTTTTTCCAATATATTTATAACAAATAATTGTTCCCGGTAAAATGATAGTGTTTTTCAACTTTAGTTTCAAAAACATTTTTAAATATTTCAATGATAACTATTGTTATTTATTATGATAAAACAAAATGAACACCTCATATCGATTTCGATTCGGCTATCACCTTTCACGAGCTGTTTCCAGGAGCAAATGACATTTGAAAAAGACCGTCGCATTCCCTATTAATACCTGCTGGCGCTTTTTATCAGTATTTATTTATTTTCCTTTGTTTCTGCTAAAGCTTTGTTGTTTTCAAATTTTTTTTTCACTTTCTCAAAATAAACTTTATCTTCAGAATTTTATTGATGAAAATATGTATCAAGCAAACTATTTTCTTTTTTTCACAATATAGCAAGAAAGTAAGTAACTAACTGATAGCTTTGTGTCAATACAGAGGCCTGTGAGTAAATATCAGTCAGCAGTTGTACCTGAGTTGCCCTGAGGCTGTTTTAGCTAACTCAGTTCACATTAAAAGTGAAAGTTCTACTTAACTAGAACTGCAATCAAGGAATTGCATTTGTTTTAACAAAATAATTCAGCCTAAAATGTACAGTTATATTTTGGATTATTTTTAATTACTCATCAGCTTTCAACAGGCAGTACAAATTGGATGCTAAACCATGCTGTCTAGGCAACTGTTGTGGTTGATGAAGTGTGAGATTAATAGGCAATATTTACATTTATCTTGTAACATTTTAATTGAAAGTCGCGCAAAATGTCTGCATCGCCGATGAGAAATATTTGCTTTAATCAACCAGAATTTTCAGTTTCAATTTTTCTTTCTGAAAACATGAAGTCAGGTTGGTTGCAAAACCTTTTTGTGAAAACTAATATAAACCAGTCATTAACTAGAGATAGTTGTAGTTTTTGCATGTAATAAACTTTAAATGAAATGAAACATGGCCAGTTTGATGAAATACTTTTTGCTATATCTGTGAATGAGAAACTTATGGTAAGAGGGTAAGTAACTGTCAGCAAAGTTTGAGTCCACTAGGAACCCAGAATTGTGCATTATGAATTAGTTTTTGATTAAAGTTCTGCAGTGTAACATACGGTATGAAATATCAAAAAACTAGATTTAACAGACGCAAACACTACGGAGGAAAGTTGACTCCCCTTTCTCTCATAACCACCTACTAACACTCACATTTTTCCATTCTTTTCCAGCCTAGTTTTCTAATGAAAGCAAACTCTGCTCAACAGTTAACAATTGCACAGTTGAGCTCTACAGGAGCAGATAACAGCAAGAAACTTGTCGGGTGAGTAAGAGTCCATAAACTCATCATACATTTACCTGAGAACATATTTCTAACTGATAAAAAACAAAAATAACAGAAGAAACTTGTGAAGCAGTGTACCAAAAGTTTCAGCTAGTGGTAATAAAATTTTGGTATGAATTTGCAATAGAAAACAAACTTTTTTAAAGTATTACACCAAAACTTTACATATTTGTTTTGTTTTAATGTTATGTCAACCTTACATTGTAACATTTAAATAACGCTTTTTTCAAACATGTTTACATTTAAACGAAGTTCATTCGGAGGTTTTTTAACCGACACTCTTTTCAAACGCTTATAGAATGTTGAAATAAAATTTGCCCAAAAGTTGCTTCAGGCCATCGTAATTATATTCTTATGTAATGTTTAGCAACTGTTAGCCTCATTTTAACAGCCTTGCAACAATGTTTCTGAAAACTCTTTGAGTGTGTTCAGCCAACAGTACTGACACGTGGCTAAAGAATGTTAAAATAACAATTGCCCAAAAATTATATCAGAACATAGTAAACACATTGTTGTGTAACGTTCAGCAAACATTTGTTTCAAGCGTTTATTTGACATCTTTTAAAATCATTACAAAAATTTTTCAACAAGTTTATTGGGAATGTCTTTTAGCCAACACTGTTTGTTAGCCAACACTGTTTGTTAGCCAACACTGTTTGTTAGCCAACACTGTTTGTTAGCCAACACTGCTTGTTAGCCAACACTGTTTGTTAGCCAACACTGTTTGTTAGCCAACACTGTTTGTTAGCCAACACTGTTTGTTAGCCAACACTGTTTGTTAGCCAACACTGTTTGTTAGCCAACACTGTTTGTTAGCCAACACTGTTTGTTAGCCAACACTGTTTGTTAGCCAACACTGCTTGTTAGCCAACACTGTTTGTTAGCCAACACTGTTTGTTAGCCAACACTGTTTGTTAGCCAACACTGTTTGTTAGCCAACACTGTTTGTTAGCCAACACTGTTTGTTAGCCAACACTGTTTGTTAGCCAACACTGTTTGTTAGCCAACACTGTTTGTTAGCCAACACTGTTTGTTAGCCAACAATGTTTGTTAGCCAACACTGTTTGTTAGCCAACAATGTTTGTTAGCCAACACTGTTTGTTAGCCAACACTGTTTGTTAGCCAACACTGTTTGTTAGCCAACACTGTTTGTTAGCCAACACTGTTTGTTAGCCAACACTGTTTGTTAGCCAAAACTGTTTGTTAGTCAACACTGTTTGTTAACCAACACTGCTTGTTAGCCAACACTGTTTGTTAGCCAACACTGTTTGTTAGCCAACACTGTTTGTTAGCCAACACTGTTTGTTAGCCAACATTGTTTGTTAGCCAACACTGCTTGTTAGCCAACACTGTTTGTTAGCCAACACTGTTTGTTAGCCAACACTGTTTGTTAGCCAACACTGTTTGTTAGCCAACACTGTTTGTTAGCCAACACTGTTTGTTAGCCAACACTGTTTGTTAGCCAACACTGTTTGTTAGCCAACAATGTTTGTTAGCCAACACTGTTTGTTAGCCAACACTGTTTGTTAGCCAACACTGTTTGTTAGCCAACACTGTTTGTTAGCCAACACTGTTTGTTAGCCAACACTGTTTGTTAGCCAAAACTGTTTGTTAGTCAACACTGTTTGTTAGCCAACACTGCTTGTTAGCCAACACTGCTTGTTAGCCAACAGTGTTTGTTAGCCAGCACTGTTTGTTAGCCAACACTGCTTGTTAGCCAACAGTGTTTGTTAGCCATCAATGTTTGTTAGCCAACACTGTTTGTTAGCCAACAATGTTTGTTAGCCAACAATGTTTGTTAGCCAACACTGTTTGTTAGCCAACACTGTTTGTTAGCCAACACTGTTTGTTAGCCAACACTGCTTTAGCCAACACTGTTTGTTAGCCAACGCTGCTTGCTAGCCAACACTGTTTGTTAGCCAACAATGTTTGTTAGCCAACACTGTTTGTTAGCCAACACTGTTTGTTAGCCAACACTGTTTGTTAGCCAACACTGTTTGTTAGCCAACACTGTTTGTTAGCCAACACTGCTTTAGCCAACACTGTTTGTTAGCCAACACTGTTTGTTAGCCAACACTGTTTGTTAGCCAACACTGTTTGTTAGTCAACACTGCTTTAGCCAACACTGTTTGTTAGCCAACACTGTTTGTTAGCCAACACTGCTTTAGCCAACAATGTTTGTTAGCCAACACTGTTTGTTAGCCAACAATGTTTGTTAGCCAACACTGTTTGTTAGCCAACACTGCTTTAGCCAACACTGTTTGTTAGCCAACAGTGTTTGTTAGCCAACAATGTTTGTTAGCCAACACTGTTTGTTAGCCAACACTGTTTGTTAGCCAACACTGCTTGTTAGCCAACACTGCTTTAGCCAACACTGTTTGTTAGCCAACACTGTTTGTTAGCCAACACTGTTTGTTAGCCAACACTGCTTTAGCCAACACTGTTTGTTAGCCAACACTGTTTGTTAGCCAACACTGTTTGTTAGCCAACACTGCTTTAGCCAACACTGTTTGTTAGCCAACACTGCTTGTTAGCCAACACTGTTTGTTAGCCAACACTGTTGGTTAGCCAACACTGTTTGTTAGCCAACAGTGTTTGTCAGCCAACACTGTTTGTTAGCCAACACTGTTTGTGAGCCAACACTGTTTGTTAGCCAACACTGTTTGTTAGCCAACACTGTTTGTTAGCCAACAATGTTTGTTAGCCAACACTGTTTGTTAGCCAACACTGCTTTAGCCAACACTGTTTGTTAGCCAACACTGTTTGTTAGCCAACAATGTTTGTTAGCCAACACTGTTTGTTAGC
Organism: Cryptosula pallasiana; assembly: GCA_945261195.1. Lineage (NCBI taxonomy): Eukaryota > Metazoa > Bryozoa > Gymnolaemata > Cheilostomatida > Cryptosulidae > Cryptosula > Cryptosula pallasiana. The sequence goes on along the minus strand of OX183132.1, from coordinate 5,312,726 downwards.
CAACACTGTTGGTTAGCCAACACTGTTTGTTAGCCAACAGTGTTTGTTAGCCAACACTGTTTGTTAGCCAACACTGTTTGTTAGCCAACGCTGGTTGTTAGCCAACAATGTTTGTTAGCCAGCACTGTTTGTTAGTCAACACTGTTTGTTAGCCAACGCTGGTTGTTAGCCAACAATGTTTGTTAGCCAGCACTGTTTGTTAGTCAACACTGTTTGTTAGCCAACACTGTTTGTTAGCCAACACTGTTTGTTAGCCAACAATGTTTGTTAGCCAACACTGTTTGTTAGCCAACACTGCTTTAGCCAACACTGTTTGTTAGCCAACACTGTTTGTTAGCCAACAACGTTTGTTAGCCAACACTGTTTGTTAGCCAACACTGTTGGTTAGCCAACACTGTTTGTTAGCCAACAGTGTTTGTTAGCCAACACTGTTTGTTAGCCAACACTGTTTGTTAGCCAACGCTGGTTGTTAGCCAACACTGTTTGTTAGCCAACACTGTTTGTTAGCCAACACTGCTTTAGCCAACACTGTTTGTTAGCCAACACTGTTTGTTAGCCAACACTGTTTGTTAGCCAACACTGTTTGTTAGTCAACACTGCTTTAGCCAACACTGTTTGTTAGCCAACACTGTTTGTTAGCCAACACTGCTTTAGCCAACAATGTTTGTTAGCCAACACTGTTTGTTAGCCAACAATGTTTGTTAGCCAACACTGTTTGTTAGCCAACACTGCTTTAGCCAACAATGTTTGTTAGCCAACAGTGTTTGTTAGCCAACAATGTTTGTTAGCCAACACTGTTTGTTAGCCAACACTGTTTGTTAGCCAACACTGCTTGTTAGCCAACACTGCTTTAGCCAACACTGTTTGTTAGCCAACACTGTTTGTTAGCCAACACTGTTTGTTAGCCAACACTGCTTTAGCCAACACTGTTTGTTAGCCAACACTGTTTGTTAGCCAACACTGTTTGTTAGCCAACACTGCTTTAGCCAACACTGTTTGTTAGCCAACACTGCTTGTTAGCCAACAATGTTTGTTAGCCAGCACTGTTTGTTAGCCAACACTGTTTGTTAGCCAACACTGTTGGTTAGCCAACACTGTTTGTTAGCCAACAGTGTTTGTTAGCCAACACTGTTTGTTAGCCAACACTGTTTGTGAGCCAACACTGTTTGTTAGCCAACACTGTTTGTTAGCCAACACTGTTTGTTAGCCAACAATGTTTGTTAGCCAACACTGTTTGTTAGCCAACACTGCTTTAGCCAACACTGTTTGTTAGCCAACACTGTTTGTTAGCCAACAATGTTTGTTAGCCAACACTGTTTGTTAGCCAACACTGTTGGTTAGCCAACACTGTTTGTTAGCCAACAGTGTTTGTTAGCCAACACTGTTTGTTAGCCAACACTGTTTGTTAGCCAACGCTGGTTGTTAGCCAACAATGTTTGTTAGCCAGCACTGTTTGTTAGTCAACACTGTTTGTTAGCCAACGCTGGTTGTTAGCCAACAATGTTTGTTAGCCAGCACTGTTTGTTAGTCAACACTGTTTGTTAGCCAACACTGTTTGTTAGCCAACACTGTTTGTTAGCCAACAATGTTTGTTAGCCAACACTGTTTGTTAGCCAACACTGCTTTAGCCAACACTGTTTGTTAGCCAACACTGTTTGTTAGCCAACAATGTTTGTTAGCCAACACTGTTTGTTAGCCAACACTGTTGGTTAGCCAACACTGTTTGTTAGCCAACAGTGTTTGTTAGCCAACACTGTTTGTTAGCCAACACTGTTTGTTAGCCAACGCTGGTTGTTAGCCAACAATGTTTGTTAGCCAGCACTGTTTGTTAGTCAACACTGTTTGTTAGCCAACGCTGGTTGTTAGCCAACAATGTTTGTTAGCCAACACTGTTTGTTAGCCAACACTGTTTGTTAGCCAACAATGTTTGTTAGCCAACACTGTTTGTTAGTCAACAATGTTTGTTAGCCAACACTGTTTGTTAGCCAACAATGTTTGTTAGCCAACACTGTTTGTTAGCCAACACTGTTTGTTAGCCAACAGTGTTTGTTAGCCAACACTGTTTGTTAGCCAACACTGTTTGTTAGCCAACACTGTTTGTTAGCCAACACTGTTTGTTAGCCAACACTGTTTGTTAGCCAACGCTGGTTGTTAGCCAACATGTTTGTTAGCCAGCACTGTTTGTTAGCCAACACTGTTTGTTAGCCAACACTGTTTGTTAGCCAACACTGTTTGTTAGCCAACACTGCTTGTTAGCCAACACTGTTTGTTAGCCAACACTGTTTGTTAGCTTTCGAACTTGTATAGATTGTTGAGATAGTGATTTTGTGAAACTTGAGAGAGTTTATTTTAATATATTTTGATAACCATTAAAACAGTGCTGCATGCATCGAAAAGACTTTTGACAAATTGTAGCAATCCGCAAAAGGATTTTTTATTTAAAAAAATCTTTTGCTCTAATTCATTACTTTGTTTGGTAGTAAAAGTTCCTGTTTTAGAAGAGAGAGTAATGGAAACACTCTGCTTACCCAACTGTATCACACAAATGAGTGACATAACCACCAAGTTATAGTTTGGGACGCTGTAAGAATACTTTGCCAGTAACTAGTTCTAGACAACTTGTGACACTCTGCTATGCGTTTCTAGCTTGTACGTCAAACATTGCTGTAATTGCTTCTTCCGTGTAGCGTATATTTATTGTGTACTGTGAGAGGTGATCAAGTCACACAGTCAACACAGTTTCAATGCACTAGATATAAAAACAGCAAAGCGAGGTTTACACTATTGGCTAGACCCACATCTATTTAGTTACAAAAATTACAATAAATGGATTTGCGGTTAAAAGAATAAGTTTGTCATTGTAAAGCTCATGTACTTCTTGAGTGCATGTTCAATAATCAATTACTGGAAAATTATTAGCTAACCTTTTGTCTCTCAACTTGATTGTGAAAATTTTGTTAATCGCTAGACAAGAACAGCATATTAGTATGTTGAACAAACATTATAACTTGGTCCCAACACTATAAGCAATTGGTTGCGCTTTATTCATACTCATTGACCGGTAAGCAAGGTTTTAGAGTGGCTGAGCTTTCTTAAACCTTAGAAACAAAAATCGTACTTCGAACTATGATTTGTTCTGAATTTTGGAGATCATAATTTTTGTCTCATAATCCAAGCTAGAGATTTGTTGCTGAACCAGTAATTCATCCCGTTTTATATAAAGACACGATATCCAAAGCATATAGGGTCCGGCTAATTCTTCCATTTCATAATGTTTGCGACTTTCAACTTGTTTATAGTTATTAATAGTACCTCACAGTCATTGGTTGGCATGTTTCCATCCTCAGCCACCATACCAGGTGCAGAAACGGTTTGTGTCTATTAGCAGTACACCACTCAGCTATTTCAGTAAGCATTAAGTACTTTGTGTTGTAATGATAGAAAAAAAACAATTTTATGACAAGCGTTAACTGAAGCACAAACTGAGTAACAATAATGGCTAGCTCATTCAAAGTGTTAGCAATAAAATATTCTTTCAAGCTATATTATTTCGCAGTCACACATAAGCTGCGGTATACACTGTGATGAATTAATGGCTTCCATTGATTGTTATAGCAGCTTTTTAGATGTGAATTGAAAATTTGTTTATCTGAGTTGATTAAAAAGTCGTTTTTTGTTCTCTTTAGCAGGCTGTTGTGTAATAGATATTTCCTAAAATAAGTATAGCGGAGTTTCAGGTTATAGTCAGCTACAATATAGAGCATCCCCTCACCTTTGAGGGCTGTCATTGGAATCATGTAGCATTTATTTGTAGAAACCAATCATGGGTGTTGAGTTGTATATAGAAGGTTTATTTTTAACCCTTTACTGCAGGACTATCTCAATATTGTCATATAACAATGTCAACCTTACTAATATACCTTGGTTGTTCTCAAATATTTTTGTAGTCAATCAACCGTTAATGTACTTCATCGACTAAAGCATTATTTCACTCCAGTCTAGGACCACATCAATCAATGCACAAGGAAGAGTCATAGTACATAATTATTTGACTTCCCAGTTACAGTTCCACCACCCCAAATCTCTAGTTTACACTCACCAACTGAGTTGATCAAAAAAATTAACAAATGATTTTGTTAGTCACCTATGGACTCAGAGTATTATTGCTTACAAAACTTCCTTATAAGAGGCTCAACCCTATTGGTTCCCAATAAGAAAGAAGCGTGTCACGGGCACATAAATTCTAGCTGAAGCTATGATACTGCGGCATGTGATTGGAGCAATCATAGCCTGTGGTAGGTGATAACGCAAAGGTCAATGGTGAAGCGTAGCCTGTGGTTCAGTTGGTAGTTGTTGACCAGGAGATCCCTCTGCATTGATCCCTCTAAATTGGAGTAAACCTCCAGCTAGTAAGCATTAAACAGAAATGCTCTATTGTTATACAAAATGACAATTATGGGGGTGCTGCAGAGTTTTTTCACAAAAACAGTGAAATCTGATTTAGCTCAAGAGTTGCGTTAAGCTGAGCTTACAGGAGATTGGCTGTGTCTGCATCCATTTGGTAGTTACAGAGCCTTACATGAGGTTGGCTGTGTCTGCATCCATTTGGTGGTCACAGAGCCTTACATGAGAGTGGTTGTGTCTGCATCCATTTGGTGGTCACAGAGCTTACATGAGGTTGGCTGTGTCTGCATCCATTTGGTGGTCACAGAGCCTTACATGAGGTTGGTTGTGTCTGCATCCATTTGGTGGTCAAAGAGCCTTACATGAGGTTGGTTGTGTTTGCATCCATTTGGTGGTCACAGAGCTTACATGAGGGTGGTTGTGTCTGCATCCATTTGGTGGTCACAGAGCCTTACATGAGTATGGTTGTGTCTGCATCCATTTGGTGGTCACAGAGCCTTACATGAGGTTGGTTGTGTCTGCATCCATTTGGTGGTCACAGAGCCTTACATGAGATTGGTTGTGTCTGCATCCATTTGGTGGTCACAGAGCCTTACATGAGGTTGGCTGTGTCTGCAACCATTTGGTGGTCACAGAGCCTTACATGAGGTTGGTTGTGTCTGCATCCATTTGGTGGTCACAGAGCCTTACATGAGGGTGTTGTGTCTGCATCCATTTGGTGGTCACAGAGCCTTACATGAGATTGGTTGTGTCTGCAACCATTTGGTGGTCACAGAGCTTACATGAGATTGGCTCTGTCTGCAACCATTTGGTGGTCAAAGAGCCTTACATGAGGGTGGCTGTGTCTGCATCCATTTGGTGGTCACAGAGCTTTGCATGAGGTTGGTTGTGTCTGCATCCATTTGGTGGTCACAGAGCCTTACATGAGAGTAGTTGTGTCTGCATCCATTTGGTGGTCACAGAGCTTACATGAGGGTGGTTGTGTCTGCATCCATTTGGTGGTCACAGAGCTTACATGAGGGTGGTTGTGTCTGCATCCATTTGGTGGTCACAGAGCCTTACATGAGGGTGGTTGTGTCTGCATCCATTTGGTGGTCAAAGAGCTTACATGAGGTTGGTTGTGTCTGCATCCATTTGGTGGTCACAGAGCCTTACATGAGGGTGGTTGTGTCTGCATCCATTTGGTGGTCACAGAGCTTACATGAGGTTGGTTGTGTCTGCATCCATTTGGTGGTCACAGAGCTTACATGAGGTTGGTTGTGTCTGCATCCGTTTGGTGGTCACAGAGCTTACATGAGGGTGGTGGTGTCTGCATCCATTTGGTGGTCACAGAGCCTTACATGAGGGTGGTTGTGTCTGTATCCATTTGGTGGTCAAAGAGCTTACATGAGGTTGGTTGTGTCTGCATCCATTTGGTGGTCACAGAGCCTTACATGAGGGTGGTTGTGTCTGCATCCATTTGGTGGTCACAGAGCTTACATGAGGTTGGTTGTGTCTGCATCCATTTGGTGGTCACAGAGCTTACATGAGGTTGGTTGTGTCTGCATCCATTTGGTGGTTACAGAGCTTACATGAGGTTGGTTGTGTCTGCATCCATTTGGTGGTCAAAGAGCTTACATGAGGGTGGTTGTGTCTGCATCCATTTGGTGGTCACAGAGCTTACATGAGGGTGGTTGTGTCTGCATCCATTTGGTGGTCACAGAGCCTTACATGAGGTTGGTTGTGTCTGCATCCATTTGGTGGTCACAGAGCCTTACATGAGGGTGGTTGTGTCTGCATCCATTTGGTGGTCACAGAGCCTTACATGAGGGTGGTTGTGTCTGCATCCATTTGGTGGTCACAGAGCTTACATGAGGGTGGCTGTGTCTGCATCCATTTGGTGGTCAAAGAGCCTTACATGAGGTTGGTTGTGTCTGCATCCATTTGGTGGTCACAGAGCCTTACATGAGGTTGGCTGTGTCTGCATCCATTTGGTGGTCACAGAGTCTTACATGAGATTGGCTCTGTCTGCAACCATTTGGTGGTCACAGAGCCTTACATGAGATTGGCTCTGTCTGCAACCATTTGGTGGTTACAGAGCTTACATGAGGGTGGTTGTGTCTGCATCCATTTGGTGGTCACAGAGCCTAACATGAGGATGGTTGTGTCTGCATCCATTTGGTGGTCACAGAGCTTACATGAGGTTGGCTGTGTCTGCATCCATTTGGTGGTCAAAGAGCTTACATGAGGTTGGTTGTGTCTGCATCCATTTGGTGGTCACAGAGCCTTACATGAGGTTGGTTGTGTCTGCAACCATTTGGTGGTCACAGAGCCTTACATGAGGGTGGTTGTGTCTGCATCCATTTGGTGGTCACAGAGCTTACATGAGGTTGGCTGTGTCTGCATCCATTTGGTGGTCAAAGAGCTTACATGAGGTTGGTTGTGTCTGCATCCATTTGGTGGTCAAAGAGCTTACATGAGGTTGGTTGTGTCTGCATCCATTTGGTGGTCACAGAGCCTTACATGAGATTGGTTGTGTCTGCATCCATTTGGTGGTCACTGAGCTTACATGAGGTTGGTTGTGTCTGCATCCATTTGGTGGTCACAGAGCCTTACATGCGGGTGGCTGTGTCTGCATCCATTTGGTGGTCAAAGAGCCTTACATGCGGGTGGCTGTGTCTGCATCCATTTGGTGGTCACAGAGCCTTACATGAGGTTGGTTGTGTCTGCATCCATTTGGTGGTCAAAGAGCTAGATGCAAGTTGTTTGAATGTTTGAATTAGCCAAGATTGGAGTTGCAGAATCATCATAGTTGATGTAATAATGTGGTGAAACTTGGTGTCTCTTATTCTACTGTCTATGCTTCTGCACATTTCTTCCACCCTTCCCCTCCTATCCTACATCCCTGTTACCCCTTCCTCTTCTCCATCCTCCCAGCTCACTACTATGGCCCAGCCAGTCACATTTCCTTGTTCTTATTGCCCTGACAACCCATATAAGCTTAGTAACTTGCTGTTCCATTCACCATCCCTTCTTCACAGTCCCTACTCCACTTCTGCCCAAGCGTGATTCTATAGTCTAGCTGCCCCTCTCTAAACCTCACACACCCCTCCTCATCTTCCTCAAGTTTTAATTTCCTAGCATAAATAGAAGGCCCTCTTTCACCAGCTGAATGTTGTAGAGTGCCAGTGGCAGTATAGAAGTATTGATAACCGTGCAGAAGTTATCTTCTTACGGATACACCACTCCAATGACAGTACTAGGTGAAGGCGCTGGAATTAGCGATGTACAAGGACAGGTGTATCGGGCAGAAAAGAAATGGTAGACCCAAGCACATGCATTTAGAGGATACTGATGTTAAAGAGACAGAGATCAAGAACTCATGCTGGAACTGCAGTATATACATGCCATAAAACTGTTTAAGTTGTTAACCATTTATTGGCACCGCCCCAAATACTAAGTTTTTAGGAAATCTAATCGATAACAAGCTTTCTTTTAACAGTCACACTGACAGTCTAGTAACCTAATACAGATCCATTTTATAACTGTTCAAAGTAATAGTAATTAAACAGGATGTTAAGTAGCTATATTTAGTATGTGAAACTATATTTATTTTGTAAAACACAGTAATAAAATAACACAGACTTATTAAATATGAGACTAATAATTAATTATGTAACAATAGTTTTACGAACTTATATATATCATTGTTTACACTATATCCAAAAATAAACAAACAAAACAGTGGGTAAGCAATACCTGACAGCGCAATGAACTGTGTTGCATGCCTGTAAAACTGCTACAGCTTGACCTTTGAACTCAACACTGCTGAGTTGGTGGATCTCCGCCTGCGACAACCCTGCATCTCCACAAAAATCAAACAGTTCTTTTGCGCGGCAAGACATATCAGGAAACTTCGTAAGAAAATTACTAATGTAAACTTGGCTCAAAACAGAGTTGCTGAATATAACAAATGAGATTGTAGTTCAGCTCAAATTTGTGCCATTGTGATAAGATTAAGAACCTGCATGCACGCTCATCATAAATTCTACAACTGCACTTCATTAAAGTACTGCTATCCCACTCGTCATTCCGAGTTCTCACTCCCACTTCCTACTTTCTCAACTGGTTGTGGGCAAAGACAGGTTACCTACTAGATGGCACAAGCGTGGAACTTGCTGCCTGCCAGAGTTATTCCATTCAAAATGGCCTTAAAGCAATGCCTGGTGGGCAGGTTGTGTTAGTAAATCAAATTTACAATTTTTTCCTGCCTTGACTGCTGTTCTGGGTCCGGCCTATGATTGGCTCTGCTGTTGCGCATGTGGACCCACATTGATGATTTTTTGCCACATTTTCCTATGTTGAAGGTTATAATGACAAACGTACATACATGAATACGTATACCATTTGTGGTTGGTCAATTTATAATATACGGTAGTTTCTACATTTCTATTGACTTCAATCCTTCACCTGATAATGTTAATACTTCTATCTGTTTATTGGCTTCAGACATTCAGCTAAAAATTGATAAAAACTTCTTGGTTTAGTGAATGATGATCGCCTAGGTCATACAGCTTTGGAGTTGTCTAATCTATTGTCTGAAGAGTAGACAAGTCCAGCAAAACATGCAAAGTCTTTTCAGTTTAAAACCAACAAATAACAAGGAAACAAAACTATCACTTTTATGCTTGAATTGTGAATTTCTTTCTGGTGTTTTTCTGCATTGGAGGGTCTTATAATTTTCATTTCATTCAAATATACTAAAAAGTAAAAGATGAGCCCAATTTTAACGCAATATGCAAATTAACAACAGCTGATTGGTTAGACCCACAATTAAAGCATGAAAATAAATCTGTTCAGAGAATGAACCGCTTTGCTTAGTATTTTGTATTTAGAAGCTGATGTTAGAATTGATTAGTAACGAATAGACTCTGTACTCTGTGATTTCATCTCCAGGTGGGCCAACAAACTGAATATTAACCTGGAAAGTGTGTGAGAAGTATAAAGTGCAGTGGATTTGGTTGATGGAATAAGAAAAAAAATTTGTTTTATTTGTTAATGGTTATAAAATACAGTAAACAATCACTGACCAATCCAAACGTTTCATTGTGTATCTGATGGTTTGAGTTTAAACAACTTAAAACGTACAATGTTTAGAGTGAGGATTAAAATTCTGCAACAAAAACTAATATAGACATTCAATAATATTTTCAGTGGAATTTACAAAATCATAAACTGATTCTATTGATTTTTCACTCCACATAGTATATGCCTTATTTTGGTTAAATAGTATTTGCAGAAAGTATTGTATTATCATATAATTTATATAGTATAGCAAAGCCGTTTATCAGTGCGCTAGTTGGTTGAATTACTAATCATAAGACGTGTGTATTTGTAATTATTGAATTGATCAAATGTAGCACTTATATACCAAGTAGTTAGTAGCGGTGATGAATCAAACAATCAGTTATGAGTGTAAGTAAAACTTTAGTATAGGTAACACAGTTTTGTTGAGCCATTCAAGTTAGAATTCCACTGAATAGTCTTACAGAGCAGACACTCTTCTTACAGCCCGGACACTCAAACTTATTTCATTAAAGTTTGAAAAAGTGATTAGTGCCGGAACATTTAACTCTCATTCTCTTGATCTGGTGTGTCTCCAGTAGAAAAACACATTCCTAGAGAGATCTGTAAGTCTGATATCATCCTTAACATCTCTGTCTGGTTGTCTCTCAGTTGTTGTAACTCTAAAGTGCAGTGAACAGTAAAAACTCAATTATATCTTTGAAACTTGACTAAATCTGTAAAACCTTGTCTCTTGGTGTTAATAATCTCAACTAACCATATTGTTATATGGGGTCAGACAAGTAAACTGCATTGCAGAGATGTAAAGCAAGAAGATGTTCTGTATAACTAACCTGTGTTTTTTTCACTCAAGACAACTTCGTAGCTTTCTCTCAGTGTAGACAATTCTGGAATGACGTTTTGAAATTTCCGTGACAATAGAAAATCATAGAAAAACAAGCTTATTGATTGTTTAAATAAAAAGTTTAGTTATGCTACTCACAACTACATGTCAATGACCAACAAACCAGCGATTTAGAAACAAAGATTACAATAATGCTTGGATTTAGGCTGTTGAGCTATTACTAGCCAATCAAATAGTTTTATATCCGACAGCTGCTTATGATAACTAAAGTTGTATTATTTCTTGTCACTTAAAATTTCTAGACTTATGCTTTGTTCTTACAACTTATACAATCTTATTACCCCGCTTTCTTTGTTCTGTTTCTTTTTCTACCAATTTCCTTTGTTCTCGCATAGCTGATGCAATACACGACATAAAGTGTTAGAGTGTGTGTGTTAGATGGAAACACTTCAGACTTAACAGACAGGCACAGACACCTAGACTAACACGCGATCTCCCACACACACAGATACGCACAAACACCTAGATTAACACATGATCCCTCACACACATGCCGACACAACCAGAAATACACAGACACACACACGCGTGCACAGGTACACACACCTCAAGGCACACACACACAAATAAACAGATATAATATGGCAAAATGCTGAAACCAAACTTTGCTGTGCTAGCTAGATTTATTACCTTTTGATTGCTGCAGATAATCTTTCTTTAGTTCCTTGTTTTCTTCTCCTAGTTCTTGAATCTGTTTACTCTGAGCTTCTATCACTGAAATATATGTACATACAGATATATGAATAACTACAATACAACACTAAACATATATATTATATAACATAAAGTCTCTTAGATATACCCTAGTATTGTAACAAACCCTGGCTCTGTTGTTTGTTCTCTTCTACTAGTTCTTGAATCTGTTCACTCTTAGCTTCTATCACTAAAATAAATGTACATACAGATATATAAGTAACTAAAATACAACGCTAATCATATATATTATATAACATAAAGTCTCTTAGATATACTCTAGTATTGTAACAAACCCTGGCTCTGCTGTTTGTTCTCTTCTACTAGTTCTTGAATCTGTTCACTCTGAGTTTCTGTCACTAAAATATATGTACATACAGATAATTAACCAGGTTATCGACTATGTCTTTAAATAAAAATGAGGTGCCAACTATTATCTGCCAACTAGAAGTGTACAGCTGTACTGATATACTGCACTGCACTGAGTGTCATCTACTGATTCAATGATGGATAGTAGTTTTCACTCAAATATATGACAGTTATGGCAAATATAGTACTAGCAGGCTGATACAGCTCACAAGAAAACATCTCAAATTCATTTACAACACATTCTTTGACAGAACTATAAAATGCAGAAATAGTGTTTGATTGGAGTCGCTCTCCACTCCTCATTTTGTAGAATCAAAATCTTAGAGCGAGGTGTGTAGTTGTTTTCAGACAAATTGCCCTAATGAAAAGTCTATAAAACTGACTCAGCAATACAAATGTTGCTTTTGACACCGAATAAATAAACTAGTGTTAGAGGGACAGTAAACAATAGGATGAAAATACAGAAATAATTGCTTAAAGAAAATTGAGTGAAATGTTATGTAACACCTACCACTAGTCACTGTTATGAGTTTCTCTGTTAAATGAAATAAGATAGATACTATATATCAATGGTACTCTAGTCTGTCAAGTTAACTCAGATATAGTCAAGTTACTTACCCTGAGCTTGTTTGGTCGCTGCAGTTTCTTGTTGTTTGACTTCTGCTTTCATCACGCCCAGTTCTACAATTGTACATTACATAATGGATGGTATGTATGTTATTGGGTTCTACTTTATAAGCTTCATGTAACAAATACACTTATAGAGAAGAGCAAATATTATTTAAATTATTTGTCATCTTGTATAATGGAATAATGATTATTTTATTTTAATGTTTGACAATAAGTAGCATTAACAGTGTAGCGTAACACAGTGCAGTACATCACACTATGGAATAGTTCAGTGCACCTAGATGTGGCTGAGTGCAGTGTAGGGTAGTGAAGTGCATGCAAAACAATGTATCCATCCCTGGCCAAATTGATGACCTCATTTTTGCTGCACATGCTGCTTCCCCCATAGATACCATTCCCCATTCCCATGTGCTCAGCCATTTCAACAACCTGCACTCTACCCACCTGTAGTGGGCACACTAGCCAATACTGTGCTGATATCTGAAGTAAATCAGAGCACTTACACACCCCCCCCCCCCCCCCCTCCCCATCCCAGCCCGCTCTCTCGGACCTTCCTTTTCCTTCCTGTGAGTTAGCATTCCCTAAACTGAAGAAAATGGATTTCAACCCCTTGTAAGATTAACTCCTTATAGTAGGATCTGCAATATGAGAGTTGTCTACTTTTGTAAGAGGACAGACAACTCACCAAGAAAGATTGAGATGGCATGAGAAGAATCTAGAAGGCTACACAAAATAGGCAGAACTAAACTACCACCAAAGTCCAAAGTACTAATCATCTTTGGTTATTGTGAGTTGAAGCAGCTCATGTACATGCATTATTGCTACAAGAATGCTTTAGATCAATTAGGAAATGAAACTTTGATGCATTGTATCTGGCTCGTTGCCAATAATAATGTAGAATAGGTCTTTATACCATTTGGTACTAACAAGAGAGTGAAATACTTCACTTCTATTTTGACTCTTCTCTAGAGTAGCCATTGTGTATGTATATGATGCAGTCACTATAGTAGTATAACATAACATGATGCAATACAGTCTACAAGTTATAATGTAACAAGACATAACTTAATTTATGGCATGACGAATAACAAAGCAACACAATAATATAGTATAACATAATACAACAAATGATAAACAGTCTTTTATCAACAATCAGCTCCACCAATCATATTGTGGTATATAATTACCTAGTTTGGTCCAAGCAGCAACCTCATAGGGGAGCCCAGGTACATGAGTTATGGCATTAATAGTTTTATGGTGCTTGTCCTTAATATTGAGCAGCAGTTTTTGTTGGTCCGGGGTTACCAATGACAGCATTACTGGTAGTGTATTTGTGTGTTTCTTTTTAGCAGCATCATGTAGTGGTGTGTCTCCAGCAATGTCCTGTATCCTTAGAATGTTATATCTCTGTTGTACAGAGAGGTTACCCAGTAGATACATAGCTACGGATGTATCATTGTGGTGGAATGCTGTCTCATGTAGAGCTGTACGGCTAAACTTGTCCTGTACACTTACTATATTGTAGTGTTGGTCTGATGTAAAACCATCCATCATATACTTGACACTCTCCACATCATTCCTTATAGCTCCTTTATGTACCGCTGTACATTGGTAGTCTCCTCTGACACTCCTCAGTACCTCATATCTATCGTCTACTGAGGTAGTCTGTAGTACTTCTCTCAGTCTATCTATACATTTGTAGTCATTAATGTAACGTAGCAATAGCTGCTTTAGCTCTGTACCAGCCATTTATAGTATATAGTTGTATGTACAAGTAGATATATTATGTTAGTCCTATATATATTGTGTTGTACATAAAGTAGTAGTAGATATGACAAGTTACATCACTGGGTAGTATATTATATACAGTATAAGCCTATAGATAACCTTTTGACCCCATCACATGACTGCATACATGATAAGTAGATAATATGACTGGTGCAGATAGTACCTGTTTGTATAAACAGCTGCAGTATCAGTACAAGACGTTTTGGATTGATAAGAAAATGAGTCTGGCCCACCCACCCGGTTGGTTTCTTAATACAAAACCTTAACAGGAACCACCCAGTAGCTTTGAATAAATCTAATTTGTTTATTTAGTCAGTGGTAAGAGTAGAAGGTTTTAATGTGCTCACAATCCCGTACTAGAACGTTACGTTGCAGGTGGTAACTAGCCCAACTACCCAACTCTCAGCATTAAAGTTCTTTATAAGTAGTAATGTAGGTGTAAATCTCTGCGAACAAAAGACCTGCCAACATACCCAAAAAAAGTTTTTGTTTATTATATTTGGTGGATTGTTTACAGTCCTGCCAAAAATGTATTTGTTAGTCTTTAGATGATTTTTGTTAGTGTAATATGTATATTCATAGGAAAACCGATCTGCTAACATGTTACATCATTGCCTTTTGGTATGAATATTTTTACAGACCTGTTACTGTTACAGTATATTTGTATAGGTATGTATGTATGTTTGGTAATGTAAATGATAGTTGATACTTGCACAGAGCTGTAAGATAGTTATTGGTTTGTTATTTGCTTATGCTGGAAGTTTCCTCCCCGCTACAGTTCGTGGTTGACATGGGCCCTTTGTTTGTTTACTCTTGATTTGGTAGTGGGTTAGGTATTATGGACACCAGCGGCCTTCGGCACCGGGCATAGACCAACATGACGGTTCGAGCTACAATCAAGCCTCACAATGTGCACATGCATCAGCCATGCCCATCGTAGGGCCATGCGATGGCAAACATCGCCTTGTGTAAGCACCCCTTTAGGTGGATGCAACGCAATATGTGGCTAACCAATTCAGAAACTGAAGCAGTTTTATGCCACACTATGTCGCAGTGAGCAGCTAAACAAAACTAGCTGATATTTACAGTTTTCGATGTACATTTTAACAATAGCTCATACACAACTCCAAGGAAACCTTGCAATTTTTACATTATTAACCAATCAAATTGAGAAAAAAAATTGGAGCCACCCGAAAACTTCAGGTTTTCATCAAAGACATCCATAACACACCAAACTCATTTAAAATGAAAACTGTTCCATTTAAATCCAGGTGTCCTGAATATCAGTGTGTTGAGCCATAAAAGTATAGCCAGCATTCCTTACCTGAATTCATTCTGATTGAAGAGGAAGGCAGTTACATGCCCCCTATTTATGTACCTGACCTCACAGCCAGGCCACAAGTCTGATAGACTGGTTACTTTGTCTCTAGGCATGTATGCATCCTTCTCTGCAGTGACTACTATGGTAAGGGATGGGTCCACTGGGGGCTCAAAGTGGCGGAGGTGGATACACTGGTCCATTACACCCCTCATGAAGTGGACTACCTGGTGTACAATAACAAGGCTGCAATATCAGTAAAGCTCTCTAACAAACATTCCAGTCTTATTTAGGAGATGATAGCAGCGATTAATTTAACTTAACTACCAGCTGCAATTACCAGTACAATGATATCTCCTTTAGCATTGGCAAATACTTGGAGTTACATAAATTGGAACTCAAGTTTGGTTGAAGTCCAATACAAACAACAACAAAGTCGTAAAAAAACGAGATTCACCTTCTTATCTACCCTTAAGCTGCGTACACATAGAACGATTTTGTGGCCGAAATCGGCGCAATTGCAAAACGGCCTAGTGTGAATGCAATAACGGTCGAGTTTTTATCATATCGGCCGGCGTTATTGCCATTTGAGCACAGCTCAAAATCACCGACAATTTTTAGCAGATTATCAAGGAAACTACAACACAAAATCAGTGCAGAGTGGCTTGTGGTCACAAACAATGATGATAAAATAATAAAAAATCATCAATTCTCCCAGCAATAACCAAATGATAATTATTTTTATTATTTCAAAACTCACTAAGAAAATTTATTATTTATGTATTACCATTTTTATTTTAATATGGCTGATCAGTCATTAATAAGCATAAGTTTAAATAATTTAGAAATAATTTTAATTAATTAAAAAAGTATTTGGTAAAGCTGAAAAAAAATAAGAAATTCTGTTCAGAACAACATAAATAATTAATAATGCCGCAGCCACAGCTAGCGCATTTACTAATAACACCCATAGACATTGTTGGATAACGAGTTTGTGTGTTATAGGAAGTTTAAGGTTATAACATAGGTTCTATCGGCATTGGCTTAGCAAGGAATACGGGTACACACACGGTTACGGGAACTTAGGCTAATTGGAGAAGAGCTGAATAGCGGTCTTCTTGAGTTGTTAGTTGATGGTGAGTAGACGTGTTTTCTGTTGTGTCTCTTCAAACCCTTCATCTAACATGGCGCAGTCGGCATAGAACTTGGTGATATTGTTGTGTATTATTGGAATTATTTATTGGTACAAGGGAGGCGTGTGTGAGGCTTTTAATGCGTGTGGGCACTAAAAGAGAGGTGGTGTAGAGATGCTAGGGCCGCGTGGGTCCTCCGTGGTGTGTGTGGTGATAGGTGTGCGTAGAGGTGTTGGGTGTTTTAGAGCTGTGTGAGCTCTCCGTGTTCGGTGTTCAGGTGTTTATAGGGATATTGATGCAGTGGTAATTATTTTTGGTGAAGTGGTGACTTGGTGTTGTTGTTGATTGTTTACCAAGATAAAGGTACAGTGTTTATACGTGGTGTTAAATATTTATTTGTGGCGTTGTTCTTGTTGATTATTTACCGGGATAAGGTACAGTGGAGTTATTACGTGACATTGTGGAATATTATTGTGCTGTGTTCAATTGTGCATCGGATAAGGGTACAGTGGAGTTACTACGTGATATTGTGGATATTATTGTGTTGTGTTTAATTGTGCATTGGTGGATAAGGGAACAGTGGACATCTTTTGGGATATTGTGAATTATTGTTACTATTGTTGTGTTGTGCATTGGCTATTACTGTGGTGGAGAGGTGCTACTGTACTGGTATCATACAGATATTGTTGGGTGATCATTATTGTGTTAATTAATTATAACAGGGATGAATAGGAGACTCGGCTTGTCGTCATTTCCGAAACTAAGGTTAGCGGGTAGCAATGTTTCTGAGGAATTCAACAATTGGTTGACTCAGTATAAGGTGTCTGCTGAGGTAGCAGCTTTAACTTTGGGTACCGAGAAGGTGGAAATTGAGGGGGATGAGGTTGTTGTAGATGTGCTTAGGGGTAGAACTAAGCTACTAGCCTTATTAAGTGCTATAGGTAGTGATGGTATAGGGATATTGCAGTCACTGGGATTTGATTTAAATGACCAAACTGATGATGGGTTTGATAGGGCAATAGATTTGTTAAAAGGCCACCACGACCGTAGTGAAAGTGTCTATGTTAAGACAATGAGGTTTGCGACAGTGTCACAGGCTTGTGGGGGAAGATGAAAGGGAATAATTACTCAGAGTTGAGAAATTAAGTAGGGAAATGGATTTTGGGCATAACAATGATGAGTTGAGGCAACGCTTCTCCGTTGCTTTAGCGGTTAATAGTTTAAGGGATTCCTCTGTGCGCAAATTGCTTATGCAAGAGACCACACTTAGCTGGAGAGATTTAGGTACTAAGTTGGCAGCCAGGCAGTTGGCTATTGCTTCAGAAGAAATTCTGAATGCTTCTAGGACTGGCCGTTCAGCCGATGGTAAAGGGGCTGTAGCCAGAGTAGAGAAGGGGAGTGAACAAAGGGCTGACAATAGTCAGAATGAGTCGTCGGTACTTGAGGTAGCTAAGTATAGACAGGGAAGCCCACGAGAGGCTGTGGATGGCAAGGTCCCATACCGCTTAAGGGACAGTAGTAGGTCTAGAGATGGCAATGTGGAAAAGGGCTCCTATTCCCGTGGCTATAGAAGCCGCAGCCCAGGGGAGAGGAGTAGCGAGTATAGAAGGTATCATGACCATAAGGGAGATAGGCATTATGAGAGTAGGTATGGTGAGGAGTCTTATAGACACCGCAGCCCGGAGGGCAGGTATTCTCCTAGGTACAAAACGACGTCCTATGGACGCCATTGGCCGGATAGCAGGCATTCTCCTAGGTATGAGGCGATGTCCCATGGACGTCGTAGCCCAGATAGTAGGTTTTCTCCTCGATCACCTCGAGGTTCACCTACATCGGGTAGAAGGCCTGGAAGGTTTAGCTCCCCAACTGGCGGGGACAACTATTTCCAGTGTGGTAGGAGGGGACATCAAGTCCGTCATTGCCCGGATGTAAGGTGTTTCCGGTGTTATCTGAGAGGCCATACCTCTAGGGATTGCAACAATAGGTGGGAAGGTGACAATATCAGGTCACAGCACAGGGATAGTAGTGGTAATGAAGGTTCTCCACGTAAAGTGAGATTTGTGAACAATGTTGTTGGCGATACTGGTAGCAGGAAATATAGCATCAAGCGCTTTGTCAAAGTAAATAGTAAAGAGGTAGAGTTTGTATTAGACACTGTAGCTGAAGTGTCAGTGGTAACTGAGGATACTGGCAGGTTTCTGAATTTGAGATTAAGTAACCCTGTTAACGATCTCATTGGGGTTGATGGTTCCAGGCTGAATGTTAGCGGGAAGTCAAATGTTTGCATTAATGACTTTCCCAGGTCTATAGTGACGTCAGTTTATGTTGTAAAAGGGTCCTCTGTGAACCTGTTAGGTATTGAGGATATCAGAAAACTCAAACTGTTAACAAACGGTAACGAGTTACAAGTTGAAGGCGAGTGTATGCAAGGTGTATGGGAATGCAAAGGTACTGCTGTTATAACGGACACAGTGGAGCAAATGGGAACGCCCATATCTAGTGGTGGTGGCAATGTCTCACCCATGCAGATGGCGCAAAAAGCTTCTGCTGGTACAACAGCAAAAGATAGAGCCACTTCAGGGTGCCCTACAGCTGGTGCTAGGGGGTACAGCAGTGCGGTGAAAGGTAGACAGGTACAGGGTGAGAGCGAGGCATTTGGTAGCAGATTGTCTGAGTTCTTGGTGAGTGAAGGTCTTCTGGATGATGAGGATCATGCTAGTAGACGTGCGCGTCTTGACGCTGAGAGGAGAGAGAGGCTGAAAGGGTGTATCATATGTCGATGCAGAGGTATGAGCAGGGTGTGAGGCAACTTGAGGAAGAGCAGGAGTGTACCTTGGTAATCAGGCAGGCTATGGCCAAAATGAGGCAGTTGAGATCTGGGGCTAGTAACAAATCCCCATCGAAGGTGGTGTGTAACACCCCGTCGAGTTCCACTGTGAAAGCAGTGCCCGCACCTAGTGCGGAAGGCTCTAGCGCCCAGAGGGAGGAGTCCCAGACCCCCTCGGGCTCTCAGAGCAGTGCCAGTTGGGTGCACAAGGTAGAAGAGGTAGAGAGGGTGACCGGTAGCAACACCAGTGTCAAGGTAGAAAAGGATGCAGTTAGGGAAGATACCGAGGAGGTTGACCCTGGTACGAGACTTCAAAGGGAAGATACTGGGCAGAGAATTGCTCTGGTTGACCCGATAGGAAGTGGAGTACAGAGCAGTCAGGGTCGACTGCTCCAGGGGATAGAGGAATTGACGGTGAACCCCTTAGGGTTGAGTTGGAGTCGAGGAATGTGGTTCGACAGGGTGTTGGAGGTGCAGAGAGTTCAGAGGACGATCTGGTGGAAGTTGCTAATGGTTTAGAGAAGGCAGACTGAGGGCTGTGGGGTTGATGAGGTAACAAGGGACACTTGGTATGGGGGTAAAGTATTAATAAGGTATGTTATCTGTTACAGGTATTTATCCCAGGTATGTATGGTGTGAGGCTGATTTTCACCCCTGGTATTTAGGCTTGACGTATGATTTAAGGCTAGTGCTTCAGCTAACTATGATTAGTTAGGCTTGATCGCACGCAACAGTAATTGGTTCCATGGTATGATGTCAGCTTGATCGCTCACTGGGTTTATCAAAGGGGGGGCATGTTGGATAACGAGTTTGTGTGTTATAGGAAGTTCAAGGTTATAACATAGGTTCTATCGGCATTGGCTTAACAAGGAATACGGGTACACACACACGGTTACGGGAACTTAGGCTAATTGGAGAAGAGCTGAATAGCGGTCTTCTTGAGTTGTTAGTTGATGGTGAGTAGACGTGTTTTCTGTTGTGTCTCTTCAAACCCTTCATCTAACAGACATGGTGAATAATTATGAAATAACAGACAGCAATATCAACAGTAATTCTATGGTTATGCTGAAAAACAAAATTTATCTATCTCTCTCACCAAAGAGCAAATGTTTTTTTTTCGGCCGAAATTCTTTTCTAGTGTGTACGCAACCATCGGCCGACAAAGGGAACAACTCCAATATGAACGATTTTTTGATCAAAAATTGTTCTAGTGTGTACGCAGCTTTACGCCACATTTGTACACATTTCACATTTAATTTTTTATTCAAATCGAATTGTAAAAAGTTCAACAAACTAGGCATATTATTAATAAAGTAAACGAAATTCCTTGATTAAAAATATGTGAGTCCTCGCTTTATTTGACTGTATGTTAACATTTTTTTATCCTCCACTACAACTCCACGATTTCTAACCATAAATTACTTTTTTGTGTTCAATACATTCAGATAACTGTCTTTGTTCAATTGATTAATTCGTTTGTTTAAACCTTTTGAGCTAAACTTGTTTCCTTTTTCTCCCCAACAGTAATAGGATTTACAGTTAAGCGCAACAATTCCATCTTCGGTAAACTCCTCTTTAAACAATCCAGGTGTTCTTTTTCCATGTTTTAGCACTTTTTCGCAACAGTCTTGCATGTTCCATTCTAAACCCATTGTTTTGATCCTTAAAAACTTATCCCTATGTTTGTCACAGTATGGTCGTGGAAACCAATCACCATATTCGTTGTAAAACTCTTTTTTCATACTTGGTTTTACCAGTGTTTCTAATGTTCCGCTCAGTGCCATGTATGCGCTATCTGTATCCATTTAAACATACTGGAAATCGCTTCTGTCAATATATCTATAAATAAAAAGATTGTTTCGATTATTTGGAAGTTTGTCTACTGTTTAAGTTAACTATAAGGTTTACTAGTAGGGAATTAGGTTTTACTTACTTATGCATAATAATAGTAGGGAATTAGGTTTTACTTACTTATCCATAAAGTCGTAGTAAAACTGTAGCATTCTCAGTTTAGCATACTGTAGCACGGAGAAACCCAAGTGTACTGGAACATTCATAGTTAGCTGAAATGATGGTGATAATGATTACCAAAGTAAACTTTAAGAATATAAATTTTGAATTGAAAAATAATTGTTTTTAAAAATTTACCAATTGTTTAGCGGTTACGATTTCATAGAAATCATCTGCTATCTCTTCCATGGAAATGAATTTGTTCCCTCTGGTACGAAATGAAGCTTTTCTGGCACCTTCGATGAACTTGATGTTGGTGTGTTTTTCTTTATCAGTGATTGTTTTTCCATAAGCAGCATTTCCTACCAACTTGCTAGTAGTAGCGAGTAATTCTTGACTAGGGTCCGCATCTCCCATTCTCCCAGAGTCTGAAACTGATGTTCCAAAAGCTTCAAAAGCTTTTCTAGGAATATATTTTATCAGCTGGTAGACTTTGGTGACTTTCAATCCCTGTTTCAAGTACCACTTCAACAAAGGGCTCATTAGCAATATCTTATTTTCGAACATACTTCCAACTAGTGAGCGTTGAGGAGTCTTTAGAAAACCTTCGGCTTCAGCAAAGACTTTCATTTCATCACTCAAGTGTTCTTTGGTTAACATCGTATTTTTAAAAATTGGGGGCATTTCGGAGAACTTTTCTTTCATTTCCTTAGGAACTTCAATGTTGCATTCAACAAATCCAAAGAATTCCTCTGATTGAACTCTCTCCAACACTTCTTCTTGATTCAACTTTTTCCAAGTATTTTAGGGTAGAAAGAATTGTAAAACGTGTTGACAAATTTTTGTAAAGTTGTATGAGTTTTTACACGTTTCATCCACTCACAATCCTGAATCGAGATTACGGTGTAACCTAGTGCTCGGAGATATTCTTCATTTTCCATTGTAGTTTTAAACAGATTTGCTTTTGATTTTCTTCCACTAGCTTGAAACTCTTGCTCTTCAGCGTTGTTATAAGAGCAGTTGTGTCCGTGTCAAAAACACCCATGGAATTGAAAGACGTGACGATTTTCAACACAGAACCCATCAACTGGTAATCTTCGCTGTCCAAGAACAACTTCTCCCCCGTTGAGCTGATGTCTGATATTGATTTTTTTTGAAAACATTTGGAACTGTAACCAGCCATGCCATGCCATGCCATGCCATGCCTTGCTAAATTTTACTGGTTCAGCGACAAAGGAGTTTTCGATTTTTCTTCTTCAAGGATAACCAGTAGGCATTGATTGCATCATACATCATAAATAGAGCGCATTTGCATCAACTCCATAGATTCTATCACAAACTTTTGCTTCTTTTCCCAACCAATGTTCTCTAATTTTAGTTATACCTTTTCCGTGATATCTATGCATCACTAGACTTGGTCCTCCAACTATGTTTTTCTTTATTAGAGGATAAAGTTCCGCATTGCAGATGTCAATCAGACAAATTGGGAGAGTCTGTCAAAATGAGTTACCAAGTTCATGGAAATCCAAGTATGTAGAGAGGTATGGAGGGGGTGGTTGGGGAGCTTTGTTGAACATCCATCGAATCGCTAATCCTGGTAAAGATATACCATCTTTTAACATATCAATCTTATGCTCTCTGTAGATCGATCTTTGTCTTTCCAACGCTTGAACAAATGGTTTTACATCCAAGTTGTTGTACCATTTTAAAAAATCCCTCATCGTCTTCATGTTGTTATCTTCCCACGCTTTTCGACAAATCATGGACTCTTCTTCACTGATGTTTTTTTGTTTTAAAGAACTGTAAAAAGCTTCTCTTGGAGGTAGATGTTCTTGATTAAGTTGTTCCAAGTCTTTCATCCATTCATAAAGAAAAAATCCTTTTCCAGCTTCGCATTTGTATGCTTTGAGATACATTTCATAGCTGTATCCAGGAGCGATGAAGTTTGTACAATCTAAAAACAAAAAGATCCTATTCCGATAACAGGCATTTTGTTCCCTTTTTTTATAACAAAATCGAAATCTTTGTCGGAGACATCTCTCAATTTTTGAAGCAGTTTTCCTTTCATCACATTGACATCATAAGTCTGTGAATTGAAACCTATAATAGGGAGTTTTTTCATATAGCTGTACAATTCATCCAGAACTTTCTCAGGTCCTGTTCTCCATCTGAAACGATTCTGTTCATAATCACTACGAAACTTTTCTTCAGCTTTTTCCAGTCGTTGTAATTCACCTTCTATCTGTTTTATGATTCGCGAAAATTGTTTTTCCAATCGGTTATACAATTCTTCACTAATCTCTTCCAAGTATTGAATGAACTTTCCAACGCATTCATCATCATCTCCGTTATTGACAATACAACGTGGGTTGACGAAGTCCGGTATGTTTGATCAAATTGCAATACTTAAAAGCTTATGTTCGTTAGTGTAAAAGGTTGTGTCTGTATCTCGATCTTTTTCGCAATTAGGTAACAAACACTTTATATCGAATGTTGCAAAAAACGGATAGTATCTCAAAGAATCATCTGACCCGATATCTATCCTGAATTGAATCTCCAGTTTATCAAATATTGTAGCACTAGGAGCATATTGTCCTCCAAAAAACTCCATAGCTGTTGCGTCTGAGATTGAACATGTGTCTTTTCAGATTCCCCAATCTGTCATAAAAAGCAGAACACGTTGAACATCTGTAGGCTCTGACATATCCTTCCAAGTTTGTAATAAGGCTGAAGTGATTGATATAAAGATCCAGATATAGATTTTCCTTGTAACTGGAGTTTGAATTCCAAATAACTGTTGAAGTCATGTCATCATTTAGAGAAAACACTGTTATCTTCAGTTGAAATGCTTTTTCCAAAAGCAATAAATCAGCCTCTGTTACTCATTTCTCATCATACTCTTCAGTACTATCGCCATAGATGAAACTATGATATTGTAGTTGGTACTCCTTCACCTCCTTAACTATTGGGTCTTTTGCAAATCCACTGTTTTTTTAAGTTCTTTGTGTAACGCTAGAAATCTGAAAAAACAAAGCTTGTCAGTAATTCGTATTCCTTTTGTGTTTTTTAACATGGTTTGTATGTGTCTGTTGTTGATGAGGTGAGGGGGTAGATGCATTGGTGGTGATCCAACTTTTCCCATTCCGAGTAGGTTGTAGAAATAAAACAAAATGTTTGTGATCAGCATCAATCTTCAAGTCGTATTTGGCCTCCGTCTCAAGCTATTAGTACGATGATCAGTCTCCATAACATCAACAAAAAAGTCATCAAGCTATCCTTCAGTTTCAATCAATTTAGCTTTCGGATATACAGTAGCATTGTTTGATGATGAGTGAAAGTATCGGAGTTCACCATCATTTTTATTTTCTAGTATACAACCTACGCTACAGTTGACTTTTGCTCTCGAGCTCAATTGTCCCCAAATTTTTTTCAGCAATTCTAACACTCCTAAATCATGATAGTCATTTTGGTAGGTATCGGCTTGATCTCTTGGAATCCCATACCAAAGTCTTACATTTAAAAGTTCTATGACTTTTCCTGCTCTGTGTTTGGTTTTCATAGCACCCCAATATTTGGCTATCAGATCATCCCATTCTTCATCATGAAAAGTTGGAGCTTCGCTATCATCAACAATACCTAAAGTCGATACTCGAGTAGGTCGTTCAAAATTTAAATCTTCCATTTCTTGTTCTTCTTGTTCTTGTTCTTCTTGTTCCTGTTTTTCTTGTTCTTGTTCTTCTTGTTCTTGTTCTTGTTCTTATTCTTCTTCTTCTTCTTCTTCTTCTTCTTCTTCCTGTTCTTTTTCTTGTTCTTTTTCTTCTTCTTTTTCTTCTTCTTCTTCCTGTTCTTCTTCTTCTTCTTCCTGTCCTTCTTCTTCTTCCTCTTCCTGTTTTTTCTCTTCTTCCTCTTGCTGTTCTTCCTCTTCCTGTTCTTCCTCTTCCTGTTCTTCCTCCTCCTCTTCTTCTTCTTCCTCTTCCTGTTCTTCTTCTTCTTCCTGTTCTTTTTCTTCTTCCTGTTCTTCTTCTTCCTGTTCTTCTTCTTCTTCTTCCTGTTCTTCTTCTTCTTCCTGTTGTTGTTCGTCTTCTTCTTCTTCTTCTTCCTGTTCTTCTTCTTCTTCTTCTTCCTGTTCTTCTTCTTCCTGTTCATCTTCTTCTTCCTGTTCATCTTCTTCTTCCTGTTCATCTTCTCCTTCCTGTTCTTCTTCTTCTTCCTGTTCTTCTTCTTCTTCTTCCTGTTCTTTTTCTTCTCCCTGTTCTTCTTCTTCTTCTTCTTCTTCTTCTTCTTCCTGTTCTTCTTCTTCTTCCTGTTCTTCTTCTTCCTGTTCTTCTTCTTCTTCCTGTTCTTCTTCTTCCTGTTCATCTTCTTCTTCCTGTTCATCTTCTTCTTCCTGTTCATCTTCTTCTTCCTGTTCTTCTTCTTCTTCCTGTTCTTCTTCTTCCTGTTCTTCTTCTTCCTGTTCTTCTTCTTCCTGTTCTTCTTCTTCCTGTTCTTCTTCTTCTTCTTCCTGTTCTTCTTCTTCCTGTTCATCTTCTTCTTCCTGTTCATCTTCTTCTTCCTGTTCATCTTCTTCTTCCTGTTCTTCTTCTTCTTCTTCTTCTTCTTCTTCTTCTTCCTGTTCTTCTTCTTCCTGTTCATCTTCTTCTTCCTGTTCATCTTCTTCTTCCTGTTCTTCTTCTTCTTCTTCTTCCTTTTCCTGTTCTTCTTCTTCTTCCTGTTCTTCTTCTTCCTGTTCATCTTCTTCTTCCTGTTCATCTTCTTCTTCCTGTTCATCTTCTTCTTCCTGTTCATCTTCTTCTTCTTCCTGTTCATCTTCTTCTTCCTGTTCTTCTTCTTCTTCCTGTTCTTCTTCCTGTTCTTCTTCTTCCTGTTCTTCTTCTTCCTGTTCTTCTTCTTCTTCTTCTTCTTCTTCCTGTTCTTCTTCCTTTTCCTGTTCTTCTTCCTGTTCTTCTTCTTCCTGTTCTTCTTCTTCCTGTTCTTGTTGTTCTTCTTCTTCTTCTTCCTGTTCTTCTTCTTCTTCTTCTTCTTCCTGTTCTTCTTCCTGTTCTTCTTCTTCCTGTTCTTCTTCTTCTTCCTGTTCTTCTTCTTTTTCCTGTTCTTCTCTTCTTCCTGTTCTCCTCCTCCTCCTCCTCCTCCTCCTCCTTCTTCTTCATTATCCATCATTGGTCCATTCTCATTTTCTTCAACTACATCCTCCACAACTGGCTCTATATCTTGGACTATTATGCTAGTGTCTGGTGCTGAACCTTCAGCAACAAAACATATTTGATTGATTGTTTCATCAGGTAAACGAAAACAAATGAGATTTTCTTCTAGCCATTTCCAATTAGGGCAAATTCCAGGGTTTTTTCTTCTACATTCTCCTCCTGATAATTTAAATCTTGTCTACAATAGAAATGTTAACACATATTGGTTCTTCTGTAAAACACTGACATACATTTTGTATAATATGTAACAGGAAAAAATGTCTCAAACATTATTATCAATTAATTTAAAAAAAAACTTACTGTGTGCTATGGGATTGAATCCTAACTTTTTCTTTTACATTCAACCCCTGTTGTTTTGACTCTTGTCTACAATAGAGTGGTATTTGTATTATTGCTACTGTTTTATGGAATTAGGAAAAGAATGTCTCAAACATTATTATTAGTAGTAATATATGAGCAGATCTCCCTACCAAGTGTTTTTTTGTGGATTTGATCTTGGAGTTTAGGCAATGGGTTACGACGTTGGATGAATTCGCCGAGTTTATATTGTATTTCATTTGAGGGGTACTTGAGTGGCATTTGAGTGGCATTTAAGTGGCATTTGAGTTTTGATTATTTTTTACCTAATTTGAACTCATATGGTAGTTAGATTTTGAATGTATGGCATTTAAGTTTTTGATAATTTTTTACATAACTCGAACTCATATAGTATTTTGAGAGAGAGGAGAGAGAAGTTATATCTAGCTTGAATAAATACATTGATTAAAAATGAATCAATATATGATTATATACATTTATTACATAATAAGCAGGGGTAAACCTTCCCATATAATATAGCTAGAGTCAGTAAAGACTAAGTATTACAAAGCACCAGGTCTTGTAATGATAATCAATGCAAAGTCTTTTTCTTTACATTGCATCTTAAAAAATCCTCAAATTAGCTTCTATATGGTTAAAATTTACAGTGTTTGGGAAATAATTGTAATAGAAAACATTATATCTATTAAAATTTACTGTAAATTTTATGTAGTACAACGCACTATAATCTTCATTTATTCACTTGAGACTACATATCATCAGCATTTTGAGATCAAGTCTATATATATATACGATGAATGATTTTTTGTATTATATATATAGTTATAGTAACTATTCTAAAAAGAAGACTATTATGAAGGTTTTTATTTAAGCCAAAGTAGGTTCGGTAGATACTCCATCAGAACACACTCGTCTTTTAGCATAAAAATACGTGAGTCCTCGCTTTATTTGCTTGTATGTCAACATTTTTTGATCCTTTACTACAAATCCTCGATTTTTACCCATAAACGACTTTTTTGTGTTCAATACATTTAGATAACTGTCTTTGTTCAATTGATTAATTCGTTTGTTCAAACCTTTTGAGCTAAACTTGTTTCCTTTTTCTCCCCAGCAATAATAGGATTTAGAGTTAAGAGCAACAATTCCATCTCCGGTAAATTCCTCTTTAAACAATCCAGGTGTTCTTTTTCCATGTTTTAGTACTTTTTCACAACATTCTTGCATGCTCCATTCTAAACCCATTGTTTTGATTCTTAAAATTTCATCTCTATGTTTGTCACAGTATGGTCGTGGAAACCAATCACCATATTCATTGTAAAACTCTTTTTTCATACTTGGTTTTACCAGTGTTTCTAATGTTCCGCTCAACGCCATGTATGCGCTATCTGTATCCATTTCAACATATTGGAAATCACTTCTGTCAATATATCTATAAATAAAAAGATTGCTTCAATTATTTTGGAAGTTTTACTTACTTATACATGATAATAGTAGGGGATTAGGTTTTACTTACTTATCCATAAAGTCGTAGTAAAACTGTAGCATTCTCAGTTTAGCATACTGTAGCACGGAGAAACCCAAGTGTACTGGAACATTCATAGTTAGCTGAAATGATGGTGATACTGATTAGCAAAGTAAACTTGTGGAATATAAATTTTGAATTGCAAAATAATTGTTTTAAAACTTACTAGCTGTTTACAGGTTACGATTTCATAAAAATCATCTGCTATCTCTTCCATGGCGATAAATTTGTTTCCTCTGATACGAAATGAAGCTTTTCTGGCGCCTTCGATGAACTTGATGGTGGTATGTTTTTCTTTATCAGTGATTGTTTTTCCATAAGCAGCATTTCCTACCAACTTGCTAGTAGTAGCGAGTAATTCTTGACTAGGGTCTGCATCTCCCATTCTCCTAGCGTCTGAAACCGATGTTCCAAAAGCTTCAAAAGCTTTTCTAGGAATATATTCTATTAGCTGATAAACTTTGGTGACTTTCAATCCTTGTTTCAAGTACCATTTCAACAAAGGACTCATTAGCAATATCTTATCTCCGTACATACTTCCAACTAATGAGCATTGAGGAGTCTTTAAAAAACCTTCGGCTTCAGCAAAGACTTTCATTTCATCGCTCAAGTGTTCTCTGGTTAACATCGTATTTTTAAAAATCGGAGGCATTTCGGAGAACTTTTCTTCCTCTTCCTCAGGAACTTCGATGTCACATTCAACAAATCCGAAGAATTCTTCTGATTGAACTCTCTCCAACACTTCTTCTTGATTCAGATTTTTTTCAAGTATTTTAGGGTAGAAAGAATTGTAAAACGTGTTGACAAATTTTTGTAAATTTGTATGAGTTTTTACACGCTTCATCCAGTCACACTCCCAAATCGAGATTACAGTGTAACCTAATGCTCGAAGATATTCTTCATTTTCCATCGTAGTTTTAAACAGATTTGCTTTTGATTTTCTTCCACTAGCTTGAAGCTCTTGCTCTTTAGCGTTGTTATAAGAGCAGTCGTGTCCATGCCAAAAACATCCGTGGAATTGAAAGACATGACGATTTTCAACACAGAAACCATCAACTGGTAATCCTCGCTGTCCGAGAGTAACTTCTCCTCCATTGAGCTGATGTCTGATATTGATTTTTTTTGAGAACATTTGGAACTGTAACCAGCTATGAGCTATCTTGCTAAATTTTACTGGTTCAGCGACAAAGGAGTTTTCGATTTTTCTTCTTCGAGGATAGCCAGTAGGCATTGATTGCATCATACACCATAAATAGAGCGCATTTGCATCAACTCCATAGATTCTATCACAAATCTTTGCTTCTTTTCCCAACCAATGTTCTCTAATTTTAGTTATACCTTTTTCGTGATATCTATGCATCACTAGACTTGGCCCACCAACTATATTTTTCTTTATTAGAGGATAAAGTTCTGCATTGCAGTTGTCAAGCAGACAAATTGGGAGAGTCTGACGAAACGAGTTACCAAGTTCATCAAAATTCAAGTATGTAGAGAGGTATGGAGGGGGTGGTTGAGGAGCTTTGTTAAACATCCATCGAATCGCTAATCCTGGTAAAGATATACCATCTTTTAACATATCAATCCCATGCTCTCTGTAGATCGATCTTTGTCTTTCCAACGCTTGAACAAATGGCTTTACATCCAAGTTGTTGTACCATTTTAAAAAATCCCTCATTGTCTTCATGTCGTTATTTTTCCATGCTTCTTGACAAATTATGTACTCTTCTTCACTGATATTCTTTTGTTTTAAAGAACTGTAAAAAGCTTCTCTTGGAGGTAGATGTTCTTGATTAAGTTGTTCCAAGTCTTTCATCCATTCATAAGGAAAAAATCCTTTTCCGGCTTCACATTTGTATGCTTTGAGATACATTTCATAGCTATATCCAGGAGCGATGAAGTTTGTACAATCTAAAAACAAAAAAGATCCTATTCCGATAACAGGCATCTTGGTTCCTTTTTTTATAACAAAATCAAAATCTGTGTCGGAGACATCTTTCAATTTTTGAAGCAGTTTTCCTTTCATCACATTGACATCATAAGTCTGTGAATTGAAACCTAGAATAGGGAGTTTTTTCATATAGCTGTACAAATCATCCAGAACTTTTTCAGCTCCTGTTCTACGTCTGAAACGATTTTTTTCAAAATCACTACGAAACTTTTCTTCAGCTTCTTCCAGTCGTTGTAATTCACCTTCTATCTGTTTTATGATTCGCGAAAAGTGTTTTTCCAATCGGCTATATGATTCTTCACTAATATCATCCAAGTATTCAATGAACTTTCCAACGCATTCATCATCATCCCCATTATTGACAATACAACACGGGTTGTTGAAGCCTGGTACGTTTGAACAAATTGAAATACTTAAAAGTTTATGCTCATTCGTGTAAATGGTTGTGTCTGTATCTCGATCTTTTTCGCAATTAGGTAACAAACACTCTATGTCAAATGTTGCAAAAAATGGATAGTATCTCAAGGAATCATCTGACCCGATATCTATCCCGAATTGAACCTTCAGTTTGTCAAATATTGTAGCAGTAGGACTGTATTGCCCTCCAGAAAACTGCATAGTTGTTGCCTCTGAGATTGAACATCTATGTCTTTTCAGATTCCCCAATCTATCATAACAAGTAGAACAGGTTGGACATCTGTAGGCTTTGACATATCCTTCCAAGTTTGTAATAAGACTGAAGTGATTGATATAAAGATCCAAATATAGATTCTCCTTATAACTGGAGTTTGAATTCCAAATAACTGTTGAAGTCATATCATCATTTAAAGAAAACACTGTTATCTTCAGTTGAAATGCTCGCTCCAAAAGCAATAAATCAGCTTCTGTCACTCCTTTCCCATCACACCTTTTACCACTATCACCATAGATGAAACTATGATATTGTTGTTGGTACTCCTTCACCTCCTTAATTATCGGATCTTTTGCAATTCCACCGTTTTTTTGTAGTTCTTTGTGTAATGCTAGACATCTAAAAAAACAAAGATTGTCGGTAATTCGTTTTCCTTTTGTGTTTTTTAACATGGTTCGTATGTGTCTGTTGTTAAGGAGGTGAGAGGGTAAATGCTCTGGTGGTGATCCAACTTTTCCCATTCCGAGTAGTTTGTAGAAATAAAACGAAATGTTTGTGATTAACATCAATCTCCAAGTCGTATTTGGTCTCCGTCTCAAGCTATTTGTACGATGATGAGTCTCCATAACATCAACAAAGAAGTCATCAAGATCTCCTTCAGTTTCAATCAGTTTAGCTTTTGGATATACGGTAGCATTGTTTGATGATGAGTGAAAGTATCGGAGTTCACCATCATTTTTATTTTCTAGTATACAACCTACGCTACAGTTGACTTTTGCTCTCGAGCTCAATTGTCTCCAAACTTTTTTTAGCAATTCTAACACTCTTGAATCATGATAGTCATTTTGGTAGGTATCAGCTTGGTCTCTTGGAATCCCATCCCAAAGTCTTACATTTAAAAGTTCTATGACTTTTCCAGCTCTATGTTTCGTTTTCATAGCTCCCCAATATCTAGCTATCAAATCATCCCATTCTTCATCTTGAAAAGTTGGAGCTGTGCTATCATCAACAATACCTATGGTTGATGCTCGGCTAGGTCTTTCAAAATTTAAATCTTCCATTTCTTCTTGTTCTTCCTCTTGTGCTTCTTCCTCTTCTTCTTCTTCTTCTTCTTCTTCTTCTTCTTCTTCTTCTTCATTTTCTATCATTGGATCATTCTCATTTTCTTCAACTATCTCCTCCACAACCGGCTCTATATCTTGAGCTATTATGCTAGTCTTTGGTGGTGAAGGCTCAGCACCAAATCCTATTTGATTGATTGTTTCATCGGGTAAACGAAAACAAATGAGATTTTCTTCTAACCATTTCCAATTAGGGGAAATTTCAGGGTTTTTTTCTTCTACATTCTCCTCCCGATAATTTAAACTTTGTCTACAATAGAAATGTTAACACATAATAGTTGTTCTATAAAACATTCACATACATTTTATATAAAATGTAACAGAAGAAAAAAAATGACTTAAACACCATTATCAATTAATTTTTAAAATGGAATTAGGAAAAAAGACTCAAACATTATTATTAGTTAAGTTTTTAAAAACTTACTGTGTACTATGACATGAATTCCCAACTCCCTCTTTTACATTAATTCTCTGATATTCTGAGTCCTGTCTACAATAAAGAGATAACGCATTATTTTTGCTGATTCATGAGATGAGTATAAAAAAAACAGCAAAAAAATCACTCTACTAATGTTATTAATTTATGATTTTAAAAACTTACTGCTTATCAAAGGCTATTGTATTTTCAGTAGTTGCTGAAACTTGAAAAGTTGAAGGTTTGTCTTGAAAAGCATTTTCAAGTTCCATCTCCATTTCATTTTCATATTCAGCATTGCATTCATCATTCATGTATTCATTATCAGCGTTTGAAAAACTGATATCATTTTGATTTTTCATGAGCCATTCCCATTCGTTATGTATGTCTACATCAGTATCATCCTCTTCTGTTTCCATAGCACTATAATAACAATAAAATCATTACTTTTTAATAGAAGTGACAATAGCACATAAAAAGGTAAGTTAAATGTCTCAGCTAATAAATTTTACCTTATGAATAAAACTCCTAGTAGTCAGTTGGTATATTATATAGTAGATGTTGAGGCTTCAGTTACTATTGTTAGAACGAGTGATTTATTGTGTGAAAGCATTACTTTTTAAGTAGACAAAAAATTAAGTGAGATAATTAAGTCAGATAATTAAGTCTTAAGTTCAATGAAAATTTTCAAATTCACACAGAAAAACTTTTAATAGTCAGTGGATGTAGTAGTAGATGTTGCTCCTCCGATCGCTGTTGTAGAACTGGATGCTTTCTGTGTGAAAACAGTGGCTATTAAATAGGTAAAGTTGCACTGGTTGAACTCTATGAATACCAACCTTCTTTATAATATAACTATGAATCAGAATTTTGTCCACGCGAAAACCAATGCTTTCGCGGGAATAAATAATTTATTTTCACGCGAATGGAAACCGTTGCTTTCGCGGGAATAAAGACTTTGTTTTCACGCGAATGGAAACCGTTGTCTTCGCGGGAATAAATAATTTATTTTCACGCGAATAGAAACTGTTGCTTTCGCGGGAATACAAATTTTATTTTCACACTGATACAAACCAATGCTTTCGCGGGAATAAATACTTTATTTTCACGCGAAGGGAAACCGTTGCTTTCGCGGGAATAAATAATTTATTTTCACACGAATAGAAACTGATGCTTTCGCGGGAATACAAATTTTATTTTCACGCGGATACAAACCAATGCTCCCGCGGGAATAAATAATTTATTTTCACACGAATGGAAACTGTTGTTTTCGCGGGAATAAATACTTTGTTTTCACGCGAATGGAAACCGTTGTTTTCGCGGGAATAAATAATTTATTTTCACGCGAATAGAAACTGTTGCTTTCGCGGGAATACAAATTTTATTTTCACGCGAATACAATCCAATGCTTTCGCGGGAATAAATAAATTATTTCCACGCGAATAGAAACTGTTGCTTTCGCGGGAATACAAATTTTATTTTCACGCGGATACAATCCAATGCTTTCGCGGGAATAAATACTTTATTTTCACGCGAATGGAAACCGTTGCTTTCGCGGGAATAAATAATTTATTTTCACGCGAATAGAAACTGTTGCTTTCGCGGGAATACAAATTTTATTTTCACGCGGATACAAACCAATGCTTTCGCGGGAATAAATACTTTATTTTCACGCGAATGGAAACCGTTGCTTTCGCGGGAATAAATAATTTATTTTCACGCGAAAGCATTGGTTTGTATTCGCGTGAAAATAAAATTTGTATTCCCGCGAAAGCAACAGTTTCTATTCGCAGGAAAATAAATTATTTATTCCCGCGAAAGCAACGGTTTCCCTTCGCGTGAAAATAAAGTATTTATTCCCGCGAAAACATTGGTTTGTATCCGCGTGAAAATAAAATTTGTATTCCCGCGAAAGCAACAGTTTCTATTCGCGTGAAAATAAATTATTTATTCCCGCGAAAACATTGGTTTGTATCCGCGTGAAAATACAATTTGTATTCCCGCGAAAGCAACAGTTTCTATTCGCGTGAAAATAATTTATTTATTCCCGCGAAAGCATTGGATTGTATTCGCGTGAAAATAAAATTTGTATTCCCGCGAAAGCAACAGTTTCTATTCGCGTGAAAATAAATTATTTATTCCCGCGAAAACATTGGTTTTCGCGTGGACAAAATTGTGATTCATAGTTATATTATAAAGAAGGTTGGTATTCATAGAGTTCAACCAGTGCAACTTTAGCTATTTAAGAGCCACTGTTTTCACACAGAAAGCATCCAGTTCTACAACAGTGAGCGGAGAAGCAACATCTACTACACCTTCCATTGCAACTACTAGGAGCTATCTCTTTATAAAAGGTAAAATTTAAAAAAATTATTATTCCCTACCTAGCAAAGATCAAAATTAGTTTAGCTATAATGTAAAGTATGAAATAAATAATCTTTTAGTTCCACATTAAAAGCTGAATTATATATTATTTCTTTTTTAGAATACTATGGAGGATTTTTCTGCTTCTTACACGGATTTAAAGCCAGTCGAAAACAAACAAAAAACATTCAAAACACCCTCCAAAAGAAAAAACTCTAACTCTGTCACAAAAGAAGCAACAATAAAGAGACGAGCTCTTCCAAAACTGGTTTTACCCACAACATCAAACAATATGGAACAAAAAGAATTGCTCACTGATGCTGACAGAGCTCTCAAGATGGCCAAATCTCTCCAAAAATGGAAGGCATGTGATTTGAAAAAGATTGGAGGGTTTCTTACACTAGCATCACTTCCTGTTCCATCAGTTTTGCAAATCGTTTCTATTGAACAGAGTACTGGTGCATACGGAAATTACTACATTCTCACTTATCTTGATAATTCAACTGGAGCGAGTTTTCAAAAAGTTGTTTGCCCAAGTAGAGTAGTTGAAAGCTTCAATGTTAATAACTACCCATTACCTTTCAACATTTTGTACTTGGGTGAGATGGAAAATTCAAAAAAACCAGAGACTACTTACTACAATGTTAATCGTATCAGCACAAAACGCTTAACCACAATGGAAGCTACTGCTGAAGCTGAAAAACTGAGAAAAATGAGTGAAGAAGAACTCAAACTCGCTTACGACATCGAGTATCTCAGCAATTTCAAAGATTGTTCCATTTTTGCTTACATCGAAGTTGTAGAAAGATTCATTCCTTTCCGATTCAATGGAGAAGAATCCATTGTAAATTGCATTCGCTATGTCGCTGAAAAGAATGGAAAAAGAGAGACGAGAACGCTTTTACTACCGATCAGATACAACGAGGAAGCTAAAAGATGTGCACCTGGTGTGATGATTTACAAAGGAAAAAAACAGAGTAAGAATGGAAATCCTATTCCATACCACAATGTTGTCTTCATTTCTTCAACCAACGCTAGTGATTGGGAGCAATATTGCACACAAACAAATTCCAATGAGGTGCTAACAAAAACGAATAATGAGGATGAAGTTCTTAAGGAATTTCTAGAAAACGAATTACAAGATTTTGATGAACAGCTTGGTGTTGATGGTATGTAAACTCAATATCAAATGCTGACAACAGGTAGTCTCAAGCGGATAATGAATGTATAAAAAAACCTGTGTATTAATTGACACTACAAGTTGTACTATTTTGTATTACTTTCTATTTACTTGATTGACATTACAAGTTGTACTGTTTTGTATTACTTACTATTTAGTGACTCTAACTATATTATATGGAGAGATTTTCCCTACTTATTATACAATAAAATGTATATAATCATATATTGTTTCATAGAAAAGTCTAAAGGTTCTCAAGTGATTGACTCACCAAAAGTTCCGGTTTGCAAAACATTTGAAGATCTTCCTATCCCAAGCATTATACGAGTGACTGGTGTGATACATCCATCAAGTAAGGAGAAGTGTAGATATTCTCAAGTTTGCTACCATGATCCTTCAGATATAAATGAACTCGAACCCAAAATACTTTTTTGTCCAGTTGAAATAGCTAAAAACTTCAGCTGTGATGATTACCCCCCTCCGTTTAACGTTGTATATTTGGGTAGAAAGGGAAAACCAAAAAATAAAAGTGTTCTTTGGTATGATGTCAGACGTGTTACCACACCTCATTTGAGGATTTTTTAAGATGCGACGTAAAGGAAAAGACTTTGCATTGATTATCATTACAAGACCTGGTGCTTTGTATTACTTAGTCTTTACTGGCTCTAGCTATATTATATGGGAAGATTTACCCCTGCTTATTATGTAATAAATGTATATAATTATGTAAAAAATTATCAAAACTTGAATGCCATACATTCAAAATCTATATACCATATAAGTTCAAATTAAGTAAAAAAATAATCAAAACTCAAATGCCACTCAAATGTCACTCAAGTACCCCTCAAATAAAATACAATATAAACTCGGCTTCAAATTAAGTAAAAAAATAATCAAAACTCAAATGCCACTTAAATGCCACTCAAATGCCACTCAAATGAAATACAATATAAACTCGGCGAATTCACCCAACGTCGTAACTCATTGCATAACCCCCAAGATCAAATCCACAAAAAAACACTTGGTAGGGAGATCTGCTCATATATTACTACTATTATTAGTTAAGTTTTAAAAACTTACTGTGTGGTATGGGATGAATTCCCAACTCTCTCTTTTACATTCATTCCCTGATATTCTGACTCTTGTCTACAATAGAAAGATATTCGTATGATTTTTGCTGATTCATAAGATGTATATAGAAAAAACCAGCAAAAAGAATTACTCTACTAACATTACTAATTTATGATTTAAAAACTTACTGCATGCTAAGAGCTATAGTATTTTCAGTAGATGATGAAACTTGAAAAGACAAAGGTTTGTCTTGAAAATCATTTTCAAGTTCAATCTCCATTTCAATTCTATATTCAGCATTGTATTCATCATCTATGTATTCATTATCAGCGTTTGAAAAACTGATATTATTTCGATTTTTCATGAGCCATTCCCATTCCTTATGTATGTTTACATCAGTATCCTCCTCTTCCGTTTCCATAGTGCTATAATAACAATAACATCATTATTTTTTAATAGAAGTAACAATAGTACATAGAGAGGTAAGTTAAATGACTCAGCTAATAAAAAATTATTATTTTGTAATTTCTTACCTTGTGAATAAAACTCCTAGTAGTCAGTCAGTTGGTATATTATATAGTTAATGTTGAGTCTTCAGTTACTGTTGTTAGAATGGTTGATTTATTGTGTGAAAGCACTACTTTTTAAATAGCCAAAGTCCGTCTGATTATCATGTCTCGAGTTCAATGAAAACTTATCGATTCACACAGAAAACTTTTAATAGTTAGTGGATGTAGTAGTAGATGTTTACCCTTCGAACGATGTTGTTGAAATGGATGCTTTCTGTGTGAGAGCACTGCTTCTTAAATACCCTAGGATGACTGTGCAAAACAGTATGTGGAAAATTCTGGGTATATTCGCCTGAAAAAGAGACTTTTATTTACTGTTATTCGCGTGAAAATAAGTTTTTAATTCCCGCGAAAACATTGGTTTTATTCGTGTGAAAATAAACTTTTTATTCCTGCAAAAACATTGGTTTTTATTCGCGTGAAAATAAATTTTTTATTTCTGCAAAAACATTGGTCTTTATTCGCATGAAAATAAATTTTCTATTCCCGCGAAAAAATTGTTTTGTATTCGCGTGAAAATAAATTTTTTATTTCCGCAAAAACATTGGTTTTTATTTGCGTGAAAATAAATTTTTTATTCCCGCGAAAGCATTGTTTTTTATTTCGCGTGAAAAACAGGTTTTTTTTCGTTGAACTCAATCCGTGTCAATTGGTGCAAGTTTAGCTATTTAAGAGGTGAGGGTCTCAGACAGAAAGCATCCAGTTCAACAACAGTGAGCGAAGGAGCAACATCTACTACACCTTCCATTGCAACTACTAGGAGCTATCTCTTCATAAAAGGTAAAGTTTAATAAAATTATTATTCCCTACTTAGCAAAGATTAAAAATAGTTTAGCTATAATGTAAAGTATAAAATAGGTAATCTTTTAGTTCCACTTGAAAAGCTGAATTATATATTATTTCAAACATTATTCCTTTCTTTTTTAGAATACTATGGATGGATTTTCTGCTTCTTACACGGATTCAAAACCAATCGAAAACAAACATAAAACACTCAAAACAACTCCCAAAAAAAAACAAACTCTAACTCTATCACAAAAGAACCAACAAGAATGAGACGAGCTCTCCCAAAACTGGTTTTACCCACAACACCAAACCCTATGGAAAAAAAAAGAATTGCTCACCGATGCTGATAGAGCTCTCAAGATGGCCAAATTGCTCAAAAAATGGAAGACAAGTGATTTGAAAAAGATTGCAGGATTTCTTACACTATCATCACTTCCTGCTCCATCAGTTATGCAAATCGTTTCTATTGAACAGAACACCGGTGCATACAGTGATTACTACATTCTCACCTACCTTGGTAATTCAGCTGTAAAGAATTTTCAGAAAGTCGTTTGCCCAAGTAGAGCAGTTGAAAGCTTCAATATTGATAACTACCCATTACCTTTCAACATTTTGTACTTGGGTGAGATGGAAAACTCAAAAAATCTAGACACTACTTACTACGATGTCAAACGTGTTAGCACAAAAAGCTTAACCACAACGGAAGCTACTGCTGAAGCTGAAGAATTGAGAAAAATGAGAAAAGAGGAACTCAAACTCGCTTACGACATCGAATATCTCAGCAATTTCAAAGAATGTTCAATTTTCCCTCACATCGATGTTGTTGATTGATTCATTCCTTTTCGATTCAATGGAGAAGAATCTGTCGTAAAGTGCATTCGCTATGTCGCAGAAAAAGATGGAAAAAGAGGGACGAGAACACTTCTAATACCAATCAGATACAAGGAGGAAGCTAAAAGATCTGCACCTGGTGTGATGATTTACAAAGGAGAGAAACTGAGTAAGAATGGAAATCCTAATCCATACCACAATCTCGTCTTTATTTCTTCAACCAACGCCAGTGATTGGGAAGAATATTGTGTACAAGCAAATTCCAATGAGGAGATAGCGAAAACGAATAATGAGGATGAAGATCTTAGGGAATTCCTAGAAAAGGAATTGCAAGATTTTGATGAAGGGCTCGGTGTTGATGGTATGTAGTCTCAAGTGGATAAACCAAGCTACAGTACTTTGTATTACGCAAAAGTTACTGTGAAACAGTTTTTAAGAATGTCAAAAACTAGATATAATGTTTTCTATTGCAATTATTTCCCAAATAATGTAAATTTTAACCATATGGAGGACTAATTTGGTGATTTTCCAAGATAATTTATAGCATTCAATATCCTTACTATGTAATAAATGTATGTAATCATATATTGATTCATTTTTATTCAATGTACTTATTCAATGTAGATATAAACATACCCATAAATATGTACATAATTATCCAGATAAATGAATGTATAGAAAACTAAAAAATTATTTACGCTCAAGACTCTCTCTCCCTCTCCCTCCCCCTCCCCCTCCCCCTCCCCCGCCCCCTCCCCCTCCCCTCCCCTCCCCCTCCCCCTCCCCCTTCCCCTCCCCCTCCCCCTCCCCCTCCCCCTCCCCCTCCTCCTCCCCCTCCCCCTCTCTCTCTCTCTCAAAAAAAAAAAATCAAAAAATAAATGCCATAAAATATTACCTCGGCTGATCTAATCAACGCCGTGACCCA
Source organism: Cryptosula pallasiana (assembly GCA_945261195.1). Taxonomy (NCBI): domain Eukaryota; kingdom Metazoa; phylum Bryozoa; class Gymnolaemata; order Cheilostomatida; family Cryptosulidae; genus Cryptosula; species Cryptosula pallasiana. Next base: position 5,272,761 of record OX183132.1, on the reverse strand, counting down.
TTGCGTTCACTCCGGGCCTAAACCCCACAAAAAACACTTGGTAGGTAGATCTGCTCATATACTACTACTCATATGTATGACACACTACAGCATGTACATATGTATGACACACTACAGCATGTACAAATGTATGACACACTACAGCAGGTTACATATCTATGACACACTACAGCATGTACATATGTATGACACACTACAGCAGGTTACATATGTATGACACACTACAGCAGGTTACACATGTATGACACACTACAGCATGTACATATGTATGACACACTACAGCAAGTTACATATGTATGACACACTACAGCAGGTTACATATGTATGACACACTACAGCATGTACATATGTATGACACACTACAGCATGTACATATGTATGACACACTACAGCAGGTTACATATTTATGACACACTACAGCAGGTTACACATGTATGACACACTACAGCATGTACATATGTATGACACACTACAACAGGTTACATATGTATGACACACTACAGCAGGTTACATATGTATGACACATTACAGCATGTACATATGTATGACACACTACAGCATGTACATATGTATGACGCAATACAGCATGTACATATGTATGACACACTACAGCTGTATGACACACTAGAACAGATTACATGAGGAGACAAATCAATCACAAACGAGCAAGGTTAGGCTTGCTATGTATGTAGAGTCTAGCCCACACAAACATACACTCTGGAGACAAGAGTATTCTCAAACTGTTCGTCAAACAACGCACAAAAACTACTCGGTGTTCGTAATTCAATACGTTGCCTAGGGATCCGAACATTAGTTTAGAATATCATACTTATTCAATGGACCATTATAGATTACCAAACAAATCATAAAGAAGATAACTCCCAATTTTCAAAGCGATCAAGAAAACAATAAAGTTTGAACTGCTATAAACTGGAATACTTTGTAAAGCTGCCCTTCAATTTAATGAATTTTGAATGCTTGCCATGATTTAGAATTATTTTTCAAGGATATAAAGCTGGTCTATGAAAATAAACAAATTCAACTCGCTCGTTATAATTTATTTAGGGTTCAGTTTCATTTGCAACCTACAAACCACAATTAAATACTCGGTGATTAATTTTTTTATTCAGTGAGCTACTTTTTTCTAACCCACGAGTTCCAAACACAATGATACAAATCCAGTTCTTGTTTGAACTGTTTTATTAATTTACATATCATCAACGTGATCAAAAATAACTTTCACTTAACTTACAGCAAAAACAGCAAAAATATCATCGGGAATAATTAAAAAGTGTTATTGAGGAAACTTGAACTTCTGTAAGTAGCTGTCAAGGGGACACACATTCCGGGTAGAAGATCAAGTACAAAGGATACAGCTAACTGTATAAAACATGGACTAGCAGTGGAACAGGACAAGCTAGTAACGAGAGAGGTTAGTTGTACCAGCTACACGATGTCGCTTAAGCCATCTATAACAACAATTCATAGATGTACTCTCTATGGGTGAGCTGCTACCATGGATAACTCTATTGAACTTCAACAAGCCTCAGCATTCCAAAACTCTGACTGTTAAAAGTAACGGCAAATAATTACTTGCCAATAATATTACAATCCGTGTACAAATCTTATGTATAGTTAGCAGGGGCACTTGTTGTGTTGACCTATGGTATTATCCCACCTGCCATCACCTGCACCATATGTACTGACAACCTTGACAGGTAGTTTTATTTGTATGCACTAATGTATGGAGAAAAGCAGTGCTAATCTATAGTCAAGTGTGAACCAATTTTATAGCACTCACCAACTCAACCACTCAAGAACTGGCATAGAGTTGTCTTCTCTCTCTCCTACATTTCAGGAAAGGGCAACTCTTAATTACCAAACATTTCAAAACATTTTAGCCTTTGCTGCTAGTACCTGACTTTTTGTCATTAATAAAAGATACACAGTGGTTACATAATCTTTGACACTCACATAACCACCTGCTAACACTCACATAACCACCTGCTAACACTCACATAACCACCTGCTAACACTCACATAACCACCTGCTAACACTCACATAACCACCTGCTAACACTCACATAACCACCTGCTAACACTCACATAACCACCTGCTAACACTCACATAACCACCTGCTAACACTCACATAACCACCTGCTAACACTCACATAACCACCTGCTAACACTCACATAACCACCTGCTAACACTCACATAACCACCTGCTAACACTCACATAACCACCTGCTAACACTCACATAACCACCTGCTAACACTCACATAACCACCTGCTAACACTCACATAACCACCTGCTAACACTCACATAACCACCTGCTAACACTCACATAACCACCTGCTAACACTCACATGACCACCTGCTAACACTCACATAACCACCTGCTAACACTCACATAACCACCTGCTAACACTCACATAACCACCTGCTAACACTCACATAACCACCTGCTAACACTCACATAACCACCTGCTAACACTCACATAACCACCTGCTAACACTCACATAACCACCTGCTAACACTCACATAACCACCTGCTAACACTCACATAACCACCTGCTAACACTCACATAACCACCTGCTAACACTCACATAACCACCTGCTAACACTCACATAACCACCTGCTAACACTCACATAACCACCTGCTAACACTCACATAACCACCTGCTAACACTCACATAACCACCTGCTAACACTCACATAACCACCTGCTAACACTCACATAACCACCTGCTAACACTCACATAACCACCTGCTAACACTCACATAACCACCTGCTAACACTCACATAACCACCTGCTAACACTCACATAACCACCTGCTAACACTCACATAACCACCTGCTAACACTCACATAACCACCTGCTAACACTCACATAACCACCTGCTAACACTCACATAACCACCTGCTAACACTCACATAACCACCTGCTAACACTCACATGACCACCTGCTAACACTCACATAACCACCTGCTAACACTCACATAACCACCTGCTAACACTCACATAACCACCTGCTAACACTCACATAACCACCTGCTAACACTCACATAACCACCTGCTAACACTCACATAACCACCTGCTAACACTCACATAACCACCTGCTAACACTCACATAACCACCTGCTAACACTCACATAACCACCTGCTAACACTCACATAACCACCTGCTAACACTCACATAACCACCTGCTAACACTCACATAACCACCTGCTAACACTCACATAACCAACTGCTAACACTCACATAACCACCTGCTAACACTCACATTCTTCCATTCATCACCAACCTAGTTTTCTAATGTAGGCAAATTCTGCTCAACAATTAACAAATTCACAGTTGAGCTCTACAGGAGCAGATAACAGCAAGAAACTTGTCGGGTGAGTAAGAGTCCATAAACTCATCATACATTTACCTGAGAACATATTTGTCACTGATGAAAAACAAAAATATTAGCAAAAATTTTTAGGCGGTGTACCAAAATTTTCAGTTTATGGTAATGAACTTTTGCAATGAACTTGCGATAGAAAAGGAGCTTTTTAAGAATTGAACTTCCAAGAAAAATCAAACCTTTCTTTGAGGTGTCAATTTTTTTACCAACTCATTTGAGAAATGATCCGAAAGATCAGATTGATTTTGAAATTTTTAACCAGAGTAAAATTAAATGACGGTAGGCATTCAAATTAGAGTATTTTGCTGTTTTGGACTTGCTGTGCAATCAGTTTGAGTGGCTGACAGCACTCTATCCAATTCCTTATACAACAATACATTTAACTACACCTCATTGGATCTAATATATAGGCATCAAAGCACCAATCTACCACTTGGTAACTGCAGGCAGATACCCGACAAGAAATAACATCCAGGGATCACTTCACAACAAGATCTCTGTGAAACATCGGCTTAAGGAATTTTTCTCTTGTTGTACCAAAAAAGATAGCGTTGCTGGAAAAATGTTCTTTAAAATGTACACCGAGACACTACAACAAAGTTTTGACAAAAAAGTTCATTAATTTTCTGAACAATGTTAAGAAAGCATTAGTGAACCATTTTTGTTTTGAAACATTCAAAAAAATCACTTAAGTAACAATTGTGCAATTGTTACACCAAAATTCTACATGCTTGTTTTGGTTTAATGTTTTGTCAACTTTACAATGTAACATTTAAATTGTATTGCTTTTAAACATTGTGTTTACATTTGAGTAAAGTTCATTGGGAGGTTTTTTAACCGACACTATTTTCAAACGCTTATAGAATGTTGAAATAAAGTTTACTCAAAAGTTGTATCAGGCCATCATAACTATGTTGTTATGTAATGTTTAGCAACTGTTAGCCTCATTTTAACAGCCTTACCACAATGTTTCTGCAAACGCTTTGAGGATGTTCAGCCAACAGTACTGACAAGTGGCTAAAGAATATTAAAACAACATTTGCCCAAAAGTTATATCAGAACATCGTAAATACATTTTTGTGTAACATTCGGCAAACGTTTGTTTCAAACATTCGCTTGACATCTTTTGAAAGCATTACAAGAATTTTGCAACAAGTTTATTGGGAATGTTTGTTAGCCAACACTGCTTTAGCCAACACTGCTTTAGCCAACACTGTTTGTTAGCCAACACTGTTTGTTAGCCAACACTGCTTTAGCCAACAATGTTTGTTAGCCAACACTGTTTGTTAGCCAACACTGTTTGTTAGCCAACACTGTTTGTTAGCCAACACTGTTTGTTAGCCAACACTGCTTGTTAGCCAACGCTGTTTGTTAGCCAACACTGTTTTAGCCAACACTGTTTGTTAGCCAACACTGTTTGTTAGCCAACACTGTTTGTTAGCCAACACTGTTTGTTAGCCAACACTGCTTGTTAGCCAACACTGTTTGTTAGCCAACACTGCTTTAGCCAACACTGCTTTAGCCAACACTGCTTGTTAGCCAACACTGTTTGTTAGCCAACACTGCTTTAGCCAACACTGTTTGTTAGCCAACACTGTTTGTTAGCCAACACTGTTTGTTAGCCAACACTGTTTGTTAGCAAACACTGCTTTAGCCAACACTGTTTGTTAGCCAACACTGTTTGTTAGCCAACACTGTTTGTTAGCCAACACTGTTTGTTAGCCAACACTGTTTTAGCCAACACTGTTTGTTAGCCAACACTGTTTGTTAGCCAACACTGTTTGTTAGCCAACACTGCTTTTGCCAACACTGTTTGTTAGCCAACACTGCTTTAGCCAACACTGTTTTAGCCAACACTGTTTTAGCCAACACTGTTTGTTAGCCAACACTGTTTGTTAGCCAACAATGTTTGTTAGCCAACACTGTTTGTTAGCCAACACTGTTTGTTAGCCAACACTGCTTTAGCCAACACTGTTTGTTTGCCAACACTGTTTGTTAGCCAACACTGTTTGTTAGCGAACACTGCTTTAGCCAACACTGTTTGTTAGCCAACACTGTTTGTTAGCCAACACTGTTTGTTAGCCAACACTGTTTGTTAGCCAACACTGCTTTCGAAGTTTTATAGATTGTTGGGATGGCGATTTTGTGAAACTTGAGAGAGTTTATTTTTATCATATTTTGGTAACCATTAAAACAGTGCTGTATTCAAAAGACTTGTGACAAATTATAGCAATCCGCAAAATGATTTTTTATTTAAAAAAACGCTTTTGCTCTAATTCATTACTTTGTTTGGTAGTAAAAGTTCCTGTTTTAGAAGAGAGAGTAATGGAAACACTTTGCTTCTGCTTACCCAACTATATTACACAAATGAGTGACATAACCACCAAGTTATAGTTTGAGACGCTGTAAGAAAACTTTGCCAGTAACTAGTTCTAGACAAGTGGTGAAGCTCTGCTATGCATTTTCAGCTTGTACATTAAACATTGCTGTAATTGCTTCTTCCGTGTGGCGTATATTTGTTGTGCGTTTGAGTGAGTATTATGTACTGTGAGAGGTTGTCAAGTCACTCAATCAACACAGTTTCAATGCACCAGATATAAAAACAGCAAAGCGAGGTTTAAATTATTGGTGATCAAAAACATTAGTTCATCTTTATATCTCTCAGTAATTAATTATTGCAAAATTATTAGCTAACCTTTTGTCTTTCAACTTGATTGTGAAAACATTTGTTAATCGTTAGATAAAAACAGCATATTAAGATTTTAAACAAACATTATAACTTGGTCCCAACACTGTAAGCAAACTGTGAGCAACGCTTTATTCACACTCGTTGGCCGGTGGCAAGGTTTTAGAGTGGCTGAGCTTTATCAAAATTTAGAAACACTATTTCTACTTCGAACCCTGGTTTGTTTTGAATTTTGGAGGTCATAATTGTTGTCTTATAATCAAAGCTAGAGATTTGTTGCTGAACCAGTAATTTGTCGCGTTTTATGTAAAAACATGATAGCCAAAGCATATAGCGTCCGGCTAATTCTGCCATTTCATAATGTTTGCGACTTTCAACTTGTTTATAGTTATTAATAATACCTCACAGTCATTGGTTGGCATCTTTCCATCCTCAGCCACCATACCAGGTACAGAAAGGGATTGCTCCTACAACAATACAACACACAACCATTTCAGTAAGCAGTAAGTACCTTGTGTTGTAATGGTAGAAAAACCACAATTCTATGATACCTGAAGTAGAAACTGAGTAACAATAATGGCTAGCTCATTCAAAGTGTTAGCAATAAAATATTCTTTTTATAGATGTAACAACTTCAAGCTAGATTATTTTGCAGTCACACTTAGGGTGTGGTATACACTGTGATGAATTAATGGCTTCCATTGATTATTATAGCAGCTTTTTAAATGTGAATTGAAATTTGTTTATGTGAGTTGATTAAATGGAAGGCCCTCTTTCACCAGTTGAATGTTGTAGAGTGCCAGTGGTTGTATAAAAGTATTGATAACTGTGCAGAAGTTATCTTCTTACGGATACACCACTCCGATGACAGTACTAGGTGAAGGCGCTAGAATTAGCGATGTACAAGGACAGGTATATCGGGTAGAAAAGAACTGTAGATATACATACCATCGAACTATTCAAGTTGATATCCATTTATTGGCACTGCCCTAAATACTAAGTTTTTGGGAGATCTAATAGATAACAAGCTTTCTTTTCACAGTAACATTGACAGTCTAATAACCAAATGCAATTCCATTTTATAACTGTCCAAAGTAATAATAATTAAACAGGATGTTAAGTAGTTATATTTAGTACGTGAAATTCTATTTATTTTTGTAAAAACAACAATAAAAGAATACGGATTATCCAATATGAGAGTAATAATTGATTATGTAACAATTATTTTACGTACTTACATAATTTACTGTTTACACTATAACCAAAAATAAACAAACAAAACACTGGGCAGGCAATCCTGACAGCACAATGAATTGTGTTGCATGCCTGTAAAACTGCTACAATTTGACCTTTGAACTTATCACTGCTGGATTGGTGGATCTCAGCCTACGACAACCGTGCATCTCCACAAAAACCAAACAGTTCTTTTGTGCGGCAAGACATATCAGCAAACTTTGAAGGAAAGTCATTTGTGTAAACTTGGCTAAAAAGGGAGTTGAGCTGTTTTTAGATCGTTTTATTCATTGATAGCTTAATGTAGCAATTGAGATTGTAGTTTAGCTCAAATTTGTGCCATTGTGATAAGATTAAGAATCTGCATGCTTGCTCATCATAAATTCTACAACTGCACTTCATTAAACTACTCTTATCCAACTCATCATTCCCAGCTCTCACTCCCACCTCCCACTTCCTCAACTGGTTGTGGGCAAAGCCAGGTTACCTAATAGATGGCACAAGCGTGGAACTTGCTGCCAGCAAGAATACGTCTGGAGAACAGAGTTACTCCGTTCAAGATGGCCTTAAAGCAATGCCTGGTGGGCAGGTTGTGTTAGTAAGTCAAGTTCACAATTTTTTCCTGCTTTGATTGCTGTTCTTGGTTCGGTCCCATGATTGGCTCAGCTGTTGAGCATGTGGACCCACATAGTTGATTTCTTGCCACATTTTCCTATGTTGAAGGTTATAATGACAAACGTACATATATAAATACGTATACCATTTGTGGTTGGTCAATTTATAATACACGGTAGTTTCTACATTTCTATCGACTTCAATCCTTCACCTGATGATTGTTAATACTTCTACATGTTTATTGTACAGTCAGCCTAAATCTGATAAAATGTCTTTGTTTAGTGGATGATGACTGGCTATGTTATATAGATTTGGAGTTGTCTAATCTATTGTCTGAAGAGTAGACAAGTCCAGCAAAACATGCAAAGTCTTTTCAGTTCAGAATAAACAAATAACTAGGAGCAGGACTATCGCTTTTATGATTGAGATGTGAATATTTTTCTGGTGTTTGTTTGCATTGGAGGGTGTGATAGAGTTATTTGCATAAACATATACTATGAAGTAAAAGATGAGCCTAATTTAACGCAATTTGCAAATTAACAACAGCTGATTGGTTAGACCTACAATTAAAGTATGGAAATATATATGTTCAGAGAATGAGCTACTTTGTTCAGTATTTTGTATTTAGAAGCTGATGCTAGAATTGATCTGTAATGAATAAACTCTGTACTCTGCGATTTCATCTCCAGGTGGACCAACAAACTGAATATTAATCTGTAAAATGTGTGAGAGGTATAAAGCACAGTGGGTTTGGTTGATGAAATCAAACATCGTTTTTATTTGTTATTGGTTATAAAATAGAGTAGACAGTCACTGACCAATCAAAATGTTTCATTGTGTATCTGATGGTGTGTGTTTAAACAAAAAGCGTATAATTTTTAAATTGAGAAATAAAATTATACAACAAAAAGCTAATATAGACACACAAAAATACTTGCAGTGGAATTTATAACATTGTAAACTGATTCTATTAATTTTCCACTCCACATAGTATATGTCTTTCTTCGGCTAAATAATATTTGCAGAAAGTATTGTATTATCATATAATTTATATAGTATAGCAAAGCCGTTTATCAGTGCGCTAGTTGGTTGAATTACTAATCATAAGACGTATGTATTTGTAATTATTGAATTGATCAAATGTAGCACTTTATATACTAAGTAGTTAGTAGCGGTGATGAATCAAACAATCAGTTATGAGTGTAAGTAAAACTCTAGTATAGGTAACAGACTTTTGTTGAACCACTCAAGTTAGAATTCCATTGAATAGTCTCACAGAGCAGACACTCTTCTTACGGAGCAGACACTCTTCTTACAGCCCGGACACTCAAACTTATTTCATTAAGGCTCCAAAAAGTGACTAGTGCCGGTATATCTAACTCTCATTCTCTTGATCTGGTGTGTATCCAATAGAAAAACACATTCCTAGAGAGATCCGTAAGTCTGATATCATCCTTAACATCTCAGTCTGGTTGCCTCTCAGTTGTTGTAACTCTAAAGTGCAATGAACAGTAAAAGCTCAATTATACCTTTGAAACTTGACTACATCAGTAAAACCTTGTCTTTTGGTGTTATCAATCTCAACTAACCATGTTGTTATATGGGGTTAGACAAAAGAATACTTTTTAAATAAGCTGCATGCAGAAATGTAAATCATGAAGATGTTCTGTTTAACTAACCTGTGTTTTGTTCACTCAAGACAACTCCGTGGCTTTTTCTCAGGGTAGACAATTCTGGAATAACGTTTTGAAAAAGCTTTATGACTTTTAAGAGAAAGTTTAGCTATGCTACTCACAACTACATGTCAATGACCAACAAACCAGCGACTTAGAAACAAATATTACCATAATGCTTGGATTTAGGCTGTTGAGCTATTACTGGCCAATAAAATACCTTTATATCTGACAGCTGCTTATGATAACTAAAGTTGTATTATTTCTTGTCACTTAAAATTTCTAGACTTATGCTTTGTTCTTACAACTTATACAATCTTATTACCCCGCTTTCTTTGCTCTTTTGTATTTTCTACCAATTTATTTTTTTGTCCCATAGCTGATGAAATACACAACAAAAAAGGTTAAGACTCGAACACACTAGCGTGTTTTTCCAACGAATTGACAAACAAATTGAAACTGCGCACGCGTCAGTTCACAGGCAATCACTGTTGAACGTGTTTCGTTAAAGGTGAAGCTATTGACCGTCAACAGTGACCGATGACATCCGTTTAATATCACTGCTCTGTGATTGGCAAAAAGATAAACAGTGAATCAAACATTGTTATTTTTGTTTTCATTAATGGAACAGTAGGCTCGCACAAAATGACTAGTGGCCCTTTAATGTTTACTGGTTATTTACGTTCACGATAGTGTGGCAGGTTGAACGTTTGACGAGGATTACTGTGAATAACGTTTCGTTCAAAAAAATGCCTTTAGAGTGTGTGTGTGTTAAATGGAAATCCTTGAGATTTAACAAGCATACACAAACACCTAAACTAACACATGACTTCACACACACAGACAACACACACACCTAGACTAACACATGACCTCACACACACAGACAACACAGACACCTAGACTAACACATGATCTCACACACACATGCCAACACACGCAGAAATACGCAGGCATACACACACCTGCACGCACGCACACAAATAAACAAATGGCAAAATGCTGAAACCCAACTTTGCTGTGCAGCTAGATTTATTACCTTTTGATTGCTGCAGATAATCTTTCTTTAGTTCTTTGTTCACCTCTCCTAGTTCTTGTATCTGTTTACTCTGAGCTTCTATCACTGAAGTATATGTACATACAGATATATGAATAACTACAATATAATACTAAACATATATATTATATGACATTTGGTCTCTTAGATTTACTCTAGTATTGTAACATACCCTGGCTCTGTTGTTTGTTCTCATTTACTAGTTCTTGAATTTGTTTACTCTGAGCTTCTATCACTGAAATATATGTACATACAGATATACAAATAACTAAAATACAACACTAAACATATATATTATATAACATAAAGTCTCTTAGATATACCCTAGTATTGTAACAAACCCTGGCTCTGTTGTTTGTTCTCTTCTACTAGTTCTTGAATCTGTTTACTCTGAGCTTCTATCACTGAAATATATGTACATACAGATATATGAATAACTACAATCTATCTATCTATCAATCACCTTGTATAATGATTACTTGATTTTAATGTTTGGCAATGAGTAGCATTAACAGTGTCGTGTAACACAGTGCAGTGCACCACACTATGGAATAGTTCAGAGCACTTAGACATAGCTCAGCCACTTCAACAACCTGCCCCTCACCCCCCCCCCCCCCCCCCCGCTTGTAGTGGGCACACTAGCCGATCCCATGTTGATATTTGAAATAAATCAGAGCACTTACATACCCCCTTTCCCCATCCCAGCTCCCCCCGCTCCCGGACCTTCCATTTCCTTACTGTGAGTTAGCATTCTCTAAACTGAAGAAGATGGATTTCAATCCATTGTATGATTAACTCATTATAGTAGGATCAGCAATATGAGAGTTGTCTACTTTTGTAAGGGGACAGACAACTCACCAAGAAAGATTGAGATGGCATGAGAAGATTCTAGAAGGCTACAAAAAATAGGCAGAACTAAACTACCACCAAAATACTAACTTATCTCTGGTTATTGCAAGTGAAACAGCTCATGTATGTGCATTATTGCTACAAGTATGATTTAGATCAACTAAGAAGTGAAACTTTAGTGCAATATATCTGGCTCATTGCCAATAATAATGTAGAATAGGTCTTTATACCATTGGGTACTAACAAGAGAGTGAAATACTTCACTTCTATTTTGACTCTTCTCTAGAGTAGCCATTGTGTATGTATATGATGGAGTCACTATAGTAATATAACATAACATGATGCAATACAGTATACAAGTTATAATGTAACAAGACATAATATAATTTATGGCATGATGAATAACAAAGCAACAGAATAATATAGTATAATGTTAAATAATCAGAATACAACAAATGATAAACAGCCTTTCATCAATGACCAGCTCCACCAATCATATTGTGGTATATAATTACCTAGTTTGGTCCAAGCAGCAACATCATAGGGCAGTTCTGGTAGAGTGGTTAGGTTAGCGACGGTTTTATTGAATTCATTTTTGATTTTTAGCAGCAGTTTCTGTTGGTCCGGAGTTACAGAAGACAGCATTACTTGTAGTACATTTGTGTGTTTCTCTCTAGCAGCATAATGTAATGGTGTGTTTCCTACACAGTCCTGTATCCTTAGAATGTTATATCTCTGTTGTACAGAGAGGTTACCCAGTAGATACATAGCTACGGATGTATCATTGCGGTGGAGTGCTGTGAGATGTAGAGCTGTACGGCTAGCCCTGTCCTGTATATTTACTATAATGTAGTGTTGGTTTGATGTAAAACCATCCATCATATACTTCATACTCTCCACATCTTTTGCTACAGCTCCTTTATGTACTGCTGTATACCGGTAGTCTCCTCTGACACCCCTCATTGCCTCATATCTATTGTCTACTGAGGTAATCTGTAGCACTTCTCTCAGTCTATCTATACCTCTGTATTCATCAATGTAACGTAGCAATAGCTGCTTTAGCTCTCTACCAGCCATATATAGTATATAGTTGTATGTACAAGTAGATATATTATGTTAGTTGTATATATACTGTGTTGTACATAAAGTAGTAGTAGATATGACAAGTTACATCACTGGGTAGTATATTATATACAGTATATATCTATAGATAACTTTTTGACCCCATCGCATGACTGCATACATGATAAGTAGATGATGACTGGTGCAGATAGTACCTGTTTGTATAAACAGCTGCAGTGTATCAATAGTCAACTACATACAAGACGTTTTGGATTGATAAGACAATGAGTCTGGCCCACCCACTAAGTTGGTTTCTCAATACAAAACCTTAACAGGAGCCACCCAGAAGCTTTGAATAAATCTAACTTGTTTATTTAGTCAGCGGTAAGAGTAGAATGTTTAGTTGTTTTGCTCACAATCCAGTACATACATTGTAGAATGTTATATTGCATGTGGTAACTAACCCAACTACCCAGCTCTCTGCATTCCAACAAGTGTTACAAAGTCATTTTTCTGGTGGTCAAACTTCTAACGTAGAAATAACCAACTTTCTTATGGTTTGTATATTCATGAATAATCCATTCTAAAATAAATAAATGCTCAGGGTATAAGAAAAAACCACAACAGAAATTCTATCAAGCACATCAGTTAGTGATACTAATCAATAGTCTTTACTCTGGTTCTGTCTCCTTCCAGGTCCGCTGTCTCTATCCTACAAGATATTATTGTGTACAGTACAAGTGTATATTGTGTACAGTACAAGTATATATTGTGTACAGTACAAGTGTATATTGTGTACAGTACAAGTGTATACTGTGTACAGTACAAGTGTATATTGTGTACAGTACAAGTGTATATTGTGTACAGTACAAGTATATATTGTGTACAGTACAAGTGTATATTGTGTACAGTACAAGTGTATATTGTGTACAGTACAAGTGTATATTGTGTACAGTACAAGTGTATATTGTGTACATTACAAGTGTATATTGTGTACAGTACAAGTGTATATAGTGTACAGTACAAGTGTATATTGTGTACAGTACAAGTGTATATTGTGTACAGTACAAGTGTATATTGTGTACAGTACAAGTGTATATTGTGTACAGTACAAGTGTATATTGTGTACAGTACAAGTGTATATTGTGTACAGGGTACAGTACAAGTGTATATTGTGTACAGTACAAGTGTATATTGTGTACAGTACAAGTGTATATTGTGTATACAGTACAAGTGTATATTGTGTACAGGGTACATTACAAGTGTACATCAAGTATTCTGTGTACAATATAAATAGGGTCATGTAGTGTGTAACATAAATGGTTTATATCAAGATAATCTCATACGATATCCATGTATCTATTTATAAACTATCCAATATCAAACAAGGGGGATAACTACCACTTACCTGTCTGTTGTTTCTATCTCTTTCTTCAGCTGCTCTCCTTCTGCTTTCTTGACAACCACAACTTCCTGGTGAGCCAGCAACACCAGGATCTCCTTTCAACCCAGGATAACCATCAACTCCATCGCGCCCATTGATGCCTGGTGCACCATCCTGACCAAGTAAACCTGGTGCACCATCTAATTCTGGAACTCTTGGCTCACCTTGAGCACCACTGTAACCGCGCTCACAATTTAAACCTTGAGCTCCTGGATGTCCTATTTCACCGGGTTCTCCTTTTAGACCAGGTTATCCATCAAACCCGTTTACCCCATCAACACTTTGTGCGCCACAAGAGCCTGGTTCTCCTGGCAGTCCGTCTAAACCAGAGGCTCCTTGGTCTCCCTTAGTTCCTTTTTCTCCACTATATCCTTGCTCACCAGTCATTCCTTGCGGCCCAGGTAACCCAGGCTCCCCCGGAAGCCTTGGCTCTCCAATATCACCCTGATAACCAGGTAATCCATCAACTCCATGTGATCAAGTATCACCTTTGTCACTTTTTTGTCCTGGAGAGCCATAATCAGGTGGTCCAGCAAGAGCATTAATGCCTCTGCCACCTTTAGGACCTGGGGGGTCCTGAAACTCCCTGAAATTGAGAGCCAATATTTTACACCAGTTGCAGAATCAAAGTTTGGGGTTTATTCATCTCTTGATAAGTGAAACCAAACAGACAGTCTCAACATGTAGACCAAATGACTGAGATCAGTATTTCCTTATCACATCTTGTCACTCAAGGCACTAGCAGTTATTGCTGAAACTTACAACTTTCTGTTGACATTTGACATTTTAAAACAGATAAAATAACTCTATTTTTTTGATTATTGAAAATTTTCTAATGGACATTTTAGCTCAAGATCTACTTTTTGGTAACAAAAGGTTATGTTGATGGCAAATCCATTTACAATCAATATCTTTATAAATGATAGCACTAACCGGTGGCCCAGGTGCTCCCCTTGGTCCTGCTGGACATGAACAGCCTCTAGAACTTTTACCTGCACCATCTCTTCCTCCTCCACTTCCACCTCCACCTCCACCTCCACCATATCCTCTCTTGAACCGATTTTGCAACCATTTGCTGAGTGGTTAAACCATTTTGAGCCAACATAAGTCCTACTTTTGGCTGCATAAACTGTTCAAGGTTACAAGTTACATGAGTGGTGGTTGAATTCACATTAATTAAAGTTTTCTTACACTAGAGATACCAACTGACTTCCCCACTAGCCAAGTTTATACACACAATGATGTAATGGTAGACAGGATTGTTCTGCCTACCGTTCAAAGACGCAAACTCACCATTTGGAGTCCTTCTGATGCCGACATGTTGGGCTGGATAATATTTAGTTTAGAAATCTCCAAGCGACTCTGAAGAAACAGAAATAGATTAATTAGTAGTTCATCTGTTTACTAGTTGATCGATGGCATGAATAAACAGGATCTGTTTAGGCATTTGTAAAACTCTACACTTTGGGCGATGAAGCGATAAAAAACAAAGCCAGATGGAGTTATTCAGTAATATAAAGCTAGCTCACACCATTGTGTCAGGTTTCTACAAGCTGCAGACTATGCATCAAGTTATTGTAAAAGTGGTTTAACTTAACTTTAACAAATCAAAAAGCTAATTAGACAAAAAGAGCTCAAACTCACCTCGTTTATAAGTTTGTATATGTGGTGGCATACAACAGCACTGACTACAATATGTGCTAACAATACAGCAATAGTAAAGACATGAATATATCCATGTCTTTGTACCTTCTCTCTCACATGAAATACATCCTCTTTGGTCTCCATCTAAAACAGTAAAATAAAACACTGTAGGTTGAAGTTGTTTGAGAAAAAATTCACTATAGTACTGGCCTGTGTTTTGTGGATAGGCATATTGTGAGAACATTTGTTAACAACCACCCATCTAATAAAAAAGGTATCAATTTGCTGTAGGTGCACTCGTTACTGTTTTACTTTTTAGATCAATTGAATGAAGAATTTGGAAAAAGCCTAGAAAACGCTTAAAAACCAATACGTACTTTTGAATTCCAGAGCATTGAGATTGTGGGGAATTTTAATGATAAACAATATATAATTTAGGCACAAAGTAAGGAAATATAAAAAACAAGGAGCGCATTTGAACTTTATGTTTCATTTAAAGATGTCGTTATTGAGCCTGTAACTTCTGGGCTGTAAAAATTCTTCATTTTATAAAAACTTGAAAAAAATACAAATAAACTTGTTGGTAACTTTTTAGTACTAACCACTAGGCACAACTGTGAGTGATATCATTATATCTAGCAACAATAATGTTTACCTACAATGTAAGTTTGTTACTTACTGTCTATCTGAGTAGATTCCTACATTAATGGATGATCTATCCATACAGCAAGGCACTTTATGTATGCCTTGACAAACCACATATATTGTATAATACTGTAATGGATTCCGGTCTGTTTACCATGGACATCCACTAGTCTCGAGTATTGTACCTCTCTCCAGAGGGGACACTGTGCTGAATGACAGTGGCAACTGTGTTCAGGGTAACCGAATTACCCAGTATAGCAAGAGCCCATGGCTCGGACAAACAATACAGTGTCGTGCTTGTATAAGTGGCTATATTCTCAATGACAAAGTCCTGAGGGTAATTATTCCTCTAGGGTGTTTGTGGCAAGACACGAGAATGAATGCAATGAATATATAAAATGTCTCTCCTTTTATAGGAGAGCTGACAGGTATAGAACATATAACAGCTAGAGCACAGGAATTGAACTAGGCAATACAATCAGTTATATAAATAGGGAGCCAATCAAACAATGCAATAAGGTTAAATAAGGGAGGTGCCAAGTGGCTAAGGGCGGAGTCCTGTCTCCTGCTGGCCAATCAGGCTGTCCTATAGGGTCCCAAGGCTCTAATTAGCTTGTGGTCCTGGTTACCGCAGATGTTAAGGTAGGTAGCTTCGGTTCCTGGCTTGGTGGTAAGTCCTAGCTAGTTTCAAAGTTCCTCAGCTATGGCAGCCATCTTATACCGGCCCTGTGTCAGCATCCCGGCCCTGCAGAGGTCACTACCAGCCCGGTACCAGCCCTGTGTACTGCGCTACCGGCAGAGTATAGCTTTGCTACCGGCACAGCATCATACCGATGGCTGTAGGCGCATTGCCAGCGCATAGAGTGGAGAAGTGGTGTAGCAAACTCCCTGTTTACTATTATCTTTCACCAAAATCTACCACAATACAAAGCCATTGTTCTTAGATATATATACAAAGGAAAATATTTTGTCACATTAAATCCAATTACATATCAATGATCATTGCAGAGAAAACAGGTTGACCAGTTTTTTAGGTTATGCTCGGCTTACACTAGTACGCTAGGAAACTGAGTAAATATCCGTCACAGCTACCGTTCGGTACTGGTCCGCACCAAAGTGCCTGTTCAGATGATCGTTTGTCTAGCGCATTAGTTCTGTACCCGTATGAAAACACATTGGGCCCTGCTTCAGTTTTGAGGCGTTACGGAACGGGTATTGATGCGAACATACCTGAACAGCTGGCGTTTTTGCTGCAATGTTCACATTTGTACGATGTACGCATAGAGCACCCGTGTGAACCGGGCCTTAGAATTACACAGACCATAGACAACAATTTTACTCTTTCTACAGCAGGTTGCTATGGCAACTAATACATCTGTTGGAGGCCTAGTTGGTAGGCTGTATCTACTCTACTGATGTAGCAAGAGCAAGTGACATAGTGCAGCTTTATTAGACATTGCTGAAAGCAAGAAGACAAAAACTGGTAGCTGAGCTCACTAATCCATACAAGTTTGTGGTTTCAACAACTAATAGTATATTGCTATAGCTGATATACCGCAGATCCATAGATTTACTCCAAAAGTGCTGATACGCTGTAGATGCATAGAGGTACTCCTAAAGTTTTGTTATATTGCAGATGCATAGAGCCGCTCTTAATGATTTGATATACTTTAGATGCAAAGAATTACTCAAGTGTTGATATGCTGTAGATGCATTGAGTTACTGTTGTAATATTGATAAACAGTAAGTGTATAGAGTTACTCAAAAATCTGTCCTTGATGGGTTTGTAACAAACTTATTTATTGAATTGAGTGAATGAAAATAATCACATCTACGTCTTGGGAAAGGAACAGGTGTATGATTAGGGCAGTGTGCAATGTTTATTTCAAGCATCGGCATCTTGGGAAAGGAACAGGTGTATTATTATGGCAATGTGCAACGTTTATTTCAAGCATCGGCATCTTGGGAAAGGAACAGGTGTATTATTATGGCAGTGTGCAATGTTTATTTCAAGCATCGGCATCTTGGGAACGGAACAGGTGTATTATTATGGCAGTGCGCAATGTTTATTTCAAGCATCGGCATCTTGGGAAAGGAACAGGTGTATTATAAAGCCTGGTTCACATTGTCACCGATTGCTACGGCGATAGTGGGAATTGCCTTATCGCCGACAATGTGAACATGCAATACCGTTGTCGCCGCCATAACGTCGCTCCATCGGGAAAGTTTGGCAGTGTCAAACTTTTCCGACATCGGTGACATTACCGCGATGCATTATTGCAATGTGAACCAATGAACGCCGTTTGTCAGCGATAGGTCTGAGTTGACCTATAAAAATTCAAACGCTCTAATTGTCATAACCTTCCACTCGTCACCCAACGACGGATAATAATAAATAAAATAATAATCCGTCATTGACTTTTAATTGGTTTGTTTTCATAAATTATAATATTTAAAAAGAAAATTAGTTGAGACTCTAAATAAAGATAATATCTACACACCATTGCCAGATAAGAGATGTCAGATTAGATTGATCTTAATTAAAAAAATAATAAACATAAATAAAGAAAGTAATAATTTATTTATTATTACTAATAATTATTATTACTTGTTGTTGTTAGTTTGCCATTTTTTATTCTTTTTGCTGCCGATATATTTATTGATTGAATTGACTGTAACTGTTATCTGTTTTTTATTATCATCATTATTGTTAATTGTTACTCATTATTATAACTACTAATAAATAATAAAATGAATGGATGTAACAATTAATAATAATTATTATAATTAATTATCATGATAAATAATAATTGATAATAATTGCCATCAACTGAGTGCAGCGCATAAATAATAATGATGACACCCAATTTTAAATTTTTTAACATTTAAAATTCATTATCTTTGAAACTTGTTAAGAAAGTAATAAAAAATAAATACAAACAACATTATTATTATTGTAGTAATAATAAATATTTATTATTAATAAGTTTAACACTCACTTCAGTCAATGTTATTAATTATTATTTCGGTTTTAGGTGGTGAAGAGAATTGGCCTAATCAACGATTCTATATATCATCATGATGATCTCTGTGCTTCACTTAATTCAGCTTTACCACATTTGCCAGAAATATCTCTGTGACTATCGCCAATCATTGTTCGACTTTAAACTAAAATAATTTATCCACATATTTTATTATTGCTGTACCAAATAAGCAATAAATAATATTGAGCTTAAATTGTACTATAGTTTTTTTTATTATTTATAAATATACTAGTTGAAATTGCTGCTATATCACGGCTAATCACTGACTGCTAGTCGCTACCACTCAACTACGTTCTATTGGTTGTTGTGGTTTATAGGTAAAGCTTATTGTGAATGCGGTGTTGTCAGTGATAGCATCACTGACTGCTCCCGATTGTCAGTGGGCTGCATTCGGCGTTGAATTAGGATAATGTGAACATCATTTCTGTGATGCATCAGTGATGATCAGTGACACTGGTCACTGACAGTCCCTGATGCATCACTGACAATGTGAACCAGGCTTTAGGCCATGACAAGTCACTCATTAGGTTTGTGTCAACGCCCGGGCGCAATGTGTGACTCCTCCAAAGCACAAAATCCGACCGACCGAGTGCAATCTGCTGAAAAAATAAAAAATAAAATGAAACATTTACCTCCCTATTCACTCCTACCATTGTTCTAAAAATAAATATATTGTAGAAAATCCTACCGAGTCAACTCTTGTACATGACCAAAAATCTTTGCACTGCAGTTTTGTAATTGTGTTGGCTGTTGCTGTTTGTTTCACAAAATAATTCACAAAATTCTTTAGAAACCTTGACATAGTCTGAGTGAGAACGCTACATGACACACAATGCCCATTGACTTATGACTATATCTGTGGTATTAGCCTATACGAGTGTTTATGTACAGAGATGCATATGATTTGGCTTAGTCTCGGCCTATTTTCATTCCCTAGCCTGACTTCCTTTTGTTAGAAGCAGATCACATGATCTACTATGAATCTGGCAAATTGTTAAATCAGGGCTTCAACAACCAAGGCTACATTCATTGGCAATCAGCATGGCGGAGGAAGAGGTGGCCATAGCAGTGTGTGTCGTGGTAAACAATGATTTGAAGAGAGAGTTTGCCATTCACCTCTGTCCCAATCTTGCTACAATTGCTGAAACTAAAGATGCTGTGCTCTCAGGACAAAATGATTGTGGGGATGGCTTCCTGCTTTCACCAAAGGAGGGCCACTCATTCAAGTTCTATGTACGTATTTATTATTTATATTATTATTATTATTAATTATCATTTATTGCATCTATCTTCTTCTACTACTACTATCTTCTTCTACTACTTCCTACTACTACTGTCAATCATCTAGTACTAGTAGTAGATAGATAGAACAACTACTACTGCTAGTAGTAGTATCAGTTTTCTAATTATCATTTTAAATATTTATTATTTATATAAATAATAAATAAATGATATATAATATTTAATTAATAATAATATATATATTTATAATTCTAAAATTAAATATTTTTTAATACATAATAATCAAATTATTATTTATTTATTATATTGGTGCAGTAGCATTACCTACTTGCTTTAATAAAGTAGTTACTTACGACTAAGTCAGTAGATTGATACTGCTACTAGTAGTAGTGGCGTGGTGGAGAAGAGAGTAATTTTTTATTCACTGTGTCTACTGCTACTACTAGTAGTAGTAGTAGAGGGCAGTATCCTTCTACACCTGCAGACTCAGAGGGACTACTACTATACCATCATTCATACTTTAGTAGATGATAATACAATGCTTTTGTCGTGTTGTTGCTTGAAGAAATACTGCAATGGAATGATGAACTATATATATTATAATATTACTTACTTTCATTTATTATATACAAAACAAAGATTACATAGCAAAATTTATTAATAATAACATAACATTTATTTAGAATAATTTAGTAATTAATTTGAAGGAAAAATAGTATTGATCATCCAGTACTGTGAATTTTTAGATATCAAAGAGCAGCAAGGCAGAAAAAATCATCGTATCTGGGGACTGCAAGTTGCAATCTGTCCTTGGATTTGGTACATATATGCACATCCACCTCCACCAAAATGTCGAAGTCAGCAAACCCTCTGTGAACATATTTCAGGTAAATACATTTGTAATTGTTGCATAATAGTTACATACACAAAAAAATGTGAATCCGTACCTTATTGTCACTGAATGAACAGCGTAAATACACAGCCTCATTCAACAAGCGTCTTACATCAATGTTTTCTGTGTAGAATGTTCAGACTTATCTTGATATTTCTAGGATTTGTTTTTATTTATTAATCCTTCCAAGTTTAAAAACAACTTCACAAGGTACACACATACTGTTGGGATTACTTACCTAGTAAATGGAACTGCTCTCCGTTATTAGCGAATGATGAGTGCAAGGAGCCGTTTACAGAAACCTTCACTACGAACTGCTCCAAACAAAAAGTCTGAATTGTTCAATCAACTGGTCACAATGATTCCTGGCTGGTCGGAAAATTCACTAGCAAGCGGTGCCAAATTTTTGGACCTGCTAACAGATATAATCTGGAAGGTATGTATCACTGTGGTGTAAAGCAATACATTGAAACTATTTTCTTACAGCTCAAACACACTGTTTATTTATCATGTAAATTTTGTGAGTATATAAATCACCAGCTGTAGGTTGTCTTTGAATTTCAATGTTTTTATAGCAATAATTGCGTCTTCATCTATATTATTAATTATTATACTTTTCAGATCATCAATTGCTCACATTATCAATGGGAAAATTCTGCACTCTTAGGTTATTGTTCTGCAGTTGGCTGATGCTTCAATAAAATGTGTGCATAACGCTGAGCACCCAATTGGGTAGATCCATTACAATTCCCTTGCTATTAAATGTTTCATGTATCATGGAATGATAATGTGGTATCTACTATGCAGGTGTCAGCATTTCTTCAAACATGGTAAGCTGCGTGTTTGGCATATTATGGTTTTAATCTAACACATTTCTCTGTGACTAATGCTACAAAGGGCGAGGTTGAGCTTCAGGCTTTTGCTGGTGACCACATCCAACAATGTTGGGTAAATTTGGTTTGCTCTGCCTTTACACCTTTCAATTTGTCACTGCAATTTAACCTGGAACCTTGAAGTCAGCTTTCCTCACACGGTTGAAGAGGATATCAATATAGTTGATGCTAGCCATGTGTAGATGGGATTGCATATATATTGTTTTTTTTCCTGTGCATTCAAATTTCTGGCTGAAATGAAATGTTTATGGATTATGTTAATTTTTATGCTTTCAGCTTGACCCTCATCACCGTAAAGGGAGATTGAAGCTTCCAGATTACTTCTCTGATGTTGTTGGGTTGAATTGTCCTGAAGATTACAAGCACGCTGTGCAGGACCTTTCTCTTGATTGGCTGCAAGAGAAGCATGGGCTACTTCTTTCATGCATTGACTATGTAAGTAGAACAAATACATAATTGGAGACTGGGAGATTGTAAAAGTTACAGGATATTTTACAGACTGATATTATATCATGACCTTTGAACTCTTGTTTCATTGAGCAAGCTGTTACGGCCTGGCTATTATGTAACATGATTGCAACTCTGCTGGACTGTAATAGAACATGAAAACCTCAAATTTGCTTTTCATACTTTCCTACCACACATGAACAGTCAAATGCCAGCATTTTCACAAAATACAGCCTTTGTCTGCTGTACGTCTTTGCATAGATGTGAATTATGATATGCCATTGCATCAATTTGGTGCAATGTATTCTCTAATAATAAACAACTGTCTTTTTAGCACTGGATGGCTCAAGATTCCTATGCTAGTATGAAGTCAGCAGTTCAAAGTTTGGCGCTCCAAGTGCAGGTTATCATCCTACAGCTACAGAAAGCTGCAGATCGAAAGCGAGAGTTGTGTGAAATAGAAAGACCATCACCAGACTTTGAAATAATCCGTCTACCAGTTCAGCAAAATACACCTGATGATCTGCAGCCAATACTCAATGTTATTGACAATGTGGAACCTTATATCTACAAATTGATCAACTCTGCACTTCCCAGGGAGAGAAGAGAACGACATCAGCTGCTGCGGAAGCTGAAATCTGTTGGTCTCAGCTAAGCAGTTGTTTTGTATAATTGTACACACCGAGGCAATCATGAGAACATGCATTTCATTTGGCGAGAGGATGTCGATGCAGAGAATGCAGCACAGAAGCAGACGGAGCTTGTACAAAACATAAATTCTCAGGTACCAAAGTACCACAGCGTGCTCGTGAAGAAGATATTTATGGAAAAAGCTTCGATGCTAAATATGAAGCCCATGTATTCCAGGTATCTTTATCAGCTTGCTACAGATGATGCATCTGCACCCCAAACTGCAGCCATTCAGACTGTAGATTATCTTTTCATGGACTATATAAAAACGGGGGACCCGGAAATAGTGTTAGATCTACGGAGTGTAAAGAAAAACCCTGTATATTATGAGGATTTCTTCAATTTAGCTGCTGCTACAATTGAAAACACCATTGGTACAGCGGTGGATGATCGACGACATGAAGCTGTTGTGCACATGGCAGCGGCAATGTCTGGTGCTCAGTTGTATAGGTATGTGACAAATTCAATTATTAGAGCAACCGCAAAACTTGTGACTCAAATGATATGAATCTATTAAGAAATAAATGACACGGTAATGTAACTGTGATATCACGTTCACTGTGAAGGAGAAACTCTAATTTTATTTTCTACCATAGGGATGTACACAAACCAGCTAATTGATTTATGTGCATCAGGTTTTATCATTTCGTAACAGCTTCAACTCGCATACCTATTTTGTAGAAGTGTAAAAGAACAGTGCGATCCTGAAACTGCCATTCCTTCACTTTCGTGGTTCTTAACACAGTTTGCTCCCAAACATCCTCGATACAAATCTGACTTCACAGGACGTCTCAAAGTCAAGCGCATGGTGCAGTCTCGTCAACTCAGAAACACCCACCAGGATGCTCATTATGGAAGTGCAATATTCAGGTAATCTCCCTCTAAAAGCTAGTAATTATGTGGAAAATAGACACCTACATGTAAATGCCACTAAAATCATTGTGAGACTAGAATATTTCTCTAAGACAATTAGCAAAGTACTCCTTTACATACAGAATGGGAAATTCGGCAAAAAGTGTTATTGTCACCTGTACGGTATAATTCAGCTTTCTGTTGATTGCAGATATTTGAAGGAGTTGGCAGTAGAACATCGTCAACACGTTGACATGTATTGCTTAGATGACAAATGCAAGATTGATATTGGGGAGCCTGGTCTTCCAATAGCAGCTGTCAATCGGGGGAAGAAGGTGTGTTAAATTTAATAATTCCAAGCAATAATTCCAACATTGACTTTCTAGCATTGGTGCCACCGTATGCAGTCACATTTGCTATGATATTTCAATAAATGAGCGCTAAATAGTTTATTTTGTCATCGAAAGATTATCAGCAATTTGCTTCATTCATGTCACAGGTCCTGGTTGCTGAAGGAACTACGTTTCAGGTGGCTGACCATGACTTTTCAAGGGGATCTTTTACACCCTCAGTGACTTTGAAAGTGGATATTCCAGACGAGATCGATGGTTCCTGGTATGGTGGTGATGTTCACATTGGCATCAAGTGCTCTGTATTTCAGCCTTCATCGCCAGTACGAAACTGTCTGGAGTTGGAAAAAAAATATGCCATCACTAGGCAAACCCATCACGCTGCTGTATAGTGATGGAGGGCCAGACCATAGGTACGGTTATAAATTTCACTCTTTGACCAATGTTTTATAACAAATGTGTTGCAGTTGATTGCCATCATCTAATGAGATGAATTGCTATTTTTAGATGCACTTATCTAAGTGTGCAGTATAGCCTGATCTATCTGTGGCATAAGCTAGACTGTGACATGTTAGTATTGGCAAGGACACCGCCAGGATGGAGTTTCAAGAACCCAGCCGAAAGGATTATGTCACTGCTTAATCTTGGCCTCCAAAGTGTTGGAATAATGAGAGAAGAATCTGCAGATTGGGAGAGAAAAATTGTCAAGTTAGTACAAACATCTCTTCATTTGTTTATCAGCCATGTGTGTGTCCCAGAACTAAGCTGTCAGCTCTTAAACATTTGCCAATCTTGGATATGGTCAAACAACTGTTCTAATGTTAACAACCATTTATATTGATCAGGTGTAACAGCATGAAAGAGATGAGAGCAATGGCTGAACAACATGGAGCAGAGTTTAAGGATGGCTATTTGGCAAGCATCAAACCTGCTCGTGACTTGCTAATTAAAGTGCTGAGACGTCTACAATGGAAGGAGCAGTGTTTAGAGGCAAGTACAAAGCATTGTATTGTTAATGGCTCACATAGTCTGGGCTCAACCCAAAAGCTTGGAGTTGTGTACACGTGTGCAGGGGATGGGAGTGCACACAGCTCCAAGTTTGTTGTCTGAGTCCAGACTATGGCTCACTGTGTTGGAAGTGTATTTATTATAATTAGTCTATTCATGATATAATATTACCTGGAAATGTGTAAATGCAGGTCGATGACATGACATGCTCTGAGGATGAAATGTCTGCTGTGTATGAGCATCTGAGAAATTTTATCGACAGCTCAATAACTCAGGGTGACACCATGGTGGATATGAAACACCGTACCAAACTTACTGAGTTCTACAAGAATCACGTTAAGAGTCGACACTATTTTTTCTCCGTCAAAAAGTGTGGCGATCTACGCTGCCCAGTGTGCTTCGAGCGTCATGTTGAAGCTGCAGTTTACCACCTGCCAGATCCAGAACCTGATGACACTGGTGAACACTACAAGTCCTTCCAGGTAGGCACAGTGTGGTAAACTACCTCTTGATAGTTGCAGCTTTACATTTTTTTCTTTATGTTTGATTTCCATTGTTGTGATAATTATTATTGATCGTAACCATTGTCATATCTTCACTTTGTTGTGGCGTTACAATATTTGTGAAATTTAGGAAATCTATGGACAGGAAACGTCGGAAAAACACAGGCCAAGTCTCCAAGCGAAGCCCAAGCAACCCAAAGCACGCACAAGGGTGAATGAAACTGATGAGCCGCAACAGGAGTTGGAAGATCCCAATCACATCTGCACCACTACGGCACAGACAGCAAAATGTGTGAAGAGATGTTTGAAGTGTGGGGAGTGCGGCAAGCCAAGAGTAGGTTAATCTTTGCTCACTGAGTCCTGAGTATGATGTAACATATGTAATTAAATATGAACAATCTTTGATTTGGTAGCTATGTAGGTATTTGTGACATGTTTTACCTTTTGTCCAAAGTTCAGCATATTTTTTGTGACAATCATTGTGTTAAAAATCTTCAAACAGAACTATTAATTGTGCAACAGCAAAGGTACAAAATATTTGTGCTTTGTACTCGTTAGTAGCGAACAATATGAGCTTCTGTTTCAGGTTCTGTATGCGAGAAGAAACCTAAATGCCCGGGAGTTCACCCTTCTTGATCGTGCTCTAGAAGGATTGGACTTCACATGTGGATCAATCATCCAAGATTACGTCACTGAAGTGAGCTCAGTGCTGAACAAGGTAAGCAGAAACTATGGTCACAATGCGTTAGATTTTTTGAGAGGGAAACCAACGGCTCACAATAGTACATATATTTTAGTAATGTCTTGATCATTATTTTATATTTTAAATTCAAGTAGGTCCACCTCGATATGTTGATACAGATTGAATATTGATCTTGTTTTTCTGGTAGGGTTTTGCAACATTGTTGTATCATCACATTCCTTAACCACCTGGATGGTGGAGAAATTCCCAAAAATATTAATCACTTGTTCAATTAACATTCTACATATTATGTTATCAACTTTTTTACAAGAATTCCGTCAGGCCATTCTTTTATTTTAGATTCATGTTAAGCCCACAGATTGCCAGACGAGGGTTGAAACCGCGTACTATTCTTGTAAGGAATTTCCCACGGTTTGCCACATCTGTGGTGATGGAGAGAATGTTGATGCTTCCAGTGGGACAGAGCACCCTGTCCATGCAGGGTGTCAATCAGATATCCAGCCTCAAAAACGGAAGCATAGCTGATTACGAGAGCATAAACTTTCAGTTACAATATGGTACGCATGTACCTTGAGCGATAGTTACTCTAATATTCCGTGTTTTGTTGATATGTTTTAATTTGTTTAACCAATAAAATATTATATTTACCTCCCTCATGCTCTTTCAAAAGTGTAAAAAAATAAAAATAAAATGTTCACCTCCCTCATGGGATGTTTCACTATCTGCAAATAAAAAATATAAAATAAAATACCTAGCTCCCTGGTCATTTTTTATGAAATACGTGACACAAACCTAATGAGGGACTTGTCATGGCTTTAGTTATAAATTATTCACTGTTTGTTCAGAAAATGAATCTCAGCTCTGTTTGATAACTGGGCAAGCTAAATTAATAATATTCTTATACCTACCAAAGAAATGATTATTTTTTATTATTTAGAATAATTGATTTATTTATTATTAATAAATAATCATCTTTTCTTATAGCCATCATTATATTTATTAATGATCATCTATAATTGTTAGCATTTGTTGCTTTTGTTCATGTACATGTACTTACTACTATTATTAGTTTATGATGTGATTATTCCATAAATTCAACTCATATTACTACTTAATAGTACGAGCTGGGTTGTTTACTATCTCAGGGCTATCTCACTACGATGAAATAATTATTGCGCTTGCTACTCATTGTAAAGGAAGAACAATTCCTGCATGTGATTCAATTCGAGATCATAGGAATAGTTAGCAGTGCCAACCCGAATGAATGCTAACCAAGTCGAATGAACGTCCAATCTGAACGAATTTGCACCCTGGGAGCATGGTGAATGACTGCTCTACGCGTAGGCTATCCAAATATACAAAGTTTATAAAAAAAAATACAAGTTTATGAAACTTGAAAAATTGAAAAAAAGTATGTGAATTTTTCAGTTAACGCATTCATTACCAATTATTACAAACCCGAGCACGCTCGCGTTGAGTACAGTAAACCGGTAATTGTCTCTTCACAATTTCCATGTGAGCAAAGTAAGAGTAACGTCTTACATTTTGGTATCATTCTATCTAGAATCATTTGCTCTATATTTATAAATTACTTTTAATACATGGCCCAAGGCTAGTTTTGACTTTTACAATTTTTTATTTTTCCTTTTTGTTCCTTAGCAACCAGCAATGGCGCACAGATTTTTGGTGGATGCGGTTGCTTTTGTTTTTTGGAATTTTATTTTTATAGATAGATTTTCAAGAAACTGAATATAAGGATATTTAAAGCACCATGTTTTAAGCTTGGTGACCAATTTTGGTGAATTTTCGAGCACGGTAAGTGCAGTTTCTCACTCATTGTAGTAATAATTAATAATTATTTTTTATTACCAAAATCGTCATTTTTTTCATTGTAATTATTTTTCTTATTCAAGTTCTTTAGCACAATTTTTGTTTAAACAAAGGAAATGCATAGCCTAGCGCTCATATTCACAAAGTTTCAGAAAAATTGGACAATTTTTGGCTCACTTATGAATTTTTTCAACTTTTCGTGAATTATAATAATTATTACCGAATTCGGAAGTATTTTCAGAACTGTTTTTTCCCATCAAAACGGCCACGGCTGTCAAAAAAAGTTTATATTCAGATCATATACACCAATTTCTGTGAATATCAAAATAGTATAAGGTTGTTAATTATTTATCAATAGTCGCCATTGTTTTTTATTATTATTACCCACAACATCATGTTGGGACAAATAATTAAAGTATTTAGGAGGGGTCAATTGGCAAAGTAAAAAGTAAATTTGAAAGATGACCGCTGAAACATTGCCTTGGCAGTCTTTTCTTGACGTTCAAGCATTATAAGTACTTTTTTTCTCTAGTTCATAAAAACCAATTAATAAGCCATTACCGATATTGCGCAATGGCATTCTTGTGGTTTTCTGGTTTTTGATTGAGGTTTTGAGGTTGTTTTTCTTGTCAAAGCCAAACCTAGCAAATCATTTCAGAACAAAATTTTGCCACCTTTTCATTGCTGCAATTTTTGTGTGTCGTGGACATACATTTCTCGTGTAAAATGCAAATCCATACATCGACCTCCCCTCAGCCTCGCCTTGTGGTTACTCGCTATGTCGCAGTAAGGGCCCATAGGGGTAGATGGGGAGAATCTTTTTGGTTTTTTCTGTGTCCATGATAACGCCCATATAATTTTTAAGCAGAATATTATCTTTCTTTTGATATTTGCTTCATTGTTGTAGATGCGCCGAGTGGGCTGCTAAACATTAATGAGAATGAGCGAAAAACACGAAAACCACAGAAAGCCTCCGGTAATGAATGTGTTAACAAATTCCTATTAAATCGTAATAAATTTATTGTTTGAGTTGTTTGTGCCAACCCTGTGACTGAGCCTAATTAACCAGTTCAGCTACAGTCATGTTTGCAAACAGTCCAATATAGTAGTTTTTGCCATTCTCTGACAACTGTTGATACCCACTTCTATTGATAACGAAGTAACACTGTTTGTTCTGAATGAAGTATAGGTAACTAAGTATATAAAAGTTATATATTAAACCCTATAATTTTTTATGCTCCGAATAACTAACAACGTTATCATTAGCATAGTTACAGGCTTGTAAAAGTTTTGACCCCGATTTGATAATAAATAATAAAATGACTTGGATTAAAACCTCAGCTGGTTATCAAGTACAGTGATATTGCGTAATACTCAGTAACGCTATTTTCAACATATATTAATCTATTAGCGGACAATTGTCCATTTACTTTGATTCTTATTCGCAACATCATAATAAACAAGGTGAGAAAAGTGAAAACGTAATATTAATAATCCATGCTACGATTTTATTCTTGAATGTTTGTATTATTAAATGTTCTTTGCAAGTTAGTGATTCTGTAGTAGACAGATGTAAAAGCATAATGTTGTGTTGTAGTAAATGTGTGTAACTGCTGTTGGCTTACAAACAAGCTTGTCTCTGATCGAAGTTTTATATAACTCATGATTATACTGCAATACTAGGATTTGCAAAGTCAGTCATAGCTTTTGACAGGAAGCTTCCTTTCCTGTTCCATCCCACATTTTCACAGTTGAGAGCCGACCTGATGAGTGTGTCTACAATTCTTTTCTTTCTTTCATCTTTTTTCTAGACACATGAAACACGTTGTATTCTTCAGTAGCTTTCTGCCTTTTACTATTTTACTTTTTAGTAGCTAGCCCTTCAAAAAATTTTTGTTCAGCCATACCCCGTGCCTCACCGATCATACTAATTTATTTGGCACAGGGTATGCATGAGGGCATAGGCAAAAATTGAAAAAAATAAATGATTAATTATTAATATTGGGTACCCGAGAGATGATAAAAAGCAGACAAAACTGAAGCAAGTAAGACAGTGCTCAACAAGAAAATATTGAGGGGCTAGATACTAAAAAGTAAAATAGTAAAAGGTGGAAAGCGACTGAACACTACAAATACCATGGTGTAATAAGCTGCCAAATCACTGATACTGCGTAGTTATCCTCTCTTTGGTGTATGTATATATATTAAAATAAAGGTTCTGAAATATATCCTCTAGGAATGCGTTATGATCTATCTAAAATCAAGTGTACAGAAACTAACCAGGAGTACAGGTGCTGAAGATTTTGTATTTGACTCGTACTACCAACATAATCTTGAGTAATGTAACGCATTCAGGTATGTACTAGTACACACATCATTATCAGTTTTCTACCGATTGACTCATCTTGATTAATATATGATTTTAAAGGTGAAACAGTATGTAACTTTGCTTTAATGGAATTAGCTTTTCCTTTTTCTGGTGATTTTTTTTTATAGAACACTTGCAGAGGTGTGCTTTCATTGGTCCCACCTGAAGTATAGGTGCAAGAGAAGCTGGCTTGTAGGCAGTATTTTTAACCTCTTGCATTTACAACAGAAACAAAAGTAAAAGCAACAACGACATCAAAAACAATAGTAAGTATAAAAAAAAACTTAATTATAAGTTATTTGACTAAAAAAAATTTAAAATCGTACACTAGATACCCATGTGTCAAAATTTGGATGTAATTTTGACTTATTCAAATCTACAGAGGATGGATGTCTACTGAAAGTTTGTTGAAGTTTTGAATACCTTGACCCTTTGAGAGCGCTGATGGCTCAGAGTGAAAATCGTCAATTCTTTGAAGATTTGCAACTACGAATTTTTGATGGTAAAATAATGGAAACTGAAAAATTAGTGGTCTCACCAGAAATTAATTATTATTGATGTTAAACTTGAGCATAATCCATCAGAAGTACGTTGAAAAAAATTCAAATAGCAAATAATGATAATCAGTATCTCTGTAATAGTAATAATTGTTATATTATTTATACCATCATCAGGGTTTGATAACAAACTACTACTTATTATAAGATTCAGTGGGCTTTGAAAAACCGTACCGACACTGGCTGATCTGTCATAAAAACCATCTCTTGTGCTAGCAATTCATTTTACGCCTCATTATATATGAAATGTAAAAATTCTGGTGACCACACACTCCAGTCAAAACCAATATTTTCCTCATATTGGTGTCGTTTTGATGGAAACTGCTTATGAGTTGCATCAATAAAATTTATTAAGCTGCCAAATCACTGATACTGCGTAGTTATCCTCTCTTTTGTGAAGAAAACTCTGCGTGTTCATTCAAAGGTTGTTGTAATCAAAGTTTGCCAAATCAAAACTTCAAAGTTTTTAACAAACTGTTTCCAAAAGTCGGTAAAAACTTTGACGCATGGAAATCTAGTAATGAAATTAAAATACTTTATAGCTTGTAAAATGAATGGAACAAATTATTGCCTCCGAGGCTTATTTGGTTTGAACTATGTTGTGCGATTTTGTGCATATTCTACTCAAAGAAAAGCAACTTCATTGTATAAAAAATCAGCAACTTATCTTCTTTCAAACATTGTCCCTAAACATTCTCTAGCCGAGTTTATTGCCGATTTTTTTTTTGTAGAACGATTGCACAGCTACAAAAAATGAGTGTTGGCCGCTCAATCCTTCGATTCCCCCAAAAAAACGTTGTAGTTTATGCGTAAAGTGATATAGATGGAAGCACCAGAGCGCAATTTTTTGGTAATAATTTCTTTTTGATGCTATTTAAAACATACCTCTAGCCTGAAATAAAAAACTACCGAAATGAGATATTTTTTTTTCGTGGAGATGTGTGAGTTGGTAAGAAACCAGTAGAAGTGCACACTCCTCTACCAGTCAAACAGGATATTTTAGTGCAATATATAATCAGACTTTCCTGATTAATCCATCAATTTTGTTGTTAAAAAGGCATCTTCTCAGAACAGTTTCTTGTAGTCGCTTATCGAAATTATCTGCCCTTTAATAAATATGAGTCCCCGACAGAAACAAATGTATGGCCAAATATTGCAAATATTATTTTTCTGTCATTTTCTGTAATATAAGTCGATAACAACATAATTCAAATCCGGTATAGCATTCAAAGTTCATTTGCTGATAATATTTTTATCAACTTCGAATTGTTTTTTTTTTTCATAAAACACTAATTGCTGCTTTGTCTTTTGCAGGTTCTTTCCCAAATGGTATGGCATAGATTCCAAAAAATCCAGGCAACATTCCATTCTCGCAGAAGACAAGCTCAGTAAATCTCTCCGCCAATGGCTGGACCTTTTTACTTGCAACTTGTCTTTTTTCCTTTCCATTCTCATACATAGCCTCCACTCTGCTGTTTCACAATACTTATAACTTTTGATAGTTTATAGTCAGTCTTTTTCACGATGTGAGGTTAATTAATATTTTTATTTTTGTTGATTTGTTGCTATAGAACCTTCAACACAATCTAGAACAATTCATGATGTAGTTATGTATTCAAACTATATTCTATGCAATTTCCATCATAGCAAAGTAGCTGCTAAAAATGATCTACAGCATCTGAATTACAATGCTGACTTTTTTAAAGATTGATGGCTCATAATCACTGTTGTATTCTTTGATTGCCTGTCTAATGTGGCTCTGTACACTACATATATTATTTGCACCTACTAAATTGTTGTTAGGTAGTCTTTCATGTGTGGAAAAACCTGAAATAACAAGTATGAATGATGATTCCTATTTTGCTAAGAAGTTGTGCGTTCATGCAAATAGAATAGACAACTCTAAATCGTTTGATAATAAACTAAACGGACAGCTAATGAAATGCCATGAAATGAGCAGCAACACAGAGAAAGTCCATCAGAGTATTATGTCTCTACTAAAGCCATTGATTTGTTTAAAAGAATTTGAGATGTAGACTAACCATGCGAGGAATTGGCATTTTTAGC
Organism: Cryptosula pallasiana; assembly: GCA_945261195.1. Taxonomy (NCBI): domain Eukaryota; kingdom Metazoa; phylum Bryozoa; class Gymnolaemata; order Cheilostomatida; family Cryptosulidae; genus Cryptosula; species Cryptosula pallasiana. The sequence continues at coordinate 5,238,990 of OX183132.1, read as the reverse complement.
GCGAACTAAAATGTATAGCTACGTTATTGGTTTTTCATGGGGAGTTGTGCTTACAAAAAGAACACAACTACACAGTGTTGTCCAGCCAAAGGGAGTAACAAGAAAAGAATGATTAGAAACACCCAGGACCAAATAGTTCTACATTTTATTCACTGAGTAGGACAACAGTGGTTGATATGCTATGCTACATACCCATGTACTAGCATACAAGAACCCTGGTGGTTCTGTAAATCAGTACAGCTTAGCACACCAAATAGTAGTCCTGCTCAAAGGACCATTGACCTGGACACACGGGTGTCCTGCTAAGCATTGTGCTGTGGATACAAAATGGTCCTGCTAACAGCAGGATGGGCTGGCATTTCTATATAGGTATGCCAATTTTGCCTTTATTATGCATTCAAGTACTGTGGTAGATGTTTTTCTCCCATGCATTTCTCACAACAGTTTATATTCCATGGTAAAAATCTGCTTTTTTCAACCGCCAAACTAGGTCAGAAGTTGGTTATATGAAACGTTCGTTTTGTAAACTCTTTTGAGGACTGATTTAGCGAATTAGTACATGTATGAAATTTGTTGAAACAAACTCATCATTTGTGGCTATTTGCCAAGCATAACCAGTGTGATGTTGTTGTTGCAGTGAACTGACTGACAGGGACACTATAAAGTAGTGATAGGTCTCACTGACTGCCAACCACAAAAGCTCATTAAATGGCAATCAGCAAGATACTAGAATGAAATATTTGCTGCCAGTCATACTTCAATGCTACCACTGCAAAGTACACTAGCAATACACTGCTGAACTACCTCTGCTTTGTTTATCTACAACTAATAAAATAGAGCTGCTGAAGGAGATATTGTCAACTTGAAATATCCATTCTTTGTATATCCGCAGTACATTTCCTTCACCGCTTTTCTTTTTTCCAGTGCATACAAGGCTTTATTTTGGTTTAGCTAACCTTTGGTAACAGCTCTAACACATTTCTAATTCGGATAACGCAGCTGTAGCTGTACCCAGACATTTAAAAAATATACAATTCAATGCTATATGTACTTCACTAGCCTTCATCAACCCGATTAGGGCAGTTTATATTCATCACTTGTTATTGTACATAACCGAGCTTTATAGCAATTGGTCATACATTTTGCATCAGAATTTTGTTGTATGTAGAAATATGTACTTTGAAATGTCATTCAATGTAGTTTTTATGCATTCATTTTTATGTGTTGTAATAAACTGTACTGGACTGCTCTTTGAGCAGAAAAAACAGAAGCTAGGACAAGTGGTATTAGCGCAAGCGTAACCATTCATTTGTTCGATCACAATAATAATTGACATCAATAGGAAGCGCTTTGTGCTAAGTTTTATGAATTTCAATGAAACATTATTTGCAATTAGTTCATTACAATACACTTTCTAATCTGACTATGCCACACAGATGTGACATTTTTTTGTGCGGAAATGCTGAAAATCCTAGCTAAATAAAATAATCTTTGCTTTGCTTTTTAAACTAACCACAAATTGTTTACTCTATGTTCTTGATTTTGGCTTCATTTGATCAATATAGGGTTATGAAAAAATAAAAATTGGCTGCATTGTCCAACTATAGCCTAAATACCCTGATGTGCAGTGGAGCATAGGAAGACACTGCTAGGGCGATAGAAAAGTTATGAGTAGCAGCTCTTTATAAAACATGTGAAAGCGAAACTTGTGTTATACGCGCTGATGGAATGCAATCAAAACATAAATAGGCTGTAGCAACAGCTGCTGCGTACATGGTAGAAGAGAAGGCAACCCCATTTTGTAATAATGGAAAAGTCAACTAATGATAACTAATGCTAAATTAGGATAGAAAGGCTTAATGGGGGGCTTAATGAGTTCATATATCCTAAAAAAGTGGTGTCTATGCTACTAGGATATAGTTAGGATATGCTAGGATAAGAACTCATTCTGCGCAGTGATATGAGTTCGAGTTATGTAAAAAAATTATCAAAACTCAAATGCCATACATTCAAAATCTATATGCCATATAAGTTCAAATTAAGTAAACAAAATAATCAAAACTCAAATGCCACTTAAATGCCACTCAAATGCCACTCAAATGCCCCTCAAATGAAATACAATATAAACCCGGCGAATTCATTCAACGACGTAACCCATTGCATAACCCCCCCCCCCCCCCCCCCCCCCCCCCCCGAGCACTCATCCACAAAAAGACACTTGGTAGGGAGATCTGCTCATATATTAATACTGCTACATTTGTGTGATTAAAAATTTACGTAAGTGTACCCTGCTACAGCCCTGTAAACTCTGTGGCTTGTTCAATTATATAAATCTCGTCGCAATAGCCTGTTTATTCCAATTGAAACATCATAATTCCGTGTTTGTGCATTGTGCTATATATAAAACTTTTAACAACTCCCGGTGTGATGTGCACAGCGTCCCCTATAAGGGGGGATAACCCCAGTCACAACCTCATTGATTTCTGCAACAGAATTTTTATTTAGTCATTAAAAAAAGTGTTGAAAGCATTTCAGAACATTGGCTGAATGCTACTGCATCACTTGCTTCTCCATTCAAATTTAGCAGTGTCTTTGATTGTTTGCACGCAAAAACGATTTTCCGTTATTGAATGAAAGTTGAAAATCTAACTCGTATTTTAAAACAGCAAAACTTTAAAGAATGACAACTTTTGGCTTCTACTTACGACCGTTCATTATTTTTTAGAAGAAAACAGCTTTACATACGGTAAGCTTGTTTTTTCAAAACTCAGTGACTTGATACATTTGAGAGCTCCTTTTGAATGCCATCTCGGATTTGTAACAAGAATAATTAGTTTGAATAACAAATTTCATTTGACTCTCAAATACTCATTTCTGTCGAAAATACTCGTGTTCACATAGGTACTTTATACAAACATCTAGTCTTGTAGAACTAGATTAGGGCGATATGAACTGCTCGGAATTTTCATGAAAAAAAAAATAGATTTCCAGATTCGCTTACGCTCATTTGAACAACATGATATCTAGAAGATATTTATGAAAATGTAGAAGCAGTCTCGACAACACGTTTTTGACTCAATGTTTTTGTTAAAGCGATGTTAATGTTCTATTTCATAGAAACCCCCTCTTTCTGCACGGGAGAGAACCTTGGTGATGTGCTGCTGGTGGAAATGGAAAAGGAAGTAGTTTCACTTAAAGCAAAGTTGGAAGTAGAACTTGAGAAAAACCAATCTACCATTGAAGAGTCGAGATCCTTAAAAATGAGAAACATTGAGTTGGCTGCCGAATGGTCTAGTGAAAAGAATCGGCTCAAATCACAAATATTGGTATTAGAAAAGACAAATGGCAAACAGAGTGAACAGCATTCCAAGCAAGAAACCTTGCTCAGTGAGCAACCTGATGTTATTGCAACTTTGAAGACCAAATGCAATGACTGCGGTAAAGGACTGGCCAGTACCGCAGCACAAAACTGATGTCCGAGTTTTCCTGGGGACTTGTGGCTATTACAGGAGGTTCGTTGCCAACTATTCTGGGTTAGCAAAATGTCTTTCTCAGTTGTGTTCACCTCAACACCGATTCACTTAGACATTGGAATGTCAAGAAGCCTTTGAAACACTCAAAAAGAGGCTAGTGACTGCCCCAGTCTTGGCTTACTCTGATTATGCTACACCTTTTATCTTAGACACTGATGCCAGCCAGGTGGCTAGGGGGGCCGTACTGTCACAAGTACAAGAAGGTGCAGAGCGGGTGGTGGCCTACTACTCAAAAACCCATTCGCCCCAAGAGAAGAACTATTGTGTAACCCGGAAGGAGTTGCTGGCGATTGTGAAGGCGGTCAAGCATTTTCGACCACACCTTTATGGACGTGAGTTCATCGTCCGAACTGATCACGCTTTTTTGCCATGGTTGCTCAGAACATCCAGCCCCACTGGGCAGCTGGCTGGATGGATGGAAGTGCTCTCGGAGTTTCGGTTCCGACTAGAGTTCCGCAAGGGACTTAAACACAATAATGCTGATGGACTCAGCAGACCTTATAGTGTAGATTGCAAGCAATGTGGCCCAATGACGCCTACTGCAACCCAAGTGGCTCAGGTTGGCTTCACTGACAGCGGGTGTTCTGTGGCAGATGAGCAGCGTAGATGCCCCGAGTTGGAACCTGTGTTCCACATACTAGAAACTGGAGGGGCCATTCCACCACAGACTATTAGTAAAAACGCATCAGCTCTGCTGAATAAAATAAAAAACCGGTTGAGTATTTCAGATGATAACACCCTACAAATCGCTCTGGATGTCAACAATCGAACACATGTTGTGCCGGTCTGTCCGAAGGTTTGGAGATAACAGCTTATTACAGACCTGCATCAACAGGCACACCTAGGCTTCAATAAAACACTAGAATTGGTGCGTCAACGGTGGTACTGGCCAGGTATGACCAGTGAGGTTAGACGACAAGTAGCAATGTGTCAACAATGTCAGCAAGCTAAAGCAGCCAGCCACCAACACTCACGGGGCGAAAACCATCTCTGGGCTGGTCGCCCCTGGCAGGTTGTAGGCATAAATCTGTGCGGTCCATTTCCTGAAACCACCTGTGGAAACACTCAGATTCTTGTTCTAGCAGACCATTTCACACGCTGGTATGATGCCATACCAATCCGGGACAACTAAGCCAACACAGTGGCTCAGGCGTTAGAAGAAACAGTCTTCGCTTATTTTGGAGTACCAGAAATTATCCACTCCGATCAGGGACGTCAATTTCAATCTGAGCTGTTTCCCGCCTGTTGTGAGTTATGGGGCTGTGCCAAGACCAAAGCTGCACTGTATCATCCCCAGGGAAACTCAGTGGTGGAGAGACTGAATCGAACTCTCGGAAATTCTGTACGTGCACTGCTAGTAGGCATAGAGCACAGGGAATGGGACACCTTGCTGCCACAAATCATGAGGACCATATGGGCCACCCCTCATCGGATAACAGGAGAGACACCCAACTACCTTATGCTGGGTAGGGAGACTGTCCTCCCCAAGGATCTGTTGTTACCCCAACCAAATAAGTTGGATGTACCAGTAAATGAGTACGCGCTGCAATTGCAAAATGACAAGTCTGAAATTGGGGAACGACTGCAAAATCTGCAAGGCTTTGCCCCTAGAGTCGAAGGGAGTGAAGAACCACCAAACTTTAAGCAAGGAAACAGGGTGTGGTTGAAGTCTTTCTATAAGGGCCAGGGTCAAGGTGCCGAGTTACATCCGAAATATGTGGGTCCCTACACTGTGAGGGTCGCTCTACCGTACCAAACCTATGAAGTTGAACGCAATGGGAAACTTTCTGTACAGTATGAAGGACGTATTCGTTGCTACGCCAGTGAACCTTTGCCCAGCAATGGGGAGGAGGTGCTGGTAGACGCCGAAGTATACCCACCAATCGCAATAGACTCAACTATTCTGGAACCCAAAAACACCCATGTCCAGGTTCAGGAGGCTATCCAAGAGCAACAACAGTTCATACCCAAAACGACTAGATGATTGCATACTGGACTTTATGAAGATGGGTTTGAGCCGTTTTTGCTTGGATTTTGCGCCAATTCTGGGACAGAATCAAGTCATAGAGGGGGGTGATGAAGTAAACCTGCGCTGGAATGTTGATACGCACGAAGGACCAGAACAATTCAACTCTTTAGTAATTGTTGGTGACCCTGAAAAGGGCCGTTGTGGAATAAGACCTCATGCTCAGCCTCCCTCTCTTTAAAGGTGAAGTAGACATCGCGGGCTACACAATGACCTCTCCTTTGGTGGACTCACTCAAGCTTTGCCAACTCCCGGAGACATCTGTGCATCTGTGGTAGCGGGCACTGATGCTGCTCAAGATGTGTCAGCAGTTTTAAAGCACCCAAGCGAACAGACTGGTGAAAAAAGCCAGCGCTGTCTAAAGTAATCTACTCTATGTATTATTGTATATTGTTCCCTTGTTGTAATTATTTTCTATTAATTATTAATTTTATTATTATTACAAGTTACAAATAATTTGTGTTGTTGTGGATGTTTAAAAATTATTATAAGTGTTGTTTAATCTGTTCCAGTGCAAATATTTACTGTCAGAGGTTGTGTGCAGACGTAGGTAGTTGACATATTAAAATTTTGTCCAATCAGGGACATAATTTTGAGTATTACTACTATATAAGCTTGAGTTATTTTTATTTGTGCCAGAGTTGCCAGTGAATAAAGTTGTGCTCATACTTTGAATAATTCTGCTTCTCTTAAATCTAACTGCCTCTGCACCCACTCTACTACGTGGCAGTTATAAAATCTACGTCTCATAGTAGTAAATGCATAGACACTAGTTTAGCCGGACAAGTTTATAAGCTAGTAATTGCGCTGGAATTGATTGGAGATAGAGCTTGTAGCTAAATAGGCCTCTGCACCCACTCTACTACGTGGCAGTTATAAAATCTACGTTTCATAGTAGTCACTGCACTAACACTAGTTTAGCCGGGCAAGTCTATTGACATTGCAAGTCAATAGAGACTATTAGTTTGTCATTGAGCAAACCTCTGCCTGTATTACTGCTAGAAAGGTGTTGAGTAATTACACGGCAAGTTAAGTATAATAAGAGATTAGACTATCAACTGGGCCTGTTTTCGGTCCTTCAGCTATCTATCGGGCCTGTTTTTGGTCCACCTGCAGACTATCAACTGGGCCTGTTTTCGGTCCTTCAGCTATCTACCGGGCCTGATTTCGGTCCACCTGCAGACTATCATCTGGGCCTGTTTTCGGTCCATTCACAGACTAACTGGGCCCGATTTCGGTCTCGGTTAGTGAAACGGCTTAGTTTTACTTCAATATAAACACCAGCAACCGTTTGTCGATAATATTGATGATTGAACAATGATATTGAATAGGCTGCTAATAATAATGAATAAAAAAAGAACTGCTAAATTATACTGGTGAAACTGTTATGATAGTTAGGTAAATTACAAAAATAATAAAAAATACTATTGAATAGATCATTATTATGACTATGATGAACAATAATGATGATAACAATAAAAATTTAGTAGCTATATTATTATTATTAATTAATTATTAATTATCAATTACACTGCAGTCTTATTTGATTATTATGGTTAGCTTGTAGTAATATGATGTATCATAGATAATGATTAATAACATGAAAGCTCTTCATATGAGAAAAATAGCAAGTTGTCACATATTGAGAATAACCATCATAATAATAATTATAATAATAACAATAAATAAGAATAGTAATCAAAATTCTACCACCACAATAATAATTTTAAGTGTTTTTGGCTACAGCAACCATCACCCAAGGGAGATAATACTAGTCAATAGGATGTAGACACTGAAATTTACCACTGTGATGATGCAACAGGCGCTGCATATCTATCATGTGCTCATTATCCAACAAAATTTTTGATTGAAACACACATAATAAAACCGTACGCTTTGGTTAACATCACTAAAGTTAACCTTGACCTAATGAATCAGGAAATGCGGCCCTAAAGCTTCATGGTTATGTATGATGAAGTGGGGTGGTCCACTCTACATATCCCAAAGATTACTGGTTATACAATTGCTTCCTGTTAGTTGCTAGGTAGCAATAAAAAAATTCAAGCTGAAATCTAAACAAATAATGCTGAAAAGTTGTAAACACCCGTGGCAAGGCAAATCTAATTTTTTTTGTTCTATACCAAACTTGGTCGTGAGACCCATGCGACCATAGCAAAATCCGCCCCTGAGCAACAAACAAGCTTTCAATAGTACAACTTTGATGGAAGAACCCAAACAATTGAGCAAATACATATTCAGCATATAATCAAACAGGTTAAAAAGAATATGAAAACTGAGTGAGATATAACATATACAAAAACCAAAAGTATGAGCATTCCAACACAGATTCTGACAACACCGACTCGAAATATCAACTCGATGAAACACTAACAAAAAATAAGTTCACAGGTTTCATGCTTGGGGTTTTGCAATAACATCAGTGGCCTCTTCTGATGTAGTAGTGTCTGCCAAGCATATCTTCACAAAACCATACGCAAAAAAAAGCAAAGCGAATGATAAACTAAGCATTTACTAACTAGCTGATGCTGCACAAACAAATGAGAGCAATCTTTGCAGGTAAGTATAGTATAAAGAGAAGTTTGAAACTACAAACTGCGATTGACAAAAACTGATAAGGCTAGCTGCAAAAAAGGTTTTGCAGCTAAATATTGAAAAGGTGGGCTGTAAAAACAAACAGAAAAGCCGGCCGCCCAATGCACTTGAACCAAAACAAGTTACTTTAAAAATTCTACACAAAAACATCGCAAATCAGTATGTTGATACAAACTTGTCAACTGAATTTGTAGATAGGTTTGTGCGACTAGAAAAAAACACGAATATTAGAAAAAGCTATGGAAAATCAAAGATCGCTAAGATACCAATGGAAAACATCAATATGGAAGGTAGCGATCCACAAATAGAAAGCAAAAACAAATCTGATAAGCATAAAACTCTGTAGTATCACCCTAATGAACCATTGTGAACAACCGTAAAACAATAGGAGACAAGACTCAAACACAGAAACAGCACTCTATGTAATTTTCATTCTACATTCGGAATAGAAGGATAACAAATACACGATACAAAACGACTTACCATGAGCTTTCAGACTTTAGGCAAAAAGAAAAAATGAAATTGAAGAAAAACCCTTTTTTCAACATCTGGATACTAATTTGCTGACTGCCTAATTTTGTTGATGGAGAGTATACATTGACAAATAGAAGCATTGCGGTAAGTGACCAACCGGTGGCTAGAACTTGACTGGCATACATAGATTGTAAAGCAGAAGTGACAAGAAACGTGTAACATTTTAAGATAAAATTGCATACGAACTGAAAAGAGTTGAAGGTCGACATTGGCACAGTTCTACAACCAATGAAAGTAAAGTGAGCACTGAGATGCAGTTCAGCCTAAAGTATTGTGCAAACAAAATTTTGGCGGTGTAAATAAATAGTAGGGAATAGTATTATACATAATTTTTGGAATATTGCCAAGAACACCTGACACTGTCGATGAAGCTTATTTAAAAACAAGTAATAAAGAGCAACAATTTAGGCAATTTACTACTGGGTGTGTGCGATGCTTTTAGAGGATTGTGAAAAACAAAACAATGGTCTCTGAGGACGCAGTTTAAAATTGATTATTATTGCGCAAGTTAAATATTATATAATTCTCGTGCAAGAATGTAATGCCGTAGAAATGAGTAAGACATTGGAAATGATTGATTGCTTTTCCCTAAGCTTTGTTGAGAGTTTGTGTTGTGGACTAGTGACAAGCTCATTCAAGTGACCCACCAGCAAACTTTTCTCATCTCTCACTTGTTTAACAAGCTACTGCAGCTCAGCACACTTGATGTCACCAAGTTTAATAGTCTGAGATCTCTCAGTGAGCAGCTATTCCAGCTTACAGCTTCTTTCTCCGCTTGTAGCTTTTAATTGTTCTGCAGAAGCAAATAAACTCAACGTTTCTCATTTTTAATGAGTTCAACTCTTTAGTGACAGAGTGGCATTTCTCAATTTATTCTTGCAACTTTGCCTGAACTGCAGTCACTTCCTTTTTGCGATTCCGTGCAGAGAGGTGAGGTTTCTACGCAACGAGATTAACATGGCTTTAACAAAAACATTAGGCATGGTTTTCGACACTGCTTCTAAATTTTTCATGGTATGATCTTGCTCAAATAAGCGTGAGCAATTCTAAAATTCAGTTTTTTTATGACTATTCAGAGCAGTTCATCTCCACTCAATCTAGTTCTATAAGAATACAGGTTTCTATGCATACTCTACCTATTTGAACACGAGTATTTTCAACGGAATAGAATATTTCAGAGTCAAGTAACATTTGTTATATAAATCAAATATGTTGGTTACAAATCCGAGACGGCATCGAAATTGAGCACTCAAATGTATTAAGTTATCAAAAAAAAATTGTTTTAAAAAAAATTATGCTTCCCGTATGTAAAGCAGTTTGGTACAGAAAACAATATATCAATCATAGCTAGAAACAAAACATTATAATTGTTTGAAGTTTCGCAGTGATAAATTTACCAATTAGATTTTGAACTGAAGACACTGCCAAGTGAATTATAATGGAGCAACAAATAATGCAGTAGCATCCAACAAGTACTCGGCAATGCTTTCAGCACTTTTTTCTAGTAACTAAAAGAGAAGTCTGTTACAGAAATCAATTAAAACACTTGACCAGTGAGCAAATGAATGCTGTGTGAAATTTGAACCATTTGAACAACACTTGTTCCTGGCTTAGAATCTTTAGCAGCCAAGTACTGTTTCATGTTATGGAGCTCCTCTTCAGCGGTGGTCAATCTCAATGAAATAAAGCCTAGCTGCTTTTTGTAGCTTTCAACCCTCATCTCTTCATCCTGTATTTGAATTGTTAGGAGTGTGTTCTACAGAGAATACGAACTACATACTACCTCATTTCATAAAAACTTACTGGTGAAGGCACTGCGCTGAATAAATAGAAAAGCTATGAGCTTGTCAATTCTGTTTTTGAAGTTTCTGCCTCATTGAATAGAGGTTCACTCACTAACACAATGAATTAACTGGCATCATTATTGTGGGCGGCAAGACATTGCATATTGTAGTGATAGCATTGCTGACTATACTAGTGTGAGTGAACTCGTCTGCCTAAATCACATACCGATATTTCCCCATACACTCGTTTAGAAGTTGGTTGTGCCTTGGCTGTCAATAAAGGAACATGTATTATTTCCTCATACGCATTACTACACATATATTTTATATTAGTAATAAATGAGGCAACTTGTGGTTTGCTATACACAATACGACTCTACCACTAAAAAATGTAGACTTCTAAAAATAGGGCAACACGAAAGTGCCTTATCCATGATACATGGAACATTGAAAAAACATAATTTCACAAATGAACTTGATTTCAGCTTATATCCAATAAATTATCTGGGATCTATTGATAAAAGCAACACAACTATGCGTCACATGATAGTACATCAAAGAAGGATGCTTTGTTCCAACAATTATGAATACAGTAATGCCAGGCAATCAGAGAAGCACACACCTTTTCATGCACACCACTGTCAAGCCACTTATTATGATTTATAATTTTTGTCTCAATTGTGCTATTTGGCACTTTTCAGGCTAAAATACCACAAGCAGCATTTTTCATAAAACTGATGTTGTCACTTCACGTTTCAGTACAACTCGTCACCAGAAAGCGTTCCATATAGAGATCAAATCAGTTAAAAACTGGATTTTAGAAACTCTTCAAATTGAATGAAAAATTCAATACTGGATTTCTTTATGAAATAAAAGTCATGTAGTAGAAACATCAAGAATGTGTACTTGTACAATACAACCTTAGATAACAAGTGATAGCTCTACTAGTTATCGCCGCAATATATATCTTTAGTGTTGTAACGTACTTGGATGGTTTACAAAATGTGAAGTATTAGGCGTAACGCCATAAAGAAACTATGATTTACATTGCCAATTGCCAATGGTGCAAAAATGGATAATTCAGAAAGGAAGTCATAATGCAGGTTTTGGTTTTGTGAGATCACATACTAAAAACCCAAACCCACACAATTTCAGACTCTCGGATAAGCCAATAAACAAAGGAAAATGTCGAAAGAAGTTAACTTTTTTTTACAAAAATGAGTAAAAAGGTACAGCTCTCACAATGATAATGTTTTTTTCTTAAAAGGAGATAATCATAAATTCATGTGAATTGCAATCTTCAGCCAAAAAATATCACCGACCAATCATATTGGAGTAATACACAGGTGTATACATATATACATCCATGCCAGACGACTACACGCTCAATCATCCAGATCTGGGTCGGGTGAACATGTATGAGACCCCCAGGGGGTGTGAGACTCTCCTCTCCCTACCTTATGTGGCCCTGTGATTAGCGGCCACCCTATGATTAGTTAACTATTAGTATGGAGATACTTATAGTTGAAGCGGCCTATGTAATGGATTTTCACGTAGGTGGCCACTCCTTTGATCAAGGACAACACGCCTAGTACTGGCATCAAACACCGGCTAGGGCCAAAGGCGGACAAACCACCACAGAAAGTAGTAAAGCTGGAGGCACCGACAGTAGTTCCTACTAACAAGAGACCAAGGGGGAGTACACCCAGCAGAAGAACCGATAAGCAGGAGCTAGTAGAAAGAAGGGAAGTAAGGAGACCATCTAAGAGAGAACATGATAAGGTTGAAGAGGAAAGAAGAGAAGAGAAACGTAAAAGAATAGCAAGGTATGAGGACGAACTGTACCAGATAACTAAAGAAGCGTACCGTCGTCTACAACGCGTGAAGGAACTGAAGGAAAAGATTAAACGAGAAAGGAGCTCGCCATAGATACCGAACGGTCTATTTGTACCAATGTTCTATGTCACCCCAGTTCTATTATTGGCCTAGTATTGCCAATGGGGGGAAGTGTGTAGGGGACGCCACTACAAACAATTGTGACTATGTAACACTTATGTACAATCACCCTCACATATATTGTTATCGAGTTATATATCAGAGACATTTTTAAGATAAGCAATCATATATTTTATAATTAATAACGATTTATTTTATCTAGTTCTTACGATATAGTTATACAATATTGTCTGGTAACACAAGGCGGGACTTACGTTGTTTTTGTCCCCTTTTTCTATTTAAATGTTTATCAAGATCAAACAAATCAGAGTTCCCCTGACTCTCAGATTGTGATAACCACCACTCTGACTACAGCGGATAGCACAAGCAAGAGCACATTATACAGACTACGACTTGCACTATCGACTATCCGTGTAGTAGAAACTTGGCGGAAGGTAATCGGTCAATTCGACCCTTTGCTGCGTATTCTCACTAGCCGAAGTACGGCGCCAAGCATTTTGCCTCGTACAATATTCGACATAGACAAGTCGACCACTATAGCACCTACTGACTTACAGAAAGGGCTGAAGCAGCCACTTAGAGTTTGCATTGTGATTGTGGGGAGTTGTACAGATGTATAACTACCCCAACACCCAAAATCCTGTACAATATTATCATTATTAAAATTTTGAGCTATTATTTTTACTGTTGTTATTTACTCTATGCTTGTGTTGTTACAGAAAGAATTATTAACCTGTTAGTTATACAGTGAAACCTGCATAAATCGACCCCAAAAAAATCAATAAACTGGGTTATTCAATGTCAGCCAAAGTCATAAAATGAGCCATTGAAAATGGTTTCACATAATTAGATATGGTCATCTCTAGTTCAATTGAGAAAGTTTCATATTTTCAAGTTTCATAACTAGATTTCATACAAGATCCACCAAAAGCCTTAGATGAAGCATAGTGTTTGCAAATACAAGTAATTCTACTGCAATAGATAGCAGAAATATTGTCAATCATCGATTGCATGCTGGTAAAATTATATAATCAAAGTGTTTAATTTTCTTGCGACGGACAGAACTTTTTTAAATGTACAGTGTGTGAGCAAATTCTCCTCATGCCTTTTTTTATTACTAAAATGTGTTCAATTGTGGAATGTAACAAAAATCCAAAGCTATGTATCAACTTTCAAACGTTGATAACAAAGCTGGTTAAAACTAGTTAAAAAAAAGGCAAAAGATTTGAGGAATGATCATTGCCATTAATCGATAGAACTTCACGTCAATTGAAAGTGCTTTTAAAAAATATTAAACAAATCAAACCCACTTAATTGTTATTATTATGGTTAGCTGCAAAATAACAAATTATTAAAGTGATAATTATTGTTAAAAATTAATAATGGTAGTTCAAGTTGTCATTATTGTCAAAGTTTATATTGAATGCAAGGTAAGTGAACAAAACGTCTGAAATCTATATTATTGTCATATTATAATTATTATTAGTTGCAATACCATATATTATTATTGTAGTCCCTTTTATTTATAATCTCATAAGATATATTGTGCAATTCAATACCATACGTTATTACATGGACTTTTCTTGGCCCTCCCACTTCAACATTGATTTATGCAGTCTTCATGGTATATGCACTTTTTATATTGTTAAAGTAATATTCATTTATAATAATACTATTTTACAAACATGGTAAACATTAGTTATTTATAATGGAAATTTTTTAGTAATTGATATAATAATGATAGATAGTTTTTTCCCTTATAGTATTAAAAAAATGGCTGATGTATGTATTTCACAATTATTTTTATTATAGTCATTCAGAGCAACATATTTAGAAAAGGATTACAACTCTGTATTACATAATACAATGTTTCCACCCTACTGATGAGAAAGTTGCGCTAGATGCTAACATTCTAATTGCTTTCAAAAGTTCTTTTCCTATCAATATTTTAAATGACACAGATATTTCGGATCCAAAGAAATAATCCATTTGCTGATTGGCTATGAATGACATTCAATGTTTTTGTTCTTGAGTGTTCGTGGAAAATGAGTGGTTGCCACTTATCGAATTGATGTGCACTGGAGAGGAAAACAGAGCTGTAGCATAATATAATTCTCAATCTTTAATGAGTATCCAGAGCTTTGTAATGTTTTAATTAGTCATGGCTCTAAAACAATCGAACGAGCAAACTTATCATAACCGCTGAATTTTGTGCAATACTACATATTTTTATGGGTATAAAAATGCGGATGAATGCATGTACCTGCTTGACTAATTTCAATTTAGGTTTGAATATGTATCTCAACACATGCAACTTGTCCTTGATATGTACTCAAACCTGTTGGGATTTGTAGGTTTTGAGTGATGCTCTACTGAGAACTTCAGATGAGATGCTATGAATTGAACAATATATGGCTTTGACTAAGGTGCTCCAGATAAAATTAGCTGTGGAAACGCTTATGAAAAGATTTCAGTTCCTTACAGTAAGTTACTAACATTTGCCAGCAGCCTTTAGCTTGCCAGAAGAGTGTTTGCCTGGCCAAGATACTTTACATTTTGCATTTAAAATATTTAGCGGTGGTGTTTTCTTGGTCCTCGTACCAGTAATTGTCTCTCCTTAACTCCCTGTTTTTGTTAGAAAGCAGTAACTTTTTATGATTTTGTGTCGATCAATGAAGAAAACTTTGCTCGTTTTATTAATAAATCAACAACCCACGGCTATGAGCTAGGTTGGCCTTTGCTCGACCTTCTTGTAGATACTATCTTTGAAAAAAAATGCAACAGTATAATAGATAAAAATATGTGTAAGAACTCAGAATCTAATTATTACTATGAAGTGTGTTTCTGACTGCACAACTCTGAACCAGTGTTTTTTGAACACGTGACCTGATAAACATGATACATTGCTGTCACACTCTGAAAATAGCGATAAAGTCTATGATCATTTAAATTTAATTGCCAAGTCATAATTGAAAATTTTGCTTAGCATTGCCAAAGTGTGTTACTAGTCTGCGCTAACTTGAAGTTATCTCATCACACTTGTCTGGAGTATAGTTGGAAATGGCCATCTCTTTTAGTGATACTGTTAATCTAATTTGTATAAAACCTTTACATTATAAGTGCTTCCTAAATTTCAACTGATATGTAAATTGAGAAACCTAACCTACCATTTGTCTATGATATTTCAAAATAAAATGTGCTCATATTTTAGGATGGTGAACTCATTGTCCAAAAGAACAATGTCTAGCAAAAATAAATGTATCAATCTGCTCCGTTATTCTCAGAAGCAGTCAAAAATAAAGTAGCCAGAAGCAGAGGTGAGTCTCAAGTAGTTTTTTTAATTATAAACTGAGAATGCTTGCCACCTTATCTTTTATGTGATGTGCTTTAATTTTGCAATGTTGATGTTATAACCAGCTTGTTTTATGCGGTATTATCAATAGTGCTTATTTGTCGATAAATTTTTGTTACAAAGATCATTCACACTCATGGAGATACTGCTGCCACTGAGAGCAGTGTTTCTGTTGCCACCCCTCAGCAAGTGGTGCCACCAGTGACCACTTTTGCTCAACCTTCGGTGGGCAGGGGCCGAGGTCGTGATATTGCCGCTGCACAAGCAGCAGTCAAACCAGGTGGTGCTGATCAAAGCCCTGCTGGTCTCGATGATGAAATGAAATGCTTAGCTAGAAACACTGATAATCGTGGAAAAAACGCCAGGATACTTTACATTTTGCATCTAAAATATTTAGCGGTGGTGTTTCCTTGGTCCTCGTACCAGTAATTGTCTTTCCTTAACTCCCTGTTTTTGTTAGAGAGCAGTAACTTTTTATGATTTTGTGTCGATCAATGAAGAAAACTTTGCTCATTTTATTAATAACTCAAAATTTACCAAAAAATATTTTATATTAGTTTCCATATCAGGAGCATGCTTACATGAAAACAGAATTCTGCTCTATACGTATTTAATCTGTTGAATCATATTGCTATGTGTGTAGAAACAACGGAAAATGACTTGGTGTGGACCAAAGATGGCCGGTCCTTTGTTCAAACAAAACTACTGCGAGAAAGGTTGGTTGGCCTGTAATGTAAGCTCACTGCAGGCGATTTATGTTGTCATTTGTAGTCTTGTATATCTGTTATCTATTGTAGACACTTTAGTGGAGAGTTATTTCAAAGGTGGGCTTACCATAAGAAATAATATTTACACAGCCATCTTTTGCGAGATAAAAGTTGAAAGCGAACTAAATTCACTATTCACCTTGATGGTAACATGTTTCTGAAAAACAAATATTGCTCACATACAAAGAAATTTAATGAAATTGAAAAACTAGAGGCTTAATAGACAAAAAAGCAGCCTCTATCCCAACAGCATTAAGATTCACAATTCAAATCATATGAAATGTAACTACAGCTAACTCTTGCAATTATTATTTTAGATCTTTTGCAGTAAGAATAAGGTTTAATTTTCCGTGAAAGGAAGAGAGATTTTCCAAATTAATAAATAGTTCACAGCATGCTTCGACACTTTTAATTAGATTACAAATAGTAGATTAATTCTTCTCACAAGTAACCCCTCATCTTTTTTTACTTGTGCAGACCTTGTTCAAACCAACCATTAAATGGAACAGCTGCAGTGAGAGAAGCTGTGAAAGCATATCCTAGCTTGATGAAGCCTGAATTGTTGCATGCTCAAAGATTTTGGAAATTTCTTGCTACAACTTGCCAGGTGAATGCAAATAGAAAACTTTGACACGTGCATTCAGTAGTTTATTTATATAAATGTATTGGTGTTTAACTTTATGGGGTGTTTGCAGGTGATGGATATGAATGAAGAGCAATTGAGACTGATTGCTAGCCACATGGGACACAACCTCAGCATCCACATGAATGTCTGTAGAGTACAGCAAATCTTCATGGAGCGCTCCAAGATGGCCAAGGTGCTGATGGCTGCAGAGCAAGGAACGCTACACACCCAGAAAGATGCGACATTGGAATGCATCAACACTGATGACATAGTAACCGTCGCGTGTTTGTATACTCATGGAGCCTCAGCATACAAGTATAAAATTAACAATCTAGTGACTAATGTTGTAAAACATTTGGATTGCCATTATAATTACAGATGATCTACAAAAGCTTAGTGACCAAAATGATTCAGATATGACTGGGATTACTTTAGTAATAAAAGAAACAGCAAAACAAAGTGAGTGTAAAAAAGAGACAAGTGCGACTGTCAATTTCGTGCTTTGGTTATTCCCGGTTAACCTCCAGGTAGACATTTGAGAAGGTTTGGGTGCACAGCTTTTGCACATATAGCCAAGGATGAACGATCAAAACTTGATGTGAAGTCTCGAAAATGTATTCATCTTGGCTATGGAGCGGCAGTAAAGGGATACAGACTATATGATGTAAAAAATCAAAGGATCATTCACAGCAGAAATGTAGAGCTCAATGAAGCCATGGTTGGGTACAGTTCCGAGGAGCAAACAGATGAAGTCGTTAAAGAGGTCACTACGCCACCAGCTGAGGGTGAATCAGAAAACACACTGGGTGAAAACAATGAACAGCCACAGGTACTGAGAAGGTCTCAAAGAGAGAAGAAGACCCCAGATTTCTATGGAAATAGAGTTAGCGTAGCTGATTATAGCGAACCTGTCACAGTTGCTGAAGTGAACAAAAGAGCGGATAAGGATCTCTGGGTAAAATCCATGAAAGAAGAGATGAAATCATTGATAGATAACGACGTTTGGGATTTGGTCAAGTTACGAGAGACCCGAAAAATTGTTGGTAGTAAATGGATATTCAGAATCAAAACTAATGCGGATGGTGATCTTGAAAGGTATAAAGCTAGATTGGTAGCTCGTGGATTCTCTCAGAAGCTTGGAGAGGATTATGATCAGACCTTCAGTCCAGTAGTCAGATTTGAGTAATTGAGAACTATACTCGCTCTCTCAGCTAAACATGGTTTGAAACTGCATCAGATGGATGTGACAACAGCCTTTCTGAATGGTGTTCTTGAAGACGAAGTGTATATGGAGCAGCCGGAAGAGTTTGTGGAGCCTGGAAAGGAAAACATGGTTTGTAAGTTAAAACGAAGTATTTATGGCTTGAAACAATCTCCTGGGTGTTGGAACACTGCATTAGACCTGAAGCTCAGAGCGATTGGTTTTGCACAAACTAGTGCAGCTTCATGTTTGTATAAGAGAGATGAAGGAGATATGATTTATGTAGCCGTCTATGTTGATGATTTGGTCATCGCTGGGAAGACAGAACAGCGAATTGCCTCAGTTAAAGCCAAACTAGATAAAGAGTTTGACATGAAAGATATGGGTGAACTGCATCACTTTCCGTGTATGAAAGTCTTACAAAGTGAAACAAATGAAACAGTCTGGATAGGCCAATCTTCCTACACGGCCAATCTTCTGGACAAGTATGGCATGGGGAATTGCAAGGCAGCAGCAACACCAATGGATACAAGTGCCAAGCTTCTAAAAGCAAAAAAAGAAGTGGATCATCACGGAGTCATTCTGTGTTCACTCTAAAGATTTCTGGTGAGAACCACATCACATCGGAAACTTGCGTTGGGACCCTCAACCTTGTAGATCTAGCTGGTTCGGAAAGATTGAAAGAAACCAAATCCCAAGGAGACAGGCTGAAGGAAACTCAGTCCATCAATTCTAGTCTTCCATCTCTCGGAAACATTATACTGTCACTAGCTACTAAGAAGCCACACATGTCAAGTGCGACTGTCGTTTTTGTGCCTTGGTTATTCCCAACCCAAAAACAGTCCTTCCACCCATGTGGCAGAATGATTTTCACATTCTTCTCATAAATTATAGAAAATAAATACTATGGTTGAAGCATGGTAGCTAATCATGACTTATTGCAGAAGGTATCTTGTGCAGATATCTAAAATATAACAACTATTGCTATTTTAAACTTAATATCTTACAAATTCAATAGCTTCAGTCTATGTATTTTTCTAAAGAAGGGGTGGGGGGATGGGGGATAAATAATATGCAGCAAACATTTTTTAGAACACTTTTTTGCCCTGTTGAATTTGTTGAATTTGCTTCTTATTTCTTGGAAAATTTGAAACTTGTTTCGCTCAGTACTTTCAAGCATAAATGTAAACTGTTCCTGTTACAAATCATTACGGAGAGTTTTATTTACTATTGCTTTTACTTCATCAGCTCAATTAAAAATATGCTTTGTTTTTTTTTGCACAAAAACACAATAGGTGTAGAGGGTACCTACAGTCAAAGCAACCAGCCATATCTTGATTTGAAGTCCAAGAAGTTTCAGCACAGCTTGATGCAATAAACACTAAACAGCGGACAGTCAAGGCATCGCTATGATGCTAAAATAGTTATCACCGTGCAGTTGAACAAATACATCATAGGGATTGCTGAGTGTAAAAAAGTTTGCTTCAATGTCTAGCTCGAAGATTTGATATTTTATTTTTAACGTTATTTTCAGGCAACAGTACAGAAACTGTCATTTCTGGCCAGAAAGCAGTCCCTCCATTGACTGATGGAAGGAATGCTGAACTACCCGTAAAATGTAATCAACCTCTTTAGTTCAATAAAAACACTTTTGTAATTTTCCAACTTTAGAAAACCAAATAAAACCAGATTTATTACAGATAGAGCATTTCATGACCTTAGAAACTGAACTACTATTGATAAGCCAAAAATTGGCAATGTTTTTATTGACAAACTTTTCTATGAGAGTACGGAAATCTTTGGCCATATTAGTTTATTTATAGACTTTAGAACAACTGTTTTTTGTTCCTAATTTGAGATCAGTTTTGTTTTTTTGTATAAGTTTTGTGTCTTTTGCACATATTACCTGAAAACGTATAACAGTGTTATATTCGCCAGTTTGCCGGTAGGAGTTATTTTGCCCACAACATTGTTTTATGTTACAGATTCTCGCTGTAATGAAACGATATTTTGCTCAAAGACACAAGCGTCTCCCTCACGTAAGTATATGCTCTAGGAAAACACCTCTGTTTACTCATCATGTTTTTCAGTTTTCAACATAAAACGTTAAAAGAGTATCCACATAGATTAAAGGAAAAGCAAATTTGTACGACTGCTATTGTACTGTTGGCTGTTTTCAGTTTTTTTATTCTTGGTTATTTTGAGTCAATTGCCTCACAATCATTTCAACCTTCTTATTATTGTTTAACATGGCACAGAACTTGTGTGTTTTGCATTTAAAAATTTTTCAATGGTCTTTTCCCAATTGATTAACAAAAGTACTTTTTATAATTAAAAGTCAGTTTTGAGGCTTAATCCAACAAATGACTCTCTGCTTAAATAACTGGTTATCCACTGTCTCATATTTGTGAAAATTTTGTATAAAAGTTTGGTTTGCGAGTAATGCACCCTGATAACATGAAAAAAACTTCAAAAAAACATTTATCAGTATTGCTACTGTTTAAACTAATTCAAAATAGTTTCAATATATGTAAGTAGTTGACGCTAATCTTGAAAATTTCTTACTATTTGCACTTTTTCAAGTCACTTTAATTGTTATAAAATTCTAAGAAATTTTTGAATCACATGGAGACTTAGACAGTTTTCATGAATTTTACTAGCAAAATATAGTTTTTAAGTAAAAGCCCATCGCCACAAATGGTTGATATTTAGCTATGAACAAACAAACAAACATGAAGCTCATTGTGAGGTGCAGTCGTTTAGGCCATTTAGTACATTTAGTACATTTACTTCAATACTTTCAATGCACAAAAAGCGCTAATAAGTGCTAGTTCTACTTTAAAACTGCTCATATGCTACTGAAATCGGAATGAGCCATCAGAAATTTTAAGGATATGGCTGGTTTTCATGTATTTGAAAACTGTAAATTTTACGAAATGCAACCTTCAGAGTTTACATAGTAAGTGATAAAGTAATGACTGTTTGCTAAAACACATTTTAACCAAGTTAAATCTATCTCCTAGAATGGCCCGTTTTCTTTTTTGTTAGAACAACGCGGTGTTTTCGTTTATAGAATATTTCAAAGTAATATTAGAAAAAATTGGGGTTAGCAATTTGTTGTCACAATCCATCACTCGATCTCATAGACTTCATCTTTTGGGCTAAACAGGGAAAGGCCGAAAAATACGTTGGGATGAGGATGAAGTTCAAAAGTTTTCAGCAATTGCTAAGCCCTTGCTGCAAGAGAGAAAACCCATCAGAGAATCTATGAAAGAGTTACAGCAACTGCTGCCAAATCGAACAGCAGCACAGATTCGAACCAGATATAGCAACTCGCTGCTAAAAATGCGATACGTTTTCTATTGCTGTTCTTACTGCACTGTATTAATGTACCGCTTTGTGTTACTAGACTGAACATTATAACTGTATGGGCTAACTGTTCTTGCTTGGGAAAACTTTATAAACTACCAAAGCTGATTAATGGACTCATTTAAAAAATTCTGCAGCAATATTCTCATTTATTACCTGTCAGTAATATAATTTTTAGAAGAGCGAGTTCATTCAGGCTGCAAATTGGTCTTCAAGAAAGTTCTTAATAAACATGTGAAAGCTAGGGGAGTTTTATCATCATTTCTCCAATTTTTCTGACAATAAAACAGTGGAAACCATGATATGGCCCGCCCGCTAACCCACACAAATACTTTGTGTACCTTTATAAGCGATATGAGTATAACGGAGTATAATTGATGGCACCCATATACGAGAGGATAAACTCTTTATTGCACTACTCTTGCCACTGAGCCTCTACTAAGCTAACCACAGTTGATTTGTGCCACATATCCCATATATAAGTACCATATTGAATGGTCCTTAGAAATAGTAATACTTCTACGGGAGCCGAGAGGATACCCTTGAGGCAATGCTTTGAAATTAGACAGAGAGCTCCAAGCCAATTTAGTACAACGGCGCCCACTTTGATCTCTTTGACACCAGTTTTTGCACTGCAGGCCGCTAGAGCCTCTGGTTCACTATATTTGCGTGCCTTCTTGCCGTACATTTCAGCTGGATCAATGGCGTCTGAGCACACGGCCACATTCAATAGAAGGGCCTGATCGCCTTTGTGTGCTAAGGGATCTGGCCTGAGAACCCCTTTAGAGGTATTGAGACGAGGTTCCCAGCCTATGTTGTACCCCCTCTTCTTGAGGGTCTCCGAGACAAACTTAGCTATAGCATCATGCTGATGAATTCTAGCTCCGTGCGATCTCGGGCAAGTCTGTAGCACATGCGCTGTGGAGTGAGTGGTATTTATACACACTGGGCATTTGGAATCAGTGTGCGGGTTCATCCTCTTCCTCACCAACTCCACTGATGAGTAGGTTGTGCTGAAGGAAGATCGAACGTATAAAGTTCCGTCCACTCATTTGCACATTTGAACCCGTTTCCCAGCGTTGTGCCCTACGGCAATTTTGATGGAACTGCAAACCCTTGCCATCAACAGATGAATAGAGTTGATTTTTGTGATACGATCTTATATCACGTTTATTTGCAAAGACCCTGCCCTGTATTGTTCGCCCGAGGATGATATCATCTCCCATCACAACACTTGTCAGAGGATCTATGTAAGAGGATTGGAGGCAAAAATCTCTTTTGTAGCGCTATTGCGGTACCTGGTTTAGAAATGATGGGATACCCAGGCCACCATCTGCTATACTTGCGTGAAATATTGCTCGCGAGCAATTAACACGTATCTTCAACCATGCTTTTACCTGATATAGTTTTGTGTGTGAACCTTAACAACATAAAGTTTTATGAGGGTAACAGCTACTCCTTTCTTTCTCGTTTTCAAGAAACAAAGCTTAGAACAATAAACCGTTGAATTTTTAAGTGAGTTCAATTTTGTCTTTGAAAATCCACAGGAAGAATGTGACTTAAATCTGAATTGCTTCAACAACCAACATATGCAGGGAAACTTCAATAGAGATGTTTCAGCTAGTACCTCGCTGCAGTTCATGTTTATTGCATACAGCTAGAGTGGAACCAAATCTATCTGACTTGCATTAGGTGTTGCTCTGAACAACTATCGCCATCAATAAGCATATAAGGTGAGAGAACTAAGTGTCAAAGACTCTTTTCAGGGTTGGCAAAAATAATTCAAGCAATAAATTTGTTTTGAAATAATCGACGATTAATACAAATTTTTGAAATTTTATTAGTTTTTAGCATCTTTTATAAAAACAAATTGCACATTTGATCAAAGCCTACTAGCACCTGATGGTAGATTTCATGGTTAAGAAGAACCTTTGTATAAAAAAGGCGGATAAACTTGTTTTTATATACCGACTTCTGAAATCTGGACTTGCAGATCCAGGTGACGTGAACTTGGCATAGCAAGTACCCTCCTACAAATGATATATTAAATAAAGAACATTGTTTTGTGCCTTTTAGTCCATAAAGTATGCTAGTACAGCATCCGACATGTAATTCCTGTGATCATTAAAAGGCCTGTGAGTCTGAAAAACTTTTAAATCTGATTAAATCGATAAACTCTGAAAAATTTCAAATTTATTCGACTTGTCCAAAAAACTCATGAACTGTTTTCAATCCAGATTTTTTTTGTTTTATTTGGTGGGTGTATTTGAGTGATTGTTTGCTGTAGTTCTTGGTTGAGCTGTCGTAATATTTTTAGAGATAAATGTATAACAATGTCCAATAGTAGTCATCTTATTGCATGAAAAGTGAATAATGCACAACCAATAATTTTTTTCAAGATGTTTTACTTTACAATTATTGTACAAAATCGAGTTTTGTTGATGATTTTGTTTTTTGGCAATATTTTAATCAGGGATTTCACTAAACCTCTACTGGAACGAATGAGTAGACAAATCTGGATTGAATGAAGGTAGACACCTAGTAGTAACATCAACAAATGGAGAACCTTAACCTGCTACACAGTAACAAAGTTTCTTCCACATTCACTCATTTTTACCTGGCGCTTCCCAGAACGCATTGCATGCGCACAACACACACCAGTGTCATTAGCAGCTTCCCCACGGATTGTACTCTGGGTCTTCGTCTACACACTCAAATGTTGATGGGTTTGCAACGGGTACTACGATACATTCCTCATTTTTATGAATGTAGACATCTCGAATGATTGTTCACATGGTAGTATGTACTTTGTGTAGTATGAGAGTCTACACTTTTCATACCAGATGTCCCAAAGAATGTGTATAGTTTAGGCTATAATTCCTGGATTGTCAGTGTTGAATCATGGATATATTTATGTTGAATATTAGAGTGAGCATTGACAGGGATGAATGCAGACGAGAACTATGCCACAAAAAAGAATACTTAGGCATTTTTTCTAGAAAATGAATGATATATAATGTAATCAATAATTTTGTTTCAAACTCAGATTTATCTTTTGAAATTTAGAGGCAATCATATGGACACAAATGTATTTCAAATGTTATCCCACTTCACCAGCATTTCTTTATTTTGTGTAATATCAGTGCAAGGCTGGCTGTTTGTTATAAGAGAATTGTTGACTCGCCTTCAAAAATGAGTGAATATAATGTCAATATATTTTTTGTAATTACAGGTAAAAAGTGTGGCAAAGGATAATCCATTTGACAGTACCATGGGCTATCAAGACGATGGGAATGGGAGGAGGACGCCCAGTCCCATACCCTCTATAGAGACGGCATCAGACCAGTTTTCCAGACGTCGCAAAAAACAACTAAATGAGCAAGCTTCTAATAGTTCTGAAAGTACATTTACATCGGTAACCATGGTGACAAGCAGAGGGTGAGCCAGAGTAGATCCGTCACTCCCCCACAGTCCTCCACAGTCCCTCCACTAGCGGTGCCACTCCCCGCTCTAGTGCCAAACAATCCACCAATGGCATTGCTCAACCACCAGTGTCTATACTCAGGCGGCAAATCAAAATTAAAAATGAAACAGGCAATGAAAACACTCAGGCAACAATTACAAGCAATAGGGCTGTAGCTTGGGCTCAGCAACAGCAGCAGGCTACTTCACCCACCCTTCAATCGTCAGCCAGCGAAGAATAACAAAGAGACGATCCAACTTCTTTGCTCAAGCCACAGAACCTGTGAAGTTGGATGCTAAGGCTGTGCTGAGCCTCACCCATCTGCTACGCCTGCTGCCAATCTCTCCACTGTAAACATCAGTCTAGGAGACACTGTGCAGTTTAAGAATTATCGTTCCTCTAAAACTGCAGATGAGGCAGCCTCCAGTGAGTATGACGTCAACAATGGCCAACGATGGCCAATGTTCAACCAATCAAAACCAAGAAGACGTTATCCCATCCAGCCACAAAAGTTTTACACAGGCGCATGTGATTGCAGACACTCTGGCTCGTAAGAAAAAGCAACATGGGAAGAGAGAAAGAAATAAAATGGAAGAAAGGTCGCCTGCACTTGTAGAAGAGGAAGAGAGTGAGCATGAGTGTGACAATGTCGATGCTGTTGTGGCTACAGCAACGTCTCTCTCCACTGATAATGCAACGATACATCAACCAAAGACCCCGGTGATAAAAATCAGGCAAGGACTCACGCAAGTTGAGGATGTCGTTAGTCATCAGATCAGTTCTAAAGAGCCAACAGGTTCAACATCTACGATTGTACCAGTTTACATTTCGACCTCGGAACAACCACTGCATGAGGTCCTTGTATACTCATTGATCGACAGTCAATCTGATACTTGATTCATCAGCACAGACGTTTTCAACTCATTAGACTATTTCAGAAGTGCTAAACTCGAAATATCAACAATGACATCGCAGGGGACAACCAAGAACTGCAGAAAAATATCACGGCTGTCGGTCAGGGGAATGCAGACAACTAACCGAATCACCATACCAGAAACCTATGCGAACGATGTTGTTCAAGGTAACAGGAAACAGGCCCCTACACCAGATACAGCAAGACGTTGGAGACATCTTAATATCCTTCAGGGAAGTATTGCTCCCTTGCAATCCTGTGAGATAGGTCTTCTTATTGGGTACAACTGTACCGCCGCCTCACTTCCACTCAGTACGATAAAGGGTGCTTGCACAGAGCCCTACGGTACTGAAATCATACTCGGCTGGAGCATCGTAGGAGGCAGTTCTGTGGGCACCAATCAACTGCACTTTGCACATAGAGCTGCCACCAGGGACATAACCACAGCGGATATCATCAAATGCTTACAAGAAGACTTCAATGCGGAGCCCAAAGGACTATCAATCTCACAGAATGATGCACTTGTTATGAGACAGATGAGATCGTGTGTTTCTACTCTTGATGAGTTCTATACCATGCCATTACCATTCAAGATAACACCTGAACGTCCAGACAACAAATCGTATGTTGTGGGGCGTTTCGGATCTCCCGAAAACCGATTGGGCTCTAATCCACAACTTCGGATTAAGTTCGAAGGAGTCATCGAAGATATAATCTCAATGGGGGAGCCTGAGATTTCCAAGTCTCATAGACAAGGCTGGTATATTCCTCATCATGGCATTTTTCATGCCAACAAGCCTGACAAGCGTCGAGTGATGTTTGGTTGCAGCACACGTTACCATGGCCATTCACTCAACCATCATTTGCTTAAAGGTCCAGATCTCAACAATACGCTAGCTGGTCTCCTGTGTCGGTTCCGGAAGGATAGAGTGGCAATAACACGCATTATACGAAAGATGTTCCATCAATTTCGTGTTTCACCAGAAGATAGAAGGTTCTTGCACTTTTTATGTTTTAAAAGAGGCACAACAATTTATCAATTTCTCCATAGCTGGTTCCATGCACCTGAATTCCTCAAAGATCTATTGTTCCGTATGAACTTGAGACCCAATAAAACCTCTCCATTACGCTTAGACGACCCGGAGATCAAGCGCTGAGTACCAAGGATTAGATGTGTTTCCTTGATCATTTTAGCGGCTTTTCCTGGACATGGAAAAGGAGAAGATGGAGAAGGGTTCAGTTTCTGGCCGAATAATTCTGGTCAAGACGGCGATCTGACAATCTACATAATCTCCAATCACGTACAAAATGAAATCGTACGCAACGAAATATAAAGAAAGATGACATCGTTTTGATAGTGGATCCTAATCTTTCTAGAGCTCAATAGAGCTTGGCTCGGGTTGTGGAAACTTACGCTAGCAAGGACGGACTAACTGGAAAGGTCAAGCCTAAGCTAGCTGGAAAAAAAAAACTCGAATGACCAACACATAAGTTGGTAGTCTTGGTGCCAGCAATTTCAAAATGTTGGAAAACCAGCCAGGTTTTTGGTGGGGGTGTAACGACAGAGATATGAAGTGAACCTTCAACAATCCCCTAGCTATTTTGCAATCAAGCTTTCTCTTTAAGTAGCAGGCTGGTCCTAATTGCTCCTCTACTTTTCATATAACTTCGTTGTAACTGAATGGCAACTCAGTGTGTTCGTGCAACAGCTACTGAGCCTGCCAAGTAAGTCTATTTGTTATAAGTTCATATTTTCTGCGTTTTTCTCATTAAACTTGTTACTTACTAGATGTTTATAGTTTTACCAGCTAGTTCTCATTTTTTTCAACTTCTTGTGAAGACTGACAGAAATAATTCTCATACCATCATGTAGAGCAGAGTCTTTGCCATATTTTGGTTTTTTTTTAAGACTACGACATTCGAAACGGAAACAATTCCAAATCTCCTTGGCCCCATCACTGCCTCACTATCACTTCCCGTACTCAATTTCGG
This sequence comes from Cryptosula pallasiana, assembly GCA_945261195.1. Classification (NCBI taxonomy): domain Eukaryota; kingdom Metazoa; phylum Bryozoa; class Gymnolaemata; order Cheilostomatida; family Cryptosulidae; genus Cryptosula; species Cryptosula pallasiana. Next base: position 5,210,862 of record OX183132.1, on the reverse strand, counting down.
TAACATTTTCATAATGATGGGCAGTTTTTTTTTCTGGAAAAGAGCAAGCTCGTTGTTTTTTTTCTTCTGATTTAATTAGTTTATCATTATCTTAGCTTGTTTGAGCTTTCTGGTAGTGGAATTGAAGGTTAGTAAGCTAGTAATTGATTATTCAGAAATGGCGTTGATAATAAATAATTTGATTTTAATAATTTTTGTAAAAGTGTTGACTAATGTGGTTCTTTATCTCAAAATTTAGCTCTGAATGTTTCTAGTTCATTCGTAAACAATAAGGGCTTCATCTTTGCTAATAATCAAATTATTAACTATTTTCAAAAAAGGAAAAAATTCTCGAAATTTTCGGTATTCTGTGCAGCCAGTGCTAGATTGTTGTTGCAGTGTCCTAACTCTTGTTTTGCGCATATTTGCTTCAAATTGTGCTAGTCTATTCAAAATTTTGTTTTCTTTTCAGCTGTGCTATCAGTGGTTTGTTTAGTGTGTTACTTTTTTGTTGCTGGTTGATATGTCAAGGTCACTACTAAGCAATGGTCTCAGAACTAAAAAAATAATAAAAGTCGTGTAGACTGGTGGAATCAATGTTATTGATTCTCCTTAGAGAAGAGAGAATGTTGATTCGTATGAGCATAAGTTTGTTAGCATATCATGTATAGATGAAGTTTAATAAAGTTATGAAAATGGAAATTTTTTGAACAAAGCGGGTGACCGATGAGCTCAGTAATTGGTGGAAGCAATCGAAAAGTAAAAAGTTTTAAACAACAAACAAATACTTTCCAAAAGTACAATATTAATTGTGTTATATATTGTTACTGAAAAGATGCCTATGCAATACATGCATTTCTATTTATTAGCACACAACCAGGTTAAACAGTGTACAGCCAAAAAGTGCAGCTATCTAGCTGGCAACATCATATGAGTCATCAGTAAACAAGTGACCAATAGCAATACAGTAAAAAGGGAACTTCCCTAATTGTCAAGACATGACAACTCCTCCACGGCTAATTAGTAATGTCACAAACATGAGCATATGCATACTACATATTATTTAATAAAAAAACAAGAAATACAACAGTAACACACAAGAATGTTAAACACGCATAATATGCCAGTAAATGAACTGTTTGTTAGTCTTCTACCTCCTCTGTACGCTGGAGGTGATCGATATGCGTATACTTGATACGGCCTCTAACACGAACTAGAAATCGGTTACGACCTAGCACTTTTACAATCTTGCCAAGCTCATATAGTCCAGTGTTTGATTTTACACGCACGGTTTGTGATGGCTTAAAAACTCTGCCATGGTCTCTAACCTTGTCGGTTTGACTAGATTGTATCTCCAGTGTCTTGCCAGGTTTTACTAGTGATAGGCGAGTACAAAGCTGGCGTTTCATAAGTAGCTCGGCTGGGCTTCTACCAGTCAACGGATGAGTAGTGTTACGGTAGTTCAGAAGATAATCTGATATGAGTCCAGGGATGTCCTTGTTGTCAGCTACTATCTTCTTTAGCATACCTTTCACTGTCTGTACAGTTCGTTCTGCCAGCCCATTTGATGCAGCATGATAGTGTGGTGACGTACAGTGACGGATACCATTTCAAATACCAAATTGTGGTTCGTTGTCAGTTACGAGTATAGCAGGCAAGCCATGAGTACTGAACACTCTTTGTAGCTCTAGTATTAGACCAGCACTAGTGGTCGAAGACATCTCTATTGCTTCTGGCCACTTAGAATGTGAATCCACCAATATCAGATAGTTTTTGCCCTTGAATGTAGCAAAGTCGGCATGTAGTCGGTACCACGGTAAGTCAGGATATATTCATGGTCTAACTGTAGCTGGCGGTTCATGTTGTACTGTTTGACATGTACTACACGATTTGATCATTCCTTCTATAGCCAAATCCAAGCCTGGAAACCACAGATAACTTCTAGCTAGAGACTTGGTACGCACTATACCAAAGTGCTGTGAGTGAAGTTCTTCTAAGGCCTGTGCCCTGTGCTTGTCAGGGATCACAACTCTCGAACCCCAAAGAATACATCCATCCTCACACGTCAATTCTAGCTTCTGCCTCTGAAACACTTTCAAGTCTTCATTAACTCCCTCTGGCCATCCATTCATAATGAAATCTAGAACTCTGGTCAGAACTGGATCAGCTTTAGTAGAATTGGCAATGTCTTTGTAATTGAGAGGCAAGTCACACACAACCGAGTAGCAGTTATCTGTGCTCTCAACATTTTGTCCATCCTCTGGTTTCTCAACTACAAAACGGCTCAAGTAATCGGCATTTGAGTTCTCTTCGAACCTCCTATACACTATCTCATAGTCATAAGCACCTAAAAGTACAGCCCACCTCTGCAGTCTCAGGGCTGCCAGAGCGGGAACTCCTTTCTGGTCTCCGAATATTGCTGTTAGCGGCTTATGGTCAGTTATCAGCCTAAACCTCCTACCGTACAAATACTTCTGGAAACGCTGAATTCCATAGACGATACTCAAAGCCTCCCGTTCTATCTGTGGGTACTTTTTTTCAGCCGGGGTTAGCGTCTTCGATGCATAAGCAACTGGTCTTTCAACACCATCAACCATTTGTGAGAGAACACAACCAACACCAACCGGTGATGCATCACATGCCAGTAGAAGCTCTTTATTACAGTCATAGTGAGCTAGTATCTGGCCACTGGTAAGTATGGACTTTACCTCACGTACAGCTTCATCGCAGTTGGCAGTCCACTTCCATCCAACATCATCACGCAGCAGGCGATACAACGGAGCTAGGAGGTGTGATCTGTTTGGGATGAACTTCGCATAGTAGCTGACCATGCCTAAGAATGTTTTTAGTTGCTCACGACCTGTCGGATTAGGAGCGTTTAGTACAGCACTGACTCGTCCTGGTATTGGTGACACACCGCTTTTGCTAATTTTGTAGCCTAGATACTCTATGTCATTTTTCATGAAGCTACATTTGTCCCTGTTAGCGTGAATACCGTGTTTAACCAGACGTGCTAGTACTTTATCTAGTAACTGCAAATGCTTAGAGTCGTCTTCTGCTGTTATCAATATATCATCGATATAGCACACACACACCCATCTAACCCCTGTAGCATAGTGTCCATCACTTGTTGAAACATCAAAGGAGATGTTTTTACACCAAATGGCAATGTTGTCGGTTGAAACAATCCTTGCAAAGTAGTCATGGTGAGCACTTTTTGTGACTCCTCATCAACGGGTAGCTGTAAAAAGGCATTTGCTAAATCGATCTTGCTGAATTTGTCTCCTTTTAGTTGCGACAATATGTCTTCTGTTGTAGGTAATACATATACATGATCTTCAATTTGCCTGTTTAGTGACACCTTGTAGTCAGCACAAATTCGAACCTTACCCGATGATTTGGGCACAATGACTAACGGCGATGCCCAATCACTATGATCTACAGGTTTGAGTATACCACTAGCTACTTGATTCTGTATCTCACTAGCTACAACCTCACGTAGTGCATACGGTACAGACCTAGCTTTGTGATGTTTCGGCTTTGCGTCAGGTTTCAGTGTGATGGTGGCTGTGTATCCTCTGATTTTACCAAACCCACTAGCAAATACAGAAGAATGCTTCGATAACAAGTGAGTTAATTCGTACTTGGGTTCAGGATCGACCATGCACACAATCTCTGGCCAGTTTAGTCTAATCACCGACAACCACTCGCGGCCTAGTAACGCAGGACGGCTACCTTTTACCACTATCAGACGAAGTTTATCACTAGTTTGTCCGTTATACTCTACGCTAGAACGAAATTCACCAATTGTCTCTATCTCATGACCACTATATGCCTTTAGAGCAGTGCTACACCGTTTAAGTTGAATGTCACTAAAGTGTGTATTGTAGATAGTCTCGTTGATTAGCGTAACGCCACATCCTGTGTCGACAGTAAACCTTACTGGTATATTGCACACATTCACAGTTACATAATATGCGGGTTTAGACATTGGCCTACCACCATCATTCACAGTATACAAGTTTTCTACAGTTTGCTCTCCATCAGTGGCGGTTACTTCCCCCACTTTAGAGGCATCCGTCATACTTCTACAGGCTGGCCTGATGTGACCAACCTTGGAGCAAAAATGACATCTAGCATTCTTGAACCTGCATGTTCTAGGCTCATGATTGCCATTACACCTGAAGCAAGATTGTTTGGAACCACGACCCTTCTTGGCAGCATCAGCATTTGAACTACAGTTATAGTGGCTTACCTTAGCACCGTCTACTTTGTTTACACTAGCGGAATTTATACCAGACTTGCCAGGATAGAGATGTATGCTGTCCATAGACACAGCCAGTTTCTTTGCCTTATCCCACGTGAGCGGATCGGCGTTTGAAGGTTCTCGTAGCAGAGCTTCACGTATACTGCCATCTCTTATACCAGTGATCAATCTGTTACGTAAACGGTTGAACAAGGCGTCACCATTTCCAAAGCCACAGTTGATTGAGAGTTCACTAATAGCCACTATATACTCATTTATTGACTCATGCTCCTGCTGCATTCTCATGTCAAACTTCACACTTTCATTTACATTGTTTACTGAGCTGTCATAGTAAGCATCTAGTTTTTGAAGAAGCTCCTCATAAGTCTTATCTGTGACCAGCTCAGGTGTGCAAAGACTGACTAACAGCTCAACAGTCTTGCACCCCACGACAGCTATAAAACAGTCAAGCTTTGGCTGTGCCTGCGTCACTTTGTTGGCTCTTAACCAACACTCCATACGCATCTTGTATGTTGTCCAACGAGCGGATTTCGGGTCGAATTCATCAAGTCTCCTTACTCCTGCCATAATGATAGTTTTATCCTCGTCGCCAGTTGTTATATATTGTTACTGAAAAGATGCCTATGCAATACATGCATTTCTATTTATTAGCACACAACCAGGTTAAACAGTGTACAGCCAAAAAGTGCAGCTATCTAGTTGGCAACATCATATGAGTCATCAGTAAACAAGTGACCAATAGCAATACAGTAAAAAGGGAACTTCCCTAATTGTCAAGACATGAAAAATTGGAGAACCAAAACAATAGAGCAAATACATCATCAGAATCTAATCCAACAAGCTAAAGAGAACACAAAAAACTGTGTGAGATGTAAAAAAATGCAATAACGAAAAGTATAAGCATTTGAACCCAGATTCTGACAATACTGATTCAAATGTCAACCAGATGAAAAACAAAGGTTTGCTGCAAAAGACAAAAAAGACAGGCAGCCCAGTGTACATGAACCAAAAAAAGTTACATTTAAAATTTCACACAAATACACTGTGAATCAGTGCGTTGATAAAAATTGATCAAGATAACTTCCAGATTGTTTAGTGCAACTGAAAAAGGAGGAAAAAAAATGAAAAAAGCTACAAAAAATTCAAGTCCTCTGAGAAAAACCTCAAGTTAGAAGGTGCCAATCCACAAATAATAGGCGATGTAAGAATTAAAAAAAAAAACACCTTGTAGCATCACCCAAAACAACAATTGTGATACAACATCATAACCATAGGAATCGAGACTCAACGACAAGAAAAGCCATCTGCGTAATCTTCACTCTAATAAAGAGTATAACGATAGCCAAACACTGCAAGTTTAAAAAAAAATATACAATGCGAAATGACCGACCAGGAGCTTTTACACTTTTAGCAAAAAAAAAAAGAAACAATATTGTCAATCCTTCACACACAGAAAAACCTGGAGGAGTTTAAATCCTATTTCAATCAATTCTTACTATCCACGAACGTAATCACCTGGGCGATTGAAATGTGATTAAACAGGGAGTGATTTTTTACCACAGCCAATGCACTGATTAATGATCCGTATTCAATCACTTTAGGATTAAAATTTGGATTGAGTTAGTCTCCCAAGGATTAAAAACAAGAGCATTTCTGATCACTGTATATGCATATTGTTAATCGCATGATGATTGTTATTTGGAGCATTGCTAGTCCAGTCATTGGTTAAAGTTAGGATCAACATTAATCTTCTTTGAGTGCCATGTCTGTACGGTTTTTTCTTTGAGAGCTATTAAATATTGGAAGCGATTTGAATTGGAGGCAATTCTTTTGTATTGAATCTAGCTGGTAGAAAATGACAAAGCTTATTTCAGAATGTAATGGCAACTTGTATTGAACAAGGATACTGAGATCAGTACAACACCATTAAAAAGGATACAGCGATTACAACATAAAACCAACTAAAAAGATAGAAAAGAAATCGATAAAAATAACTGGCTCGATTGAATGATGATTAGTATAGTATATTCTATTAGGACATAGATTCACTGGGGTACACTCCGCATACATGCAATAGATTCCAAGTTGAAACTGAGAGATGATGGCTGATTTTGATCTTCAAGCTCCTAAAATAAGAGTGACATCATTAGGCACATTTTACAATAAGGTATCCCATAATAAAAAAATAAAAGGAATCCAACAAACCTTCAGAAGTTAAAAATGAAGATTGGGCAACATCACAGCTGTTTGTTCATCACCTGTGAGCTCTTGACTTCATGTATATTCAATTTTTGTTTAAAGAAGGACATCTCTAGTTGATGACTGATCTAAAATGCAAAATTATGATATAGTAGTCACTTTTATTTGCAGCCACTTCAAGTTCAAAAGTTTTGAATGTGACAAAAAAGAAAACAATCAATTAGTTACTAAACAACATTCAACATCATTTGTTCAGTTTAGTATTTTAACTTAGTTACTAATCAATACACGAACAATTGTGTATTCATAGTATATCTTATTTACCTGCTTCTGTGTCATCATTAACTTACAGTTTTGAGACAGCTGTGTAAGCCTTCATCATCCTCGTGTGCTCTCTTTGTTAGTGATTGAAGCGGGAAAATAATAGCCTATTCAGGGACAATAAGACTGTATGCTTGGGGATCATTGATACCCCCATTTGCTATTATGTAATCATACTATAGATGCCAAGGCTTTTCTCCGTTTTATTCAAATCCGGAGTAAAATCCAACTTGAAGATAAGAGCCAGAGTTCAATCATTTTGGGATTAAAGTTCTTACTGTGTCAGTAAAGCTAACAATTAAGGACTTGTAGAATAACAACACTGTAGAACCACATTGTAATCTCTTGAGGAGTAAAGTTCTTACTAGCTGATTAAAACCAGAGTTTAATCCCCTGAGAGTGATTTATTGATCTACCCACAATTTCTGACAAAGTTATTGTATGATTTTAATTCTTAATTACTCCTTCCAGCAAACACTCCCAAATTTTTTTACTGAAATACCAGATATCACCCCTAATGATGCCGGATTGTACTCTTATATTAATCATTACAGTGTTTAATCACCTGTTTAATCCCAAATGCTCCACTTTTTTCTGTGAGTGTTGGATACTCATTGACTGCCTAGCATTGTTGCCATCTGGTAACAGATAGTACACATTGACAGAAAAAACATCGCGGTTATGTAACCACCTGCTGGCTAGTACTTGGCTGGCATACATCTATTGTAAAACAGAATTGGCAAGAAGCTTTTTACCATTTGACATAAAATTGCATACACACATTTTAAGATTTCAAGGACGAAAGTGTCGCAGTTCTAGAATCTATCAAAAATAGGGGCACCCAGAGCGCTGTCTAGTCTATAGAACTGTGTAAACCAAAGATTAACGATGGAAATAAAATGTAAGTAACAATAATAATGTTCGACTGTTGGCAAGCCCAGACAAACGAGGAAACAGCGAGTCAATTACTCATGCCCAAGCACATTTATAGGCAAACATGCTATGCTATAACCCAGCACTATCTCACAAGAGATGAAAACATGCCATCAAACGAATGTACTCACCTAATGAGCTGACAATTAAAAAAATGCATGCTAGTTGCAACCAAAAACATTCGGCCAAGACAGCCAATTACACATCTTATATGCGAAAGAACAATGAGTTGATTATCAGCTTTGTTTTACTAAGGCAAGGAGAGTGCAAGCTTCGCCAGGAGTTGAAGCTGAAGCCTCATGACTTAGTTGATGTTGAATGCTCTCCAATGTGTGAAGTGTGCAGAGAGAAACTTTGTTACTTGGACTTTGCAAGCAAGAACAGAGAAGAGTAAAGACATACCACCCCAGATACTGTTGTACTTAGCGTAGATCTTCAGACAGTGACTCCTAGATTCAAAGTTGCTTGCATTACCAGAAATCTAGTGACTTTTCACCACACATTCCAATCAGGTAAATCCACCACGACTTCCAATATATACTATGTTTGAAGGTATCAGGCCATTGCATGACGACACTGTGAAGATAACTTTTCTGTAGCTCTACTTTCCTTCAAAAATGACCGAGAGCAAAAACATGATATGTATAATTGCGTTGGTTGGAACAAAAACTCTACATTTTCCACTTAGTTCCTGAGTACACTAGACAGCGATGTTATCAATGCTAAAACAATTAATCTGACGTACCTTCAAGCCGGCCACACATTTATGAGCGACAATCTCCCAGACACATTGTGATATATAAATAACTGTGATCATGATGCTCCATTAGAAACCCTTGCCATTGGTTTCGGAAATTCAATTGCAATCAAGCATTTTTGACGGTAAACCATAATCTTACAGTGTCTAACGAGAGACTATCCAAGGCACATTTGCTAAAACAGTTTAATATTAACAGTCGAGTTAGGTTGGTAGGTGATTATCAGCAACCTGGAAAGCTCAAAATTTGCGAAATTAGCTACAACACCAGCCCTTGCGAAATCTATAGAGTCAGCGTGTGGCTCTGGTGCACACCTGTTAAAATTGACAAACTTATAACCACATAAATGTGTTCCAAAACCATTAGTTTTAAACCAAGGGTAGCGAGTTGCAAAACCACTACAAAGGTAGTATTTTGATATTTTTTTATCACAGTGTAGCGCTATTATTAATACTCAGCTCCCAATATAGATAGCAGACTATAAACAAGTTGTCGTCAAATCTACAGTAGCGACCCTGTGGTAGGATCACCAGTCTACCGCATTGCAGCTATGTGGTGTTATTTAAATTTTTGGTGTTTATTGCTTCTAAATCACCGTGAGCATCAGTTGAAATGTTGCTTCTTTGTCTTTGTGTCTTTCACACCGAAAAAGTTTTTAAAAAATGTTTGAAAAAAAGAAAACTACAAATGGTTTCCACCCCCTTATTCACTGTTTGCGCAGTGAGTCACAGGAAGCCATCCCAGTGTACTGAATGCAGCTGCAATTGTAAATTTTTTTATGTTTGGTAGTACCATTGAAATGAAAACCCCTGGAATGGCCAATTTCACGGGTCACAATACCGATCAATATTCAGGCATGGCCGCCATCTTGCGACGTTCTACTACTGCAACAAGCATGGCAGACAAACACTGTTATGCTCATCTTTCTCAAAAAACAAATAGTAGTGGTACAGTGTTTTGCTGTTAATTGCCTGAATTACCACAACAAAACTTTCAGTATCATCAGAATTTCCCTCATCAGGTAAAGAAATGAAATAATGCAAATCGGAGTGGTTTACCGACAGCTATAAAAGAAAAACGTCAGAAACGGGACTCACCAATAGCTGAAAACTGGAAAACATTGAAGTTCTCATCGAATGAGCTTGCTGCCGGAGACAGGTTCGCAAACATTGCTGACCTGCCTTTTCCGCAGAGGAACGTTTGAAACAACCTGGTTAGCTTGCTTTCCCTGAATGGTACAACCTTGACCGCTCTACAAACATGTAAGTTCACAGCTCAGTCCATGTCCCAACACCATCTCTACCCCCTGGCATGTACATCTCGCCGAACCAACCAAACTGGCCGAACCCACCGAACAATGGTGTTATCTTCTCTTGCTGAAAGTAACTCTATGACACCAGCAAGCAAAGAAAAAACCCTAAGCTCGTGACCAAAATTTCGAATCACCAAATTCATACTACTGCCTTAAAATTAAAACCATGATAATTAATATTTACTACCACTCATAACAGCTACTGTAGCATTTCCTTATTATTCTAAAAGTAGTATAAAAAATATGAAATTGTTATTAGTTAATAAATAAAAGGTAACAGCAATGGCATTGTTTGTTGTTACTTATTGTTAACAACAGCATCTAGTTTAATCATGACTCTAGAAAAACAGCCAATGTTTTCAAAATAACAATTTTTAGCAGTAAACAATACTAAAATTATGTAGTATCACTTATTTTATCATCTATTTATTGTTATTGCCAAGCGTTGATCATCATTAAAACAATAACGAATATGATTAACATCACTAATAATAAAACGGGCACGTTTCCAAAAACGCACAGTTGGAAAATGGGCTTATTGGAGAATCGGGTTATTGAAAAATGGAATGCCCTGTTTTTGTCTTCACAAATAAACATTGTTGTTATCTTATGATTACTGGGTGACATTTATTTCAAAGCAGTTTATTTGGGCCACGAATAAAATAAACCTCATTAATACAATTATTATCAGTAAGCGTTTTTAATTATTGAACAGCAAAAAGCTGCTGTCATATTGTTCTAAATAAAGATCAATAACTTATTCATAATATTACTGATCTTATTATCAAAATAACAAATATTTCTGTTAATAATGTGGTGAAATTATCTTGTCACATGAATGCCATGAATCCACAACGATATGTATCATTATATTATCTGTAGTCAAAGATAGTTTATGATTTAATACTGCTGCAAGCGCTTTGCTAACTGCTTGATACTGAAAAAGGCTATATTTTTGTAAATTATAATAGTTGTTATATATGGAGTTGTCACCTCCATTTCATGTAAAACCTGAATGAGTTGATTCAAAATAAACGCCAGCATGATTAATGTTATAACTTGTTAGTTCGGTCGTTTGGCCAGATAGGTTGGTTCGGCGAGATGTACATACCGAGTAGGGCCCCATTTGACAGAATTGCATCACATACTTGCTCTTCTGGTTCTGCCTGAGAATCATGAGGCATCTGCCAAGAGTGAGTAAAGAGGTGTTGATATGTGCATCCTATTTTAGCCCGTCTCCAATGCTGCCAGTACGGGCGTGTCCTTTGGAGCCAGCCAAGTCACAAAAAGACTGCCTGTGATATAATGTGACATAATCAACACTGAGGGTGTGTGTAATCTTTCAACAAAACCATTCCATCAATTCATCAAACGATTATGTGTCAAATTGTGTACCTGATGCAACTACTGCCACACATGACAGTCACATGACCACGAGAATCAATCAAATGACCAAAAAAGACAACACAACAAAAAAAGAAAGTTACATGACCGAAGGAGATTAAAGGATGACCACAGATAAAAAACATCTCTAAAAATGCACTAAAGCAGCCATTAGCACTATTGTCAACGTTTTTGCCAGCAAGTGGAAATAAAATTCTTCCACCACCGAATAATGCCAGTACTAAAGCTACTCCATATGACTTTGATCAAAATACAGTGAAACCCAGATAGCTCAATGTTGAAAGGCCAAGAAATGTACATCTAATCATGGATAGCATCAAACTGCCCAAACATACCTCATGGAGACTATAAATATAGACATAACAATAATTAATGATATCGTAACTACTAAGTTTACAATATTATGAATAAAATAGATCCTTCCAGACATTTTTCAACTTGGCTTAGATTGCGAATATATTTCAATGATAAATACCACTTGAACTACCGTTATTAATTAATAAGGATCATTATTATTTTGATAATTCTTTGACGCTAATCATAATAATAAGCAATAATTGTATCTCGATCGGCGTTAGGGTGACTACGCAGTACCGAATTATTTCCACTGAGCAGTAGAGAAAACTGTGGAACTGTATTGACTGGTATCATTGACTGGTATTATTGACTGGTAAATTGACCGGTAAATTGACTGGTAATCCTGAAAATTACATACGATTGAAATAGCGTCTGTGCAAATTACAGCATTAATATACCTTGCCAATAGTTCGGCATAAAACAAATACATGTACAATCTTAGCTGTAACTTCACATTGCAGGGATTTAACACCATCCGATAGGTACAAGTTGAATGCACGTGACTAGTCAGATCAAAAAACATTTAACCACAAAATGCAACAATTCAGTTACATTGTTTGACATTTTACAAATGTGTGACACTAAAGCAAAACATGTAGCAAAAGAGTCAACTTACAGAGAAGAGATGCTATGGGAAGACTTGTGATCTATACAAATGCTTGATGATTGGTGAGTCAAATTGTAGAGCCAATTGTGCTCAGCCACATAAGTAGGAATGTAGCATAACCTAAGCTAAGAAAGCTTTAATTGCTATTTATAATCTGAGCTGGTCTTACTGAGTATAGCAACAAATTGGCCTGCCATGCTAACACACCTCCCGCCCTTAACACCAAGCGCGGTCTCACGGTTAGAAAATAATCCAGTTTGATTTGTTAGTTTCTCAAAACTATAATCAATCAGTCTAATATTTCATCAATTAATGGGAAAAATCATTAAAAAAGTACCAGCAATAATTACCAATTTACCAATTTCAGCTGCATTTTTTGGCATCTTGTAGTATCATTGACTAGATATTATTCATGTTTTTCGCATTGGTGCTTAATAGATAGCCTGGGATCCTTTTTATATTTCAACATTGAATACACTTGAGTAATCATGAACTCATAGTATGTATGTAGTAATAGTGTAAAGTGTTGCATCAGCAAATGTAAGAAAAGGAAGTGATATGAGTCATAGACAGTAGAAGGCAACCAGCCTGAATTGTTGCTGCAACATTGCAAGATGTTGATACATGTCATTCCTCCCACGCAAGTCAAAGAGTCTATCGATCAGGCAACCGTCTTTGTCGTTGAAGGTATCGTCGGCCAGGGTGTGTTGGGTTGTTTGGCTCTATAACTGGTGGTTGAGGCATAGCATTGGCAATACGATTGTTTGAAGTATTGTTGATGTTTGTCAGGTTATTGACGGGTAGGCGCACTTAAAGTTGATTAGCATGCCGTTTCCAAACACCCAGATCCATTTCAACAAGATTTACTGTTGAGATAATTTTTGATATGATTTTCCCAGGCACCCACTTTGACCCAGAAGCATAGTTGCGTGCATATGTTAGAGAGTTTACAGCATATATGGATTTTGGTGTAGCGTTGTAATCAGAATGCTGTCTTGTAAGAGGACTTAGCATTGACAGTAAGCTCTTGGGTTGATGACCATGTAGGACTTCTGCTGGAGTTCTCCAATCCAGGCCCGGATGAGGGAGTGACTGATATGGAGCTAAAGCGAGGCGAACACTGTCCTTAAGAGTTGTTCCACCTTCACAATTTTTAGTTACACTGTGTTTAAATGACTGCACAAAACGTTCAGCTTTACAATTTGAAGACGAGTGGTATGGAGGTGATGTGATGTGCTGGATACAGTGCTCCTTACAGAATGCAGCAAAATCTTGAGCGCTAAATTGAGGTCCGTTGTCCCTAAGTAGCTGTATTATTTGCTCAACTGAGTTTTGACCGATTTTCATTTTTCCAGTACGCGGATATTTGGAGTGGGAATCAATGCATATGAGCCACATTCGATTTTTAAATGGGCCGGCAAAATCCAGGTGAAGTCTTTCCCATGGTTTCTCAGTTGTTGGCCATTCTTTGTATTGTTGTGGTGATGCAATGGCAGATTGTTTGCCGATATCACAAGACTTTGTCATGGTTCCAATGTCCTGATTCAGTGAACTCCACCAAACATAGCGTCCATCAAGTTGTTTGACTTTTACAATGCCCCGGTGTGATGAGTGTAGGTTTTCTAGCACTTGCGGCTGCAAAGCTTGAGGGATCACCACTCTTGTTGAGTTATCAGGTTGAAGAATGATAATGCCATCATATGTGTACAGGGACTCCTCATTATGCCAGAACACAGCTAGCTTTACGTTTTCTGGTTTTTTAGATGGCCAGCCTTTAATGATGCGTTTCAATACATCGTTCAAGAGCTGATCCTTTTCTGATTCTCTTTTTACAATACTTGAGCTGATAGGGTATGAGCTAATCTGTTGTTGAACAGCAAGTGACACTTCCTGGTTATCGGCTTGTTTTGTTGTGTCAAAGTGTTTGTCAGGTCTCATGGGTAATGTTGATAAGCCATCAGCGTTGCTGTGTTCAGATGTCATTCTGTAACGAATAGTGTATTGGTAGCCCATTAAGGTGAGTGCACATCTCTGAAGGCGCTGTGCGGTTAGACTCGGTATGTTCTTCTCCGGTGACAAGAATGATATTAAAGGTTGGTGTATGGTTATCAGCACAAAGTTGTTTAAAATTATCATCTAGCTCTAGCTGAAGGTAAGCATCAGCCAAGTCGAGTTTTGTGAAGTATTTTCCACCTCTCAATTTCTCCATCAGATCGTCCAACTTTGGAATTGGGTGCTAATCTATAGATATCTGTTGGTTTAGTTGTTTGAAGTCACCACATATTTTGACTTTATCAGATGGCTTAGAGACAACAACTATTGGTGCTACCCACTCGCTAAAATCAGCCCGTTTTAGGAAATTTTCTGACGCGAGGCGCACAATTTCCTCTTTTGTAGGTTTGCATCTTGCGTTATGGAATGTCGCGACGTTTTGAGAAGGATGGCCGGGCGTCAGATTTGAGATGGATAGCTACTTGTAATGATTTTCAATGACCAATTCCAGTTTGAAATACGTCTGAGTTAAGCCACGTCAGTGGATATTGTCTTCTCTTGATTCACACAAAACCTCTCAATTAGCAGTTGTCCAACTTTTCCAAAGTTGTCTCCTCTTGGCTATATATAACATAATGTGAAACACTTATAACACTTGATTTCTGCAAGTTTTTCACATATCTGAACTTAAAACTTTTTTGTCAGTGTTTTTCATCTATCAAAGGTTCTTAATTTTTTTGCTTTTTTGTTTTAAATGAATTGAAGTACTGTTTTTCGTGGTTTTTCATAAAAAAATCCTCGAGATTGTAACGCTTGATTTCTGAAAATGACAGACCTCTGAGAATCCAAACACAAGCTTGACATTCAGAAAACATGTTCAATATGCTTAATTTTGAAAAACCGAGTCACAGGTCCATTTGTTTTGTCGCAAAATTGATTTTACTGCTGTGTCAATTTTGGGCGCACGCGCCAATAAACAGCTGACCCAAACCCTTTCATGCAAGTAACTGCATCAACAGGTTTGCAGGTTTTCAGCTCTAAAGCAGTTGACATAATGTTACAGCGGTAACCTCTACACATTCAGATGGACAACATCTCAGACTCTCTCTATTTGAACCATTTCCCAAGCTGTAACAATATATTAATATATTTGCATTCAACCGTGCTTGGGTACAATGATTGCCAGCTGTACACACGTTTCATACAAATAATCACATCAAAGTTTGTGCTCGTTTTTGCTTGAAAAGATTTTTCTAATTGTAAACTAGCACAAACTTGTGTCACAGCAATAATTGTTACTGATGCAGTTAAACCACAAATTAGGCCATTTATACATCTACATTTTGTTTTAGGGCTTCGCTATAGAAAATCAATCCATTTAAACAGACAAGAAGTAATAGTGACTGCAAGCTTTCAGTGCATCCCGCAGAGTATAGGACTGCACAAGGCCAGAGTAAAATCAAGCAGTAGGGATTCTGTAGTCATACAATAGTGACCACCTCTTTACGACTAAGCTTACTAGACTGTGAGTTTGACAACACTGTTTTCTTATTTCCAGGGTGCTGGGTGCATTGCCACGACCTCTCACATTTGCACTCCTCAGTTATTTATAAGAGTAGCCTGAGATTCTAACTCTGCTGACAACAACATCATTTTCGAATAGCAAGTGAGACAGAATGAAACTTTTAAAAAAATAAATTATTTATTAAATGTTTCAATTTTCGAGTCAGCAGTTTAAATTTAAATTAGAAGTTAGAATGTTCTTTTTTATTACGGTAACAGGCCTGATTTGTCCATTACTTTAGTTGATGCTTGAGTTGAGAGTTGTCTTTTCCAACAGATTTCAAGTATTTGTTGTGGGATTGTCTTCTCCGAGTTTAGCCTAGGCTCTAAGAAATTTATTGGTTTACGGCATTCCACCTACCGCCTCCTCATTGCAGGTTCTATGCAACTCGGTCTTAAAGCTAGTCTAGCTAGCCACAGTTTATTATGTTTTAACGCAAACCGGTCAAGAGAACGAAAAGGTGAAAGAAAATATCTTCATGTTCCCACTCTGAACATGCATTGCCTGGCATAATGACTTATCTTTTATGGCAGTTGGGTTGATGTGAGCACTGAATCGTAGTGGCGACGATCAGTTGCTAGTGATCGATCCTATTATTATAATTATTATTATTGTCTTGTTATTATTTTTATTGTTATGATGATGATGATTATTAATTAATTAAATACTTATTATTATTATTATTATTATTTTGAAAGTTTGTTGGTATAGTGACAGTCAGTGACAGTCATATATATCATAATAATTATGATATATATGACTGTCACTGACTATACCAACAAACTTTCAATAGATAATAAATAATTGTTATTATTAATTAGTTAGCTTCTATTATCTGTTGTAACTAAAACGACACACTACACACACAGTAAATACCGTGTAGTGTGTTGTTTTAGTTACAACAAATAGAAGCTAACTAATTAATAACAATTATCATAATAATAATAATAATAATAATAATAATAATTAATTATAATAAGTATCAATAATAAATAACATTGTTACTTATTAGTTAAAATTTTATTAAAAATTATGGTAATGAATGGGGGAATTATCACCAGAAAGTAGTAATAATAGTAGATTAAAAAGAATTTGGTTATTTACTATTATTGTGAGGGACGCCAGTACAATCTCATACTCTATGGATATTTTCTACTTAGTAAGATACGTTCTCACAATTACCGTCTAAGCCTGAGTCTCATTGTTCTATTCTTTTGTCCGACGAGTTAAGCTTGTATCTCCGAAATAACTCACTGTCTACATTTATGTCTACTCACTACACGCTGTCTATGTCTATGCAAGAGTCTATTGTTTACATGTACCTACGATACTATTTAGTGCGTTCTACCTTGTACCAAATAATTATTTACTACAATTTATTATATCTTTTTCCACGTTTTTAATTATTACAAAGTGGGTGTTGATGTAAGGGCAAGGCGTGGCTTGCACCAGTATTTTTACTCAGGCGTGGTTAATAATGTGTGCCCGCCTTCCCTGTATTTAACTGGATGTTCATGCAATAAAGTTCAGAGTTAGCCTGACTCTCAGAAGAATCTATTTCTCTTGAAGCAAGCACAGCTAGGAGCACCAAAACTACCAGCGCTGGACAAGTCGACTATTAGCAAGTACGACGCTAAGGTGGAAAGTGAGAACGGTACGCCCTATCACTGTGTATACCCTTGCCTGAGGCAAGGATTACAACACACGGCCTAGTACACTAATAGTTCGGCTCTTACTAAATTCGGATTCGGGGAATCCACCAAGCTAGTCAAATAATAAATTGCAGGAAGTTATTGTCAATCTCGGCTGAGCCCAGAATTGGCTACAAACTTCAGCATAATTATTGTCCAAGCACAGTTCGAAACAAACTATAAACTAGACAAGTAATTCCTGAGGAATTAATGTCAGAGCACAGTTCGAAACAAACTATAAACTAGACAATAATTTACGATTATTGTCGGACCTCGTAAAGGTTCGGACACAGCCAATAATTACAAGTAATTATTGCACGCACTCCACCACAGATTCGGCCGCACGCAAAACTGCACAAGCCAATGTACGCACTGTGAACAATAATAAGCATATTATTGAGCGCTGACTCAGGGTCGAACAGAGCATATCGGGAGAGTGTACAGGTGGCTACCACCCAGACACGAAATCCTGTACATTGGTGGCAGCAGTGGGATTTGAATACCCACCAAAAGCAACCTCCCGAACCTAGGACCCAAGCAGCAAGATGACATACAGGCGAAGGGCAGTCAGCTCCGACAGAGAGGGCTCCTCCATGCAGATTATGGGGACGCTCACCGACATTCTAGAGAGAATGACCACGTCAACCGCAAAAAGCAAATTCAAGGCGCCACACTTTGATGGAGAGGGTGACGTACACTACTTCATACAGCGCTTCGAAGAGGTGGCTAGAATGAACCGCTGGACTCCAGAAGAAGCCCCGGTCCACCTTCGCCATGCCCTAACAGGGAAGGCAGAACAATGCGGACGCGGCCCCACACAACCTGCCATTATAGAAGCCTTAAGGGCCAGCTTCGGACTTACCAGGACGGAGGCCCAAGCCAAACTAATGGCGTATCGCAAGCACCCCAGAGACACATTACGGGAGCACGCCTCCAGCGTAGAGAAGCTAGTGGAAGCAGCCTACGAGGATTTACCACAAGAGCACCGGACGGAGTTAACCCTCCAAACGTTCCAAAGCACGCTAGGCCACGCATACCTGCAACGACACTTGCTGGCCATCCGGCCCACCCACCTAGAGGAGGCCGTAAGAGCCGGCAATGACTATCTACAAATCCAACACAATCCACTCCCCCAATCTAACGTGCGGACCATTCATGAAGGTCCCCCCGATCAGCCTACAGAACCGCCCACCGGCGAGATCTCCTGCCGAGAGGTAGAGGACCCTCTGGCCAAGCTACTAAAGACAGTCGAGGCCCTCAGCAAAGAAGTGGCCGACCTACGGCAAAAGCCACAAGGAGGACCTCCCAAACGCTGCTGGGGCTGCCAGCGCACTGGACACCTCCGTAGCCAATGCAAAACTGCCCCGTGGACCGCACGACAGGGAAACGGGCTCGGCCCGCAGTAGTAGGGCCACCTACTAGCTGCACAAGGGCAATACACCAACACAAGACACCATATACCAAACGTCGTAGCCAGAAGACTACGCCACAAATAGGGCCGCCCCAGATCGCCCTAACAAACCGGTTCACTCCCCTGAGTGATGAAGAAGAAGAGGAGGAACCACCGTTGTCAGAAGGCGAGGAAAACGAGACACCCCCCTTGAGCCAACCAGAAACGAGCCACCCTCGAACCATCCACCTCAACCAGATCGAAAGGCCATACAAATCCAGCTACTACCTGCCTGGAAAGGTGGAAGGTCGAACGGTCTCCTACCTCGTCGATACCGGGTGCAATACTAATTTGTTAGCCAAACGAGTCTACGACCGGCTTCCTGACCGCATCCAGCAAGAGAGAACTCCTCGCAGTGGTAAAGGCCGTAAAGCATTTCCGGCCCTACCTATACGGCAGGAAATTCCGACTCAGAACAGACCACGCCTCCCTCCGTTGGTTATGCCGGCGAAAGGAACCCTCCCATCAGATTGCACGCTGGTTAGAAATACTGGCTGAGTTCACCTACCAACTCGAGCACCGGGCAGGCCCCAACCATGCCAACGCAGACGGGCTCAGCAGGCAAGACCAGTGCATGGACTGCAAGCAATGCAACACCATAGAACGGCGCGATGGGGGACCTACCCATGCCGACCTAGTCGGCGAAGGGAAACCACCTCTGGTCCGTCTGACCGTTACGGACCCCGCTCGCAGCACCCAGGAGCTAGCACGAGCACAACAGGAAGGTGGCCACCCCGTGGCCCGCCTATACCAAGCAATCAAGGACCAGGAGCCCATCTCACGACAAGAGTTGGAAGAAGGCAGTACCGAACTACGAGTTCTGCACGATCGAAGGGAGCGCCTGCGTATAAGGCCCGACGGAGTGCTCACCATCCACTTGGAACACCAAGGGAGAACCAAGCACTGTAACGTCTGCCCCCCTTCATGGCGTGAGAACACCGTATGGGAAGCCCACAAACTGGCCCACGCTGGCATCAACAGGACTAGGAACCGCGTGATGCTCGACTGGTACTGGCCAGGCATGTCCGCCATGGTACGCCGCCTCGTAAGAAGCTGCGAAGTATGCCAAGTGGCTAAGAAGAGCCGACACCCTGGTGCCCCCGAAGGCCAGCGACTCTATGCGGGGAGACCTTTCCAAAAACTGGCTGTAGATCTGGTCGGGCCCCTGCCCCCCACTCGTCGAAAGAACCGATGGATCCTCGTCCTCACAGATCATTTCACCCGTTGGCAGGACGCCATCGCCATACCAGATGCCACGGCACCCACCGTGGCCACCACCCTGGATGAGAGAGCGTTCAGCTATTGGGGGTTACCCGAACAACTCCACACAGACCAGGGCGCACAGTTCGAGTCAACATTGTTGGAAGAACTGTGTACCCTGTGGAGCATAAGGAAGACACACACTACACCGTACCACCCCCAGGGGAACGGAATGGTAGAGCGCCAAAATAGAACGCTGGGCGACGCACTACGATCCTTGATACTCACCAGGGGACAAGATGAATGGGACAGCTTGTTGCCCCAAATCATGAGGGCGTGCCGAGCAACCCCCAACTCTACCACTGGAGAGACACCCAACCTACTAATGATGGGAAGAGAGGTACGACTCCCCGACCAGCTCTCGGGACACGCCCCCACGCTAGACAGAGCCACAGTCACCGACCACACCCTACGCACACAAGAGAACCTGGCAATAGCCCACGAGTATGTGCGAGATGCACAACGCCAAGTACGCCAAGAAGAGGGAGACGAGCCCCTAAGGTTCGCGGAGGGCGACCTAGTCGTCATAGAAAATAAACGCCGCACCAAGGGAAGCAACCCTAAACTCCAACCAAGCTATGTCGGGCCGTACACCATCACACAGGCGTACCCCAACCACACCTACCGCCTAGAAAAGGACGGACAGGGGTTTGTACAAAACAGCCGGCGACTAAAACACTACAGGTCGTGTCAAGAAACGATCGGTAGGGCACCCCCAAGCAGAGAACATGCCGTCCGGCCAAATATGAGAGGAGCCTACCTAAGGCGCCCAGTGACAAGAGATAATGTAGGGGCAGAAGAAATAACCCCCGACCCCCCGAGGAGGGTCGAAGAAGAACCTAGAGAGGTACAACCACCCCCACCACCTGCACCTATAGAAGGGCAAACAACGGGTACACCCACGCCAGCTACACCCGAACACGGAAATCAGGTACCACCAGAGAATCGACCCCTAGTACCAAACCCAAGTAGACCAGTACTGGACAACAACGAGTGGCCACCCCTACCACCCAGACCAGAAACCACCACTACACACGACAGGCCTAGAAGAGAGCCAAAAAAGCCAGCTAAATTTACTGACTATCAATGTTACAGAACACGAGAAGTGAAAGAAGGGGACAGAAATGGCGAAGAAAGAACGAAAATAGAAGAAATAACGTACCCGCCATGGCAGAATGAAGTAGAAACGAAGAAAATAATAAATTCACGAAGAGTAGACAACTCCGAAACGGGAATACCAAAAAAAATACTTACCCGAAGCGAGGAGACAACCCCCAGGAAAAGGGCTGCCTCCGAAAACGCCCCCTCACCGGAACAACACACCCACCGGAACACGTGGCCAACTAAAACAATAGGAAGGGCGGCACCTACAGAAGGTATGCCTAACCAGACACTCTGTGCAAATAAAAGTACCAGACCAATGGAAAATGACACACACTACCGAAAGCAGTGCTTACAAAACATCACCAGAATATTAGCAGAAATGGAGAACGACGGCGCAATATCCACAGAAGAAGACCCGACCTTTACCGAAGCACTACTAGCAGGAACACACACCAGTCGGACAAGAAAGAGAACAACTTCAGCACCTACAAAGGTAAACAACATTACATTAGCCGACGACGGTGCTGCTAGATGTCGAGTTCGAACACCAGCCACAACAACAACTCCTCTACCCATATCACACACGAGAGAGACCTGGAAATCGGATGAGACATCACAAGCCATCAAAAAAGCCATCTACCAAGTGCAAGGAGACACATGGGGTTGCAAGGTGTGTAGCCTCCAGCTGAACAAGAAAAGAATAATGTATCACGTACATCAGCATTACACCTACTTTTTCTGTGCCTGTGGCAAGAAAAGCAGCTCGCGTGACACGATATTGAAACATATCAGGACCCAAGGAGGAGAAGCTGCACATGGTGGAGAGGCTCGACCCCTGTACGAAGTAGATGAGCCATCCTACCCCGAATTCTGCAGGACCATGAAGTGGAAGAAACCAGCACCTTTCGGCACACCAACTCCAATTAAAGAAATAGAGAAGCTGCCAATACAAAAAAGACTTGGTGATAAAACTAACGATACTCCTGCCAAAATAGCCAGGATCGACATAGCCGATCACTACGCTGACAAGAAAACACCACTGATGCCAATGGGAGGAAAAGAGGCAGCATACCGACGCCACCTTGCTCAGCAAGAAAACATACCCCGAACGCCAAGCACCGAAAGGGAAAGAAGGAGACATAGAGAAAGGATAGATGAAGGAAGGAGAGAGGATAAATACAGACGCATCCAACGCCTAGAGGAAGAGTTATACCAGGCCACCCGTGAGGCATACAAACAATTACAAAGAGTGGAAGAGATAAAGACGGCTATCCAGAAAGAACGAGGACAATATTAAGAGACATATTGGGCAAGTGGACATTACATCTTTCTTACACACTATTGCGTCCCTTTTTATTTTTATTGACCTTATAGTTGTCAATGGAGGGGAGTGTGTGAGGGACGCCAGTACAATCTCATACTCTATGGATATTTTCTACTTAGTAAGATACGTTCTCACAATTACCGTCTAAGCCTGAGTCTCATTGTTCTATTCTTTTGTCCGACGAGTTAAGCTTGTATCTCCGAAATAACTCACTGTCTACATTTATGTCTACTCACTACACGCTGTCTATGTCTATGCAAGAGTCTATTGTTTACATGTACCTACGATACTATTTAGTGCGTTCTACCTTGTACCAAATAATTATTTACTACAATTTATTATATCTTTTTCCACGTTTTTAATTATTACAAAGTGGGTGTTGATGTAAGGGCAAGGCGTGGCTTGCACCAGTATTTTTACTCAGGCGTGGTTAATAATGTGTGCCCGCCTTCCCTGTATTTAACTGGATGTTCATGCAATAAAGTTCAGAGTTAGCCTGACTCTCAGAAGAATCTATTTCTCTTGAAGCAAGCACAGCTAGGAGCACCAAAACTACCAGCGCTGGACAAGTCGACTATTAGCAAGTACGACGCTAAGGTGGAAAGTGAGAACGGTACGCCCTATCACTGTGTATACCCTTGCCTGAGGCAAGGATTACAACACACGGCCTAGTACACTAATAGTTCGGCTCTTACTAAATTCGGATTCGGGGAATCCACCAAGCTAGTCAAATAATAAATTGCAGGAAGTTATTGTCAATCTCGGCTGAGCCCAGAATTGGCTACAAACTTCAGCATAATTATTGTCCAAGCACAGTTCGAAACAAACTATAAACTAGACAAGTAATTCCTGAGGAATTAATGTCAGAGCACAGTTCGAAACAAACTATAAACTAGACAATAATTTACGATTATTGTCGGACCTCGTAAAGGTTCGGACACAGCCAATAATTACAAGTAATTATTGCACGCACTCCACCACAGATTCGGCCGCACGCAAAACTGCACAAGCCAATGTACGCACTGTGAACAATAATAAGCATATTATTGAGCGCTGACTCAGGGTCGAACAGAGCATATCGGGAGAGTGTACAGGTGGCTACCACCCAGACACGAAATCCTGTACATTATCATCAGTGAATGATGATGAAAAATGTGTTGGATAACGAGTTTGTGTGTTATAGGAAGTTCAAGGTTATAACATAGGTTCTATCGGCATTGGCTTAACAAGGAATACGGACACACACACGGTTACGGGAACTTAGGCTAATTGGATAAGAGCTGAATAGCGGTCTTCTTGAGTTGCTAGTTGATGGTGAGTAGACGTGTTTCGTGTTGTGTCTCTTCGTACTCTTCATCTAACATGGCGCAGTCGGCATAGAACTTGGTGATATTGTTATTTGTGTGTTATTGGAATTATTTATTGGTGCAAGGGAGGTGTGTGAGCGGCTTTTGGTGCCGTGTGGGCACTAAAAGAGAGAGGTGTGGAGGTGCTAGGGCCGCGTGGGTCTTCCGTGGTGTGAGTGGTGATAGAGGTGTGTGTAGAGTAGAGGTGTTGGGTGTTTCAGAGCTGTGTGAGCTCTCCGTGTTCGGTGTTAAGGTGTTTATAGGGATATTGGTGCAGTGTTAATTATTTTTGGTGAAGTGGTGATTTGGTGTTGTTGTTAATTATTTATTGGTGCAAGGTACAGTGTTTATACGTGGTGTTAAGTATTTATTTGTGGCGTTGTGGTTGATTATTTACCGGGATAAGGGTACAGTGGAGTTATTACGTGACATTGTGGAATATTATTGTGTTGTGTTTAATTGTGCAGTGGATAAGGGTACAGTGGAGTTAATACGTGATATTGTGGATATTATTGTGGTGCATTTAATTGTGCATTGGTGGATAAGGGTACAGTGGAGTTACTACGTGATATTGTGGATATTATTGTGTTGTGTTCAATTGTGCAGTGGATAAGGGTACAGTGGAGTTAATACGGGATATTGTGGATTGTTATTGTTGCTATTGTTGTGTTTTGCATTGGCTATTACTGTGGTGGAGAGGTGCTACTGTATTGATACAATCATACAGATATTGTTGGGTGTTTACTGTGTTAATTAATTATAAAAGGGATGAATAGGAGACTTGACTTGTCGTCATTTCCGAAGCTAAGGTTAGCGGGTAGCAATGTGTCTGAGGAATTCAACAATTGGTTGACTCAGTATAGGGTGTCTGCTGAGGTAGCAGCTTTAACTTTGGGTACCGAGAAAGTAGAAATTGAAGGAGATGAGGTTGTTGTAGATGTGTTTAGAGGTAGAACTAAACTACTAGCCTTGTTAAGTGCTATAGGTAGTGATGGTATAGGGGTATTGCAGTCACTGGGATTTGATTTAAATGACCAAACTGATGGTGGGTTTGATAGGGCTATAGATTTGTTAAAAGGCCACTACGACCGTAGTGAAAGTGTCTATGTTAAGACAATGAGGTTTGTGACAGTCTCACAGGCTTGTGGGGAAGATGAAAGGGAATATTTACTCAGAGTTGAGAAATTAAGTAGGGAGATGGATTTTGGGCATAACAATGATGAGTTGAGGCAACGCTTCTCCGTTGCTTTAGCTGTTAATGGTTTACGGGATTCCTCTGTGCGTAAATTGCTTATGCAAGAGACTACACTTAGCTGGAGAGATTTAGGTATTAAGTTGGCAGCCAGGCAGTTGGCTATTGCTTCAGAAGAAATTCTGAATGCTTCTAGGACTGGCCGTTCAGCCGATGGTAAAGGGGCTGTAGCCAGAGTAGAAGAAGGAAGTATAAAAAGGGCTGACAATAGTCAGAATGAGTCGTCAGTACGTGAGGTAGTTAGGTATAGACAGGGAAGCCCACAGGAGGCTGTGGATAGCAAAGTTACATACCGTTCGAGGGACGGTAGTAGGTCTAGGTATGGTAATATGGAAAAGGTCTCCTATCCCGCGGCCATAGAAGCCGCAGCCCAGGGGAGAGGAGTAGCGAGTATAGAGGGTATCATGACCATAAAGGAGATAGGCATTATAAGAGTAGATATGGTGCGGAGTCTTATAGACACCGCAGCCCGGAGGGCAGTTATTCTCCTAGGTACGAGACGACGTCCTATGGACGCCGTAGCCCAGATAGCTGGCATTCTCCTAGGTATGAGGCGACGTCCCATGGACATCGTAGCCCAGATAGTAGATACTCTCCTCGATCACCTCGAGGTTCATCTACATTGGGTAGAAGGCCTGGAAGGTTTAGCTCCCCAACTGGCGGGGACAACTGTTTCCAGTGTGGTAGGAGGGGACATCAAGTCCGTCATTGCCCGGATGTAAGGTGTTTCCGGTGTAATCTGAGAGGCCATACCTCTAGGGATTGCAACAATAGGTGTGAAGGTGACAATATCAGGTCACAGCACAGGGATAGTAGTGGCAATGAAGGTTCTCCACGTAAAGTGAGATTTGTGAACAATGTTGTTGGTGATACTGGTAGCAGGAAATGTAGCATCAAACGCTTGGTGAAAGTGAATGGTAAAGAGGTAGAGTTTGTATTAGACACTGGAGCTGAAGTGTCGGTGGTAACTGAGGATACCGGCAGGTTTCTGAATTTGAGATTAAGTAACCCCGTTAACGATCTCATTGGGGTTGATGGTTCCAGGCTGAATGTTAGCGGGAAGTCAAATGTTTGTATTAATGACTTTCCCAGATCTATAGTGACGTCAGTTTATGTTGTAAAAGGGTCCTCTGTGAACCTGTTAGGTATTGAGGATATTAGAAAACTCAAACTATTGACCATCAGTGATGAGTTACGAGTTGAAGGCGAGTGTAGGCAAGGGGTATGGCAATGCAAGGGTACTGCTGTTATAAAGGACACAGTGGAGCAAAATCGAACACCCATATCTAGTGGTGGTGGCAATTTCTCACCAATGCAGATGCCGCAAAAAGCTTCTGCTGGTACAACTGTGAAAGCTAGAGCAACTTTAGGGTGCGCTACAGCTGGTGCTAGGGAATACAGCAGTGTGGTGAAAGGTAGACAGGTACAGGGTGAGAGCGGGGCGTTTGGTAGCAGATTGTCTGAGTTCTTGGTGAGTGAAGGTGTTTTGGGTGATGAGGACTATGCTAGTAGACATGCACGTCTTGAGGCTGAAAAGAGAGAGGATGAAAGAGTGTATTGTATGGCGATGCAAAGGTATGAGCAGGGTGTGAGGGAGCTCGAGGAAGAGCAGGAGTGTACCTTGGTGATCAGGCAGGCTATGGCCAAAATGAGGCAGTTGAGATCTGGGACTGGTAGCAAAGCCCCATCGACGGTGGTGTGTAACACCCCGTCGAGTTCCACTGTGAAAGCAGTGCCCGCACCTAGTGTGGAAGGCTCTAGCGCACATAGGGAGGAGTCCAAGACCCCCTCGGGCTCTCAGAGCAGTGCCAGTTGGGTGCACGAGGTAGAAGAGGTAGAAAGAGTGACCGGTGGCAACACCAGTGTCAAGGTAGAAAAAGGATGCGGTTAGGGAAGATACCAAGGAGGTTGACCCTGGTACGAGACTTCAAAGGGAAGATACTGGGCAGAGAATTGCTCTGGTTGACCCGATAGGAAGTGGAGTACAGAGCAGTCAGGGTCGACTGCTCCAGGGGATAGTGGAATTGACGGTGAACCCCTTGGGGTTGAGTTGGAGTCGAGGAATGTGGTTCGACAGGGTGTTGGAGGTGCAGAGAGTCCAGAGGACGATCTGGTGGAAGTTGCTAATAGCTTAGAGAGCTGTGTGGTTGATGAGGTAACAAGGGACACTTGGTATGGGGTAAAGTATTAATAAGGTATGTTATCTGTTACAGGTATTGATCCCAGGTATGTATGGTGTGAGGCTGATTTTCACCCTTGGTATTTAGGCTTGATGTATGATTTAAGGCTAGTGCTTCAGCTAACCATGATTAGTTAGGCTTGATCGCACGCAATGGTAACTGGTCCCTTGGTATAATGTCAGCTTGGTCGCTCACTGGGTTTATCAAAGGGGGGGCATGTTGGATAACGAGTTTGTGTGTTATAGGAAGTTCAAGGTTATAACATAGGTTCTATCGGCATTGGCTTAACAAGGAATACGGACACACACACGATTACGGGAACTTAGGCTAATTGGATAAGAGCTGAATAGCGGTCTTCTTGAGTTGCTAGTTGATGGTGAGTAGACGTGTTTCGTGTTGTGTCTCTTCGTACTCTTCATCTAACAGAATGATTTTAATAATAATAATTATAATCATAACAAATTTTAAAAGCTACAGTCAGTTCTTTGAGATAAAATTGACTTTTACTACTGTTTATCCTAAACAGTACTATTAAATACAATGTTATAAATGCTTATAATAATGTTATAAGTCATATTGTAGTTATTCAGTATTGTTGTTTTATTAATATTGTACAGGAATTCGTGTCTGGGTGGTAGCCACCTGTACACGTTCCCGACGTGCTCTGCTTCTGCCCAAGTCTACTCACAATAATTCTGCTATTATTGTCTGGAGAGCATTTACTGGTTGGTGCAATTATGGGTGTGGCCGAATCTGGCGTAGAACACTTGCTGACAGTGAACAATAATTATGCTCTAATTACTTGCTGCATCTGAACCTTCACAAGGTTCGACAATAATCGGTGCCGTGATTATTATCTAGTTTAAAGTTGGTTTCGAACTTTGCTGCGCACAATAATTCTGCAGGAATTATTGTTTAGTTTAGAGTTTGTTGCGAACTTTAGGCCACTGACAATAATGGTGCGGTAATTAGTGCTAGGACGGGTATGTACCCAAACTCGAACCCGCGAGTATTAATGGACGAGTAGAGTACCCGAACCCGCGGGTATGTCAAAGTTATAATTTCGAGTATTGAACTATAAAGCCTCTGGAAGGGACAATGAAAATACGCTCTATAAATTTTTCATTTAGCACTGCCTAGTTCTATGACAACGCCGAAAGTATCGGGCAGATAATTCTCCGTTTATGGCATAGACTAAGAACACCATATACTTCATCCATGGTCTATGCCATATACTTATGGGTTATAGGTCTATGGTTTATGCAGTCTGTTCCTTGGATTTGCTGTCAAACCAAATTGGCGACTTAGCAGGCTGGTAATTATTTTAGTCAAACAAGAGAAACAAAATATGAGCCTAATTATTGTTTATGACTATAAATAATAAAAGCTCAATGCTACACAATAATATATATGTTATGAAAATTGAATTATTGTCTACCGGCGATTGATGATATACAATTAAAATTATCTAGCATCAACAAATTGCTTTTGATTATTTATTTTAAATAATTAATAAATAAAATCGACTAATTTCAATAATTAATAATAACAAACAATATTATGATGATAATTATTTTCATTATAATTATTATGACATGTCTCATTCTTATTATGATGGTCATCATGAAACACTCTGTTGGTTTGTCATACTCCGCTAGTATAATCTTTTTTTTCAAAAGAATCAAGTTTTGAAAAATATTATTATACATAATATACACATGAATAAACCCAGTAATAATAATGTAAATCAATGATGGTTGATAATAATAATAAATAATGACAATCATTGTTGATATCGCAGTGCATTATTACAATGATTATAATAATAATTAACGGTGTTAATATTATTATGTGAAACAAAATAATTAATTATTATTATAAATAATAATGTAATAATAATGATAAGTAATCATCATCAACTATTATTTATTGATCATTAATACATGGTAATAATAATTATAATAGTAATAAAACTGTTTTTTTATTCAACATTGTTATTATTATGGTCTTGTAATCACATATATAAGAATCTTGATAATGAGATTATTGCTCACAATTGTTTTTAATTAATTGCATGTTTATTAAAAATTATAATTATTGTACTAGCATCAACAACAATATAATAATAGCTGTTATTGTGATTATGTAAAAAATTGCATAATAATATTCATAATATAATATTTGAATAATAATCAATATAAATGATTGTGATAAGTAAGCATGAAGATAATAAATAACATAATAGTTTTATTAAAGCCTGTAATTAGTTTTTTTTTTCTATATGATGCTGTTTTTTCATAATCATCACTTACTGAAATTTATTGTTGTATATTATTGACCACAATTAAACTGCAAGCGTATAAATAACATACTTTAGTATTATTATTGTTGCTATAATGAAAATATTATTAGTATAGTACTACTCGAACTGTACCCGAACTCGACCCGAAATTGGTACCAAATACCCGAACCCTACCCGAACTTGAAATTTCAAGCTCGTCCTAGCACTAGCGGTAATTGCTATTTGTCTAGTTCGACTCAGTCGAGACCGACAATAGTTACACTCTGATTATTGTTGTGTTAGCTTTGCTTCGAACTCCACGGTTCGGATTTCAGTATGGGTCGAACTAATAGGGCACCAGGTGCTTTACGTCGTACACCTCGAGTCGAGGGAATACGCAGTAAGAAAGCGAACTATCTTACTTTCCGCCAAGCCTCGTGCTTGCTAATTGCTGACCAGCGCTTGTAGTTATGTTGCTCCTAGCTGTGCTCAGTGCTGCTTCTTGAGAGTAAGAATCTTCTGAGAGTCAGGCTAACTCTGAACTTTATTGTACTGATATGAGTTTAAATACAGGGTAGGCGGGTACAAATTACAAACCACACCTAAGTAAAAATATTGGTGCAAGCCACGCCTTGCCCTTACAACAGCACCCAATTGCAATAATTAAAAACGTGGAAAAAATATAACATGTGATAATAATAATTATTTGGTGTACAAGATAGAACGCACTAAATAGACTCTAGTATCGTGGATACATGCAAACAATAGAACCTTGCACAGACATATACAATGCATAGTGAGTAGATATTGAGATGCAAACGTAGACATGTTGTAGACAGTGAGTAACCAGCTTAATTCTTATACAAAGGAATACAACAATGAGATAGAGGCTCAGTCAGTAATTGCGAGATAATGTCTTACTGAGTAAATGGTAATAATGAAATAGGGAGAGTACTGGCGTCCCTCACAATATTACACCTCCTAGTGTTTATGATCATTGTATTATTATAATTATTATTAATATAAAATTAAATTGTTTAGCGCTGTTTTCTTACTATTGCTGTAAAAATAGTAAAACAACACTAAATAAATATTACAGCTGATCCTTAGTAAGTTTTGATAATTATCATTCAGTTAAACATTTTTTAATCCTAGTTACTGTGTTAGTGCACAACTTCCTTCATGTTAGTCTGTGATGTTTTAGATAATTCTAGTCTGTAGAGTAATTTCTTGTTAATACAATGACACGTAACTTTCCCATGTCACCACACTAACACTATATCAGAACAAGTTTTAGATATTGTTTTTAGTCAAAAAAGTGCATCGGCAGCTGTCAGATTTCCAGGTAACTAGCTATGTTCACTCACTCGTAAACACAATCACATGTTATAAAAGTTATGGTTAATGAACTTTTTCCATTTGCTAACCAGTTCTCTATTTCTTATGAAAGCTGAAACAGCAGCAGCTGGATCACATAGCGGGCTGATTGCAAAACTATCCTAATAACATTAAAATTTGTCATAGACAAGTACTTTTATCACCAGTTGTTGTTATTAATAATCATCATTATTAGTCATAATGACGGATGATGAATAGTAGTTGTTCTGGTAATAATAATTTGATTCAAGTAACAATTATTAGTATTAACAAAATATGGTTCAGCATGCTGCTCTATGATTATTAGTTTCCCATCAGGGCCGTAGCCAGGATTTATTGTCAGAGGAGGCAATCACCCACACGAGGCCGGGTGGTCCAGGGGGCCGCCAAGGCCCCTGGCGGGGTCCGGGGCAGCGCCCCCGCCGCCAAAGCAATTTTACAGGTTTTACAATGAAAAGACAAAAAATCAAAGCATTTGCAAGAGGTTATATTATGAACAAATTTTGAGTGATTTGAAACGTCTATGAGCCAAGTTCATATGAATACATGGCATAATGTATATACATATGAAATATTTGTATGCCCACACAGATGAGACAATTTTCTGGCGTTTTTTCACAACATATTAATAAATGAAGTTAAGCTGAGAGAGGAAAAAGCTGCGGAGCCTCATATTACATAGGTAGTTAAAGATCGATTGCTCTATTCTGCAGTCATGAACCCGTTGCAATTAATTTGTTCCATCTTTCACGCAAATAAAAAGAACTTGCAATGATGGTCATGTTAGACAAAGTTGACTGCCCTTTGATTGGCAATACCAGTAGGAATAAGTTCTTGTTAGTAAGTATGTTTGTGAGCAATGTCTGCTAGCTAGTATAATTATCTTTCTTCCTTGCTGATAGCTATTTATCAGAGGTGCCAAGACCCCATAGCGAGTGCCAGGATGTATGTAAGTTTACTACTTAGCATTTGCTAAGTGTCCCATAAAAATAAAGTTTATCCCTAAATTTTGTGTTGATGGTAGTGGTAGTTGCAGTAATAATCAGAACTATAATAATCGTTTAGTTACCAGTGGTAACAAATTTATTGCTATTATTAATGAAAATAACATGGCAGGAAAATAATAAATAATGAAAACGTCAAATAACTCAAGCAAAGAAGGGTAGTAGTAATTAACATGATTGTAAGATTTAGGTATTTGTAAATAGTGCAACATTTCTCCTACTACCACCACTCAAGTATAAAAGAATGAATAGAGTAGCTTAGCAAGTTGTGTGTTGCTGTAAACTAATTATTATTTATCATAATGATGATAATCCTCATTTTTTCATAAATATTGTAATACAACATCAATATTATTGTTAGCTGTGAAAAATAATAATAGCAGCAATAAAAAATTATTATTATTTACATTATTATTAATTATAGTAATAGATATATATAATGGAGCTGCTCAGTGAATTAAATAGGTTAACAACTTTATTTCAGAGTCATTATAATAACAATTCAATAAATAGTATCATTAATTTTCTGTAATTTTATGTTAATGTTATATTATTTTTACACATCAAACAATATATTATTTTATATGATAAGTAAGTCATATATATAGATATGTATAACTAATAACGACGATAGTAGTTAGTGTTAATGTTATTTATTATCATAATAATAATAATGATAATAATAATGATAATGATAATAATTGGAGCATTGGAGCATATGCAAAAAGCGCGGTTTACCACACACAGAGAAATGGTATGATCATAGAACTGAGCCAGTTATGGAAAACGAGAAAGTAAAACTGCTATGGGACTTTAACGTTCAGACAGATAAAGTGATAGAAGCGCGAAGACCGGACCTCATATTAGAAAATAAAGAGACCAGCGAATATCAGATTATAGATATAGCAATACCTGGGGACACAAGAGTGATAAAGAAAGAAGAGGAGAAGATTGATAAGTATAAAGATCTAGCATTTGAGATTGGACGACTGTGGAAAGTGAAACCTAAGGTGATACCGATAGTGATAGGAGCACTTGGGACAATATCCAGCCGTTTGATATCTTACATGGCTGAGATTGGAGTACAGCTATCATTTGAAACAATTCAAAAGACTGCCCTGTTGGATACAGCCCAGATTCTACATAAGGCTCTACAGTAAAATGGAATAGTGATAACCCTTTGGCCCTTAACTAGGGCCCGGGCTCACTTTACACCAACCGTCAGGTTGTGAAATTTACTTCCCGAATAATAATAATAATAACAACAATAACAATAATAATAATAGCACTAACAATAATAATTATTATTAGAACAATAATAATAATTATTATTGGTAACTGTTATTAATAAAATAATATTCAATGGCAATAAATAATAATTAGGTAAACAAAATAATGATTCAAAAACTAAAAGAAAATATTGAACTAAATAATTATTCGTTGTTAATACATAAAACTATATAAAAAATATAAAAAACTGGTGAAAAAGTTACAATAAAAGAATTAGATGAAAACCTAGATTTTTATTTTCTCGAGTTTATATAATAATAATTATTTATTATTAACATCAGTTGAATATTATTATTTTTTTTTACTAGTTCTCATTTAAAATAAAAAACAACACCTTTGCACTGTACCCTGAACTCTCTGCAGCGGAAACCATAACTAACAATAAAATGCAGCAGACAACAGTAGTCATCCAGAAAAATTTAAAAATACCTTGAAAAACTATTTGGCAAAAATATTATTGCAGTAAAAAGCACTCAGGAAATGGTATGTTGTAGTTTGAGACTCTAATGCTCGATTGGGTTTTGATGATAAGCAACGTGATTACAGTAACAGTATTAGAACTTGCGTGCAATAACGGTAATCCCTGAGGAAATACCAAGTACTGGTAAAAGCGTGAATTTTTGGGAAAATCCGTTTTCTAAGTTGGAAACTCCCATTCTTGCCCAAACTTTCAGACGAGGCAAGAGCCCCGTCTTGCCTCAATGTGGCTACGGCCCTGCCCATTAGTTGCATTTCAATAATGCTGTTGGTCTAACTGGTATAATATTAAAATTGGTCAGGCATAAACCAAAGGTTATTCCAGAGATAAATTAGAATTTGGTGCTAAAATTGTTAATGGTAACTGTTAGTGGTAGAAATGAGATGAAAAAATAATTGTCCTCCGTCCTAGCCTTTGCATTTATGCTAATATAATAAACATTGCTTGTGACATGGCTAATGCACAAATGCCTACTGCAAAAAAATTACTGTGTCGTCTTTGAAAAAGATTCACAAAATGAAAATGAATAAGTCACACTACTATAAACAATGTATTATTCAAATTCTCACTTAAAGTTTGTAGTTGCATGAGAAAAAAAAGTTCACGATCATTTTTAGTTATACTTTTAGCTACATAATGCAATGTGTTTTCTTTTTCTCTGGGCTTTGCTCAAAAGATAGTAAACAAACTGCTTTTTCCTCATAAAATGTTGGCTAATGTTTAAGTATATATTTTTAGGAATGGTTTTGCCCATCTCATCTTGCACCCATGACGCTCTTGAACTAGCTATAACACAGAATAACGTAGTATTTTTTGTTATTATCATCAAGATTACATTGTTATTTATCATGTTGCATTTTGAATATTGCTCCATTTTTGATAATTAAGACATTTTTTGTTTACAAATAATCAGAGGCGTATTGAGTACCCCCCGACCCCCCGAACAGTCGGGGGTACAACTCCCAACCCCCTAACGTTAGGGGGTCGAATTTGTCGGGTATTGTTTTGGTTTGCGGGGATTAGTTTTTCTTCTAATGATTGTTTGGAGTTATCTTAGCATTACAACATGAAACATAGACCTAGCCCAGCTACATGCTTTTACTTTTTTGTGGATTGACATTGACCCACCCTTGTGATAAAACAATAAAGTTATCAAAAAACTAACAAGGCACATCATTGGCTCATGAACATATGGTTGATCATTCAAATAAATGAATATTCGTGCTTTTGGATAAAAGCTCTACCATGAAGAAAGGTTTCTTTACAACACGCAAATAAAGCTGCTATGCAACAACTAACAACTGTCTGTATGTGGCTTGGTGGTTAAAATTATTATTACTACTACTGTAACTATTATTATAATCAATAATGATTGGATTTTCCCCCACTTCACTACTACTATTATTTATAACCATTTGAAATTGATTGTTAATAATTAATTATAATTATTGTGATGATTATTATTATTATTATTTATAATAATTGTTATAAATAACAGTTAATAATAATTTGAAGCAGTCGAATTATATTATTATTTATTATTATTATAATAATAATAAATAAAAATATTAATAATAGCATCAAGTAATCAAAATAATAAAACACATATAAATAATAAAATAATAGTAATTATTATCATCATCATTAATAAACTACAAAAATTAAAAGAAGAATAATGATTAGCTAATAAATAACAATATAGTATGACATTAACAAAACTCCACCCCCTAACATTCATGGTAAACCCCCTAACAAGCAACCCCCTAACAAATTGCTCCAACCCCCTAACAAAAAATTTTCCGCGCTTCGCACGGTTCTATTTTGTTAGGGGGTTGAATTTTTAACTCAAAACGCCCCTGCAAATAATGATGGTTTTGATTACACTGCCTAAAGCTACGTTCACACTATGCGATTGTCGGCCGAGTGGGAGGAGCAAAAAATCGGCTCGCAAGTGTGAACAGTAAAATCTTAACGATTTTACAATCGGTGGCAGATTTTTTTTCATCGGGCAGTGATGGTTCTCTGTACGATTATCGGCCTGTCTAGCCAATCAACATCCACATCACAGCATTTCAATTTAATGCTTTTCAATAAACTTGCAGCTGCTTGATAATTATTAATTTAACCAATTTTAGACTATTTTTAATATTTCCCTGATCAACTTCAAGTCTTGTTTACTAGCAGAATATTAAGGTGGGTATACGAACCATTGTCAATATAAATAAAAAACAAGAACCAGCGCCATGATTATAATAAATAATTGCATTGAAAAAAGTTATCATTTCTTTATTATTCATTATAATTGAGTATACTACTAACCATTATTTATTATTATTATCATTTGTAATTAATTTCTTATTATTGATGAGTGAAGAAATGGTATAATTTATTTAAATATCTGATAATATTAGCTATATTATTAATAATAATAATTAATAATAATGTTCTGTAATTATCAATTAAATGCGGTATCTTGACAACATGTCAAGGCCATACAATATCGGTCACAAAAAATTGCAAGTGTGAATTCTTCTAAATAATCGGGAGAGCAACTCCCGATTCCTCCAGATAATCGCATGGCCGAGAATCGTATAGTGTGAACGTAGCTTTAGTCGTTCTGTTTTGTACTACAAGGGTCATTTAAATATAAATTGAAACATGCAAATTTTTAGCATAGCATTAATTCAAGTATTTTTTGCAAGAATTCATAGCTAGAACCAGTAGTAGACAACTCATCAGGGATGCATCCAAACAAAACGTGGAGGCAGCTGTTTTTTGAACAAAATTTATTATTTTTTACATATACAAGTACTATTTTATTATGCATAACTGAAAAGCGTGTGAAAAGAACTTCAGTTTTATATATGAATTACTACAGATACATTAATACGTCTGCTAATAAGAAGGCAAATGCGCATCATCTCGTTGAAAATAAACAATGTTCGAAGAATGTCCAAAACTTATGCATTCATTGCCATCGCTATCGATTGAAATCGTGCCCCGCAGTAGCTTCAGGTGCAAACAATTATTGCTACATCTCAGATGCCCCGCCATAGTAATGCGTGAATGATCTCCTATTTTTGTTTTCAACTTTTTTATTAGTTGGTAACAGTTAAATTTAGTTTCAAACCCCATCAATTTACTATCATATCCAGCCGAGTAATTAATTTGTCTAACAAGGGTTGTTGGTGCCACGCTAGATTGTTATAATTTTCAATGCTTCAAGGTATTTTATTTGCTTTCACAGTTGTTAAAATGGTCATAATCACTTATTATAATATTAATAACAAGTAATTTGGTATGATCCATGGATATTAATATTTGTAGTTTTTACCAGTCAATAGTTGCTGTAATCAGACGCTGATCAGGCGATTTATGTTAGTTTATCAAAGTGATGCCCTCTCTGAGTACATACTGCCTTCCGATGTTGTTTTTATTATAATAATCCCTCATTGATCCGACTGTTAGGCCTACTATTTTTATCACTAACAACATCATCAACTCATGAATAATAATAATATCAATGACTGTTGCGAGTATTGTTATTATTACTTCAGGTTGATAAAAATCATAATTTTTCTTGCTTTGGATAATAAATACATACCATCCTTATTAACAATTAGATAAATATTCTCATTCCGGAGCAAAAACATGGAAAGTCTTTTCGTATGGATGTTTAGAATGAGAGTTTTGACTTTTTTTCTAAACTTACGGTCAGAATATTTCAAATAACTTGGGACTCAAAACGAGTAGACACTGAAACTGCATTGACTAGCTAATACTAGAGCGTATCAGTTTTACATTCAACTAACTCTAAGGCTTAAATCGTGAACTGGCAATTAATATCTGAAGTGTTCATAAAACTATTTTTTTTTCCGCACCTGGAGAAATTGCCGAAGATTTCAAGTTAATTATTTCCGAAAAGTTTTGATTATATTATTGCTGTATCATTGATTTTTTTAATGTGAAAAGTTGTTGTATCTAAAACTCACAAATAGCATTCTTTTCTAAGATAATGTCATGGTTTGTTCCAAACCACTAGATTTCTTCCAAGGATTCACATTCACTGTGAGGCAACTCGCATATGCCTGACTGATTTTTTTTAGGCTGAAGGGTTATCTTGGACTTATTTGACAATGGTGCACACAGCTGTCCGGTTTTCACTGATTCAAAAATTTGTTATTCAAGCATGTTGTGAAAATACTCAATCATATAGGTCTTTGTAATAAATCGGTACATTTTGTGTGTTTTGATAACATAATTTATGTTTTATATCCGGTGACTGACATACAACAGCACCGACAAATGTTTGAAAAGTACTGATTATTATAATTATAGCACAGTTTAACAGTAATTTAGTTATTAAGTAAAAAAATATATATGTGGTCAGTAGAAAAAAATCTCTCTGTAGCTGTACCATTCTTTTTCATCAGCGTCGTCCACTGACATATATTTAGTCATGTAAATTGAGGAAATACAATTAATACTATGTGACAATGTTTCTTTACGATTTTCAGTACTACACAGTAATTAAGCAAAGCCTGTAACTTGTTTTTATGCTCAATTAATTTGCCTCCCTGAGTTTCCAGCATTTCATGAAATGAAGTAACAGAATTTACTGTAGCATTTTTTAACTTGATTCTCATGTGATTTAGAACACTGTGATGCTCAAACTTTTGATCCCATTACAACAAACAGGTATTGCCTTACATTTCGATGCTATTCTTAGAAACCCAGAAAAGATGTTTTAAAAACTTTCATGTCTGAGCTACGTTATAGTTATTATTATTAATGACCACAATAAGAATTATTAATATTATTATTAGTCATAATTGTTAATTATTATTGATTATAATATTTCTTATCGTTATAATCAGTAAGCAACTTTTTCTATGAAACTCAATGGAAATAACACCTTTATTGTCAACTGATAAAACAACATTTTTTCTCCATTCTATTTTATTATTTTCTGTACCAAGTTCACGTCGCTCACTATCGAGCTGGCACTAGCAAAAAGAACTGTATGCTCAGAAAAATAGTTCAAATTAAACAATTACTTGTAACTTGAGTGATTCAAAAGTGACTAAGATGACCTCGAAAGTCCTGTTCCACCCTATAAAGTTATCTTACTCGACTCAACTTAGTTGTCATGTTGCTTAAAGGGGATCAAAGGTAACTTTTGCTAGCTTGCATCCAAAGAAACAACAAGAGAACTGATTCAAGAGGATACGCT
Source organism: Cryptosula pallasiana (assembly GCA_945261195.1). Taxonomy (NCBI): domain Eukaryota; kingdom Metazoa; phylum Bryozoa; class Gymnolaemata; order Cheilostomatida; family Cryptosulidae; genus Cryptosula; species Cryptosula pallasiana. The sequence continues at coordinate 5,171,899 of OX183132.1, read as the reverse complement.
CACCCTTGTGAGACACGTTGCAAACAGGAATCATAAAGTTTACATTTGGTGTCAAATGATCATCAGTAGGTCCAAGGTCATGATAGCTGGTTCAAACTGACTGGAATAGAATTGGTATACTCACAAAGAAGGCATTTTATTATTCATGAAAATGCGATTTGCTGTCAATAAAAGCATTTTTAATTTTTTTAAAACTATTTTATTTGTGTTGCAATTTATCAGAAATGACCCACATAAATGTATGCTCCTGGTTTAATAATAGCAATACAATCGATGATAATAATTTGTAATCACAATTTCTTTCAGTACACTAGCTAAAGAAAAAGTTATGGTATATTAATGTGTATCTTATCATCTACATGTCTGAGTAATATTCATCCGTCATGATTATTATCACTCGTCTGCCAGAGCGCTCTCCAGATGGTCAGGAGGGCGGCACGCCCTAGTGACTTTCATGGCTGCCCTAATTTTTTTTCCAAAAACAAAGAAAAGTTTGGTTAGCGCAAGCTTTTAGCATCATGATTGCTGATTATTTTCATTGCCTTGGGATCTATTTTATTTACAGTCTTAGGTGGGAGCATTTATGGTACATCGTCTCACGCTCGGCTAATGATTCTGCTTTTTCAACTCAGTATAATAATGGGTCGATTACCTTGTTTTCATAATCATGTCAAAACGATCTAGTTAAACTTTTTACTATCAGTCTGCTTAGGCTTCAGGTGCTTGTTCCATTTGATTCTTTTTTGTAGCTTATGTTTATTAATATTACCATTATTATTACATTTAATTATAAATTGGATTTCACAGAGTCCATCGAAGTTAAACTATCACTGTTGTACTTATTCTTCCCTCTGTTTTTTTTCTTTTCAGTAAAAGTATTATTAATACAATTATTATTTACATTGTTATAAAACTTGGCAGTATAGTTATACCCTCAAAGGTTACTGTAGTCCATAAATAAAAATTGAAAAACAACCATTATTAATCAGTAGATATTACAATCACCAATGTTTGGAGTAGTTTGCTTTGAATGACAATAGAAGTTATTATTTATTACGATATTTATTAATAATTTTTGCTATTTATTAATAAGTTTGAGTTATATTAATAATTTCTAAAAGTAAAGTCAAATTTCATTATTATTTTGCTATTTAGTAAGTTGTGATAGTTTTTATGATTAACAGCAACAAGTAGCAAGAGACAAAACTGAATGATTAGCATTCATTCAATATAAAAATTTATCATAAATAAATATTTTGTTTATTTAATACTTAATAAAAAAAATTATAATGTCATTTTGTCATATTGTATTTATAGATAATGACAACTACATACCTACATAAACTGACTAAATAGTATTCCTGCCAATCAATGCTATTATTCAGGCCTTCTACCATACTTTACAGCATTCATTAATTGTCATTCATCACACACTTTGTTTTAACTGCATATTAATTTAACTTTGCTTGTTTGCCTGTTTGTTTGAGCTGTGCCTGTAGGGCAACCCTAACGACGCTTCTTATTTCATCATGGATCATTCCTATACGATTGCTTTGCAATGCAAACATGTAATTCCGTTGATGGTTTTAATCAAAAGAGTTAGTTGCCACTGCTCATTTTCCACTATCTAAGCGCTGTGAGATCTCTTTTTTTGCACTTTAAAGTAATTGAAAGCTAAATAATTAGAATGATACTGACAGTCTCTTTGATGCTCTTAATCATTTCATTATGGTTATTATTTTTCTGGATACCTCATACTATGAAAAGGTTAAAGGCTGTCGCTATACCTGAATATGTTTCATTATGATAGCAAAAATTATCGGAAGGCTTGTTTGTCATATGAAAAATAATTCGAGATAATATACCGTATTTTCTGTTGTCATTTTATAAATCTGTGTCTTGTTAGAATTATTTAGCACCCTCCCCATGCCTTGTTGTTCACCTAATATCATTTATACATTTTCTAATTAATCATAAACTATTTGCCATTATCATTTACTATACAGCAGCAACAAATATGTTATACAATTTTTCGTTATGATTTTTCCTTAGGTTTTTGGTTGGAATAGGAATAGGGTTTCTTATTATTAATAGAATAGGTTTTTGTAGACTGCCATTATTTTCAATTATTCCAAGTTCAAAGTTTTCTTCAGAAAATAATTTCTTAATACAAGTTTATTCATCACATCGCTCTCTGGCTACGCATGTATTTTTGTGTGGGTGTCAGCAATACGTCTGATCAACCGTCATTTCTCTATTTATCAAGTTGCTTCAGCCCTTAAATATTCAATATCTTGGTCAACCTATGCAAAGTAACAGCCATAAATTTGAAAGGTTGGTTCTGTACAGTACACACAATTTTGAAATAGTCAGGGTACTTTGCAAATAAAATTTTCTGTGACTGGCAGAAACTGTGTAAATGCATTCACTATAACGCCTGAGCAACTGCAACTCGGGAGTTTTTGATTCCTAAAGTATCTTCACTCTTGGAATGTACCAAAGATCCACAGCTAGGTATCAACAACCAACCTTAAATAATAACAGTCAATGCTGTGTTAACACGTTTATCCGGCTATATCAGAAAGCGCAGCTGATCTCTATAAATTAGTAATTATTATTATGGGTTATTAGTTGTAATACCATAATTGTCGGTACTTTTTTCAATGATCATTGCCATTAATTGATAAAACAATTCACCGATTGACAACGATCTAAACAATTGAACCAATGAATCCTCATTTATTTGTCATTATGGTTAGCATCAAAATAATACTAATTTATTAATTAAGATAATTATTATTAATTAATAACGATATTTCAAGCTGTCGTTATTGAGGAATATTATTCACAATCTGAGTCAAATGGAAAATTGTCTAAAATCCATAATATTGTCATATTATTAGTTGCAATACCAATTATTATTATTGTATTGTTGGCAATAATCAATCATTTTAGTGCAGCCAAAATGTGTAAATGCATCTTTCTTTTGTTCATTGCAACAATTTCAGCTTTGTTATTGTGTACCCGAAACACTCAACAATTACAGTGCAGGTATTTTGGTATCTCAATACTTATTCTCCCATGTCTGGTCTCTCCGGCTATTTACTGCCGGAACCAATTGTTATGGAAGTCTCTTTTGACGGTTGAGTGAATATTGAAAAGTCCATGAAAATTAAATTTGAGAAACTTTTGGTGTAATCAATTGTTTGTTTTTATACTTGTCAACCCAAGTGAATTTGTACACCAGTCGCAAGTGCTTATTACTGAATCGGCTCATACTGTTAACATTGCTGCTACTACTACTACTACTACTACTACTACTACTACTACTACTACTACATGTACTGTTAGTTTTTCTCTTCTTGATACTGCTAAAAATACTGTTAATAAACGGTTGGTGCACCTATCACTAGTAAGTTACTACTAGTGTCGCTGCTATTCCTTTAGCTACCACTGTTGTTACTACATTTAATAATAATGTGACTCCCTTCGATGATTCAGTCATTTCTCCTTTTACGACTACTGCTGTCACTTCCTTCGCTATTATTGTTGTTACTGATTTTACTGTTACTGCTAATAGACCCTTTACCACTATACTACTGTTGTTGCCATCTACCACTGCTACAACGGCCAAAACTTATATTGCTACTATCCCTTCTACCCCTACCCCTTTTTTGGCTATTGATGTTGCTGGAAATACTCTTCCATTACTACTACTACTACTGCTGCCGCCACCACCACTACCACCACCACTGGTTTTTCTTGCTCAAAGCTAGTAATTGTTGTCCGAAAAATGTGCTGTTGCCGCATTCTTATGGAATTTTTGTTCTAACACTACTTCTTTGATAGTTGCTAATACAAAAGTATGCAGCCATATCAAGAAATTTGTGGAGAGTTGAAACCGCTGCAGTTATGCCAATTATGTTTACATGAAAGTGTAGAGCAACACAACTTCTACCATTTCATGTAAAATATTGTCAGTGCAACAGTTTCTTATATTACATATTAACAATCTGGTGCAAAATATCCGAAAAAAATAATAAAAAATTGAAAGCTATCCCAGAAAAATTTAACTGATGATGGCACAGTAAGCATGTGGATCTGGTTTCTTTTGATCAATTTGTATTTTTTGTATAGTCTGACAGTTTTCTATCTGCAAACTTTAATGTTTCAACATATCTTATATGCTTGGTTGGCAGCTAACCTGTTTTAGATATGTCATGTATAATTCAATAAGGAATTAGTGACAGACTTTTTCGATCATTGGTTATTTTATCTTATTGTGATCATTTGTAGCCTGAGTCCAAGTATGCTGAGGTAGGTGAAAGGCGGCCTCATCCATTGGCAAGCAGTTTTCTAAAAAACAGGAAGCTGGGGCTATGATAGCATCATGTCGCCATTCATTGATTTTTAAAGCCTTGAACATGGAGAGGGGAGAAATTTACACCTACACATACACCCATACACACTACAGGTAACTGGAAAATTGCTTTTATATCATGATAAGACCTTAAAGTTTATGTGATGAAGTTTTCTCAAAATCTCTATTGAAAGCTGACATGTCGAAGTAAAAAATGACATAAGTTTGCGTATTTGCTACCAATCATTGCGCTTATTTATGAATAATCAATGGTTGATATAAAATATCTTGATCTGAAACATTTTCATGCAGAAAATATGATGAATTTAGAGAGTTTTACTGCTGTCAAATCAGTTGCCAATTTATTCTGCAGCTATTATACAGTTTTATAAATTGACAAAACTAAAAATGCCTCCAAATACTTTGTGGTCGGCGTTGTGTAGTACAACTAGCATGCAAACATAATGTAATGTACCAGACTGTTGGTATTTGACTGTAATACAGACATTTTTCTTGTGCTCACTTGAGCTCGTTTTGGCTGTGATCACTCTTTTCGAATTTTTCTACAGTAACAGGTGATCATGCTAAACTTGTGTATTTTCGTCAATCTGCTCTTTACACGCATGTTATGAATTCTGAATACCTGTCTTGTTGAAGAAATGCTTCCCCCAGGCAAAGTTTGTGGCTCTCGTAATTATGTGTCGTTACTCAATCTGGCTGCAGGAAGTGGACCCAGTGTTGCATCAATCCCCAAAATATGTTTTCAAGTGTTTTGCATGCAAAGGCCCATAATTGAAGTTGCCAGGTTAGCGTTTTTAATATGAATTAGCAAAAGTGTGCGGTTGATGTATTATTTAAAAAACTATATAGTGGCTACAAAAGACAATCAATATCCTGGTAACCATACACTCGTTGTTTTTCGCATGTCATTTTAGATAAGCTGCAAGCGGGTGTGTGACCAGTGGTGCTGGGTTGAGCACTGGAGAGACCACTGAACAAGCTAACAGTTATTTGTTTCGCTTGGGGGCAATAACTCGACATATGACTAACAATGGTAGGTGCAAGTTCAAAACCTACTCTCGATATTACTATCACCTCAGCTAATCACATATTTTGTTTCTATTGCTCGCTACTTCCACAACATCACAACTACTAACGCGTTCAAAAACGATATGACTGTCAGGAGTAAGATTGTAGTAACAATGCTTCATAGTTCTGTCAACCTGGTAGTGAATTAAAATATTAAGTCAATTGAATGTGTTTTGTGACGGAGATTAATGTATCATGTCAACTGTCTCTGGTAAATTTTTTTTATTACATTGTTGATGTGATGATTATAGTAGAAAGGAACAAAGCATGGATTTTGATACTTTGAACATAGGAAGAAGGCAGCGAATTGAACAGGCAGCAGGGTCATGGAACTTACACAAGAACATTAAACAGCCCAGACCACTTTATGTTAACATTCATAGCATTCGTTTGCAAAGCTACTTGCTTTAGGTGCTGTGTCAGAGAATTTTGACTGAATTTGGCTCAATTGCTCTGTTTCAGCTGTTACATAATTATTCTTATTACGGTAAAAAGCGTCACCGTATAGCTGGTGCTGACATCTTTATGTAACGTTTTTTTCAGTTGACAACTAGTTTCGTCCATAAAATTTTTAAATGAGTACTGTTTTCGTCCTAGAAAGATGAATAATGGTAAAAGTCGATAATTTTTTTGTTTTTTTTATTGCTTCACAAAGCTGCTCAAAAGATATTTTATTATAAAAAATGGTCGAAAAACATTGTTTTTGTGTTAATTATTAATGATAAAAATGCACACACTTAATCGATTTAGGCAAAATTTGATATCAAAATACTCCTCTATTTGTCACAAGTCTCAAATGAGTATTTTTATTCGTATCTGTTTCGATTCATTCTTTGGCTGTTCACCAACTTCAGTCAAAATTATATGGTGTCTCATATTAAAAAATCTGACTCATTACAATGTTACAGCAGGCTTTCATATTATCGTGTCTTCTGTACCATGCCATATGTGTGCATTGACAGCTGCAAAATCTGTGCAATTTCAGAAACTGGACAATATACTTAATCTTTCAGTGCGAAGCCAACATCTTGTCTCTAAATACTGAGTTGGTTGAACAACAAGTTCTCAATCGAGGAGTGGATATTGGAGAAACTATACGCAAACTGTCAACCGTAAAAAAATAGTGAGTTTGCTTTAGTGTTCACGAAAGTTTGTTGGATGTGTTTGGTTGAAGTAATATTTATCTACTCCAACAATTATTTTGCGGTTTGAGCTAATGGGTGAAATAAGTTCAATAGCATTTATGTAAAGGTGATAATGTTCGTGTTCAATGGTTCCAGTCTCTCCTCTCCAGTTCCCCAGCTCCTATTCCTCAATCCGAGTGTCTTATCTCTAGTCTTACATCTCTAATCTTACAGTTCTAATCTCTAGTCTGTCATCTCTAGTCTATCATCTCTAGTCTCTCTCATCTCTAGTCTCTCATGTCTAGTCTCTCATCTCTAGTCTCTCTCATCTGTAGTCTCTCTCATCTCTAGTCTCTCTCATCTCTAGCCGCACATCTATAGTCCCACATCTCTAGTCTCACATATCTAGTCTCTCATATCTAGTCTTAGATCTCTAGTTTTTCATCTCTAGCTAGAGATGGGAGACTAGAGATCAGACACTAAAGATGTAAGACTAGAGATGAAAGATTAAAGATGAGAGAATAGAGATGTAAGACTAGAGATGTGAGACTATAGATGAGAGACAAGAGATGTGAGACAAGAGAAGTGGGACTACAGATATGGGACTAGAGCTGTAAGACTAAAAATGAGAGACTACCGATGATAGCTGTCCGACTAGAGATGAGAAACTAGAGATCTATGACACACATGTCTAGTCATACAGGTCTCATCTCTAGTCGTACAGCTCTCATCTTTAGTCTCTCTCATCTCCAGTCTCTCATCTCTAGTCTTACAGCTCTAGTCTTACATCTCTGATATCTAGTCTCTCTCTTCTGTAGTCTCTTTCATTTTTAGTCTTACAGCTCTAGTCCCACATCTATAGTCCTACATCTCTCGTTTCCCATCTCTTATCTCTGTTCTCTAGTTGCACAGCTCTCGTCTCTAGTCTCTCTCATTTCTAGTCTTACAGCTCTAGCCCCACATCAATAGTCCCGCATTTCTCGTCTGACGTCTCTAGTCTCTCATCTCTAGTCTTACAGCTCTAGCCCCACATCGATAGTCCCGCATTTCTAGTCTGACGTCTCTAGTCTCTCATCTCTAGTCTTACATATCTAGTCTTACATATCTAGTCTTACATATCTAGTCACTCATCTCTGGTCTTAGATCTCTAGTGTCTCATCTCTATTCTCTCATATCTAGTCATACATGTCTAGATTTACAGCTCTAATCTCTCATCTCTAGTCGTACAGCTCTCATCTGTAGTCTCTCTCATCTCTAGTCTCTCATCTCTAGTCTTACAGCTCTAATCATACATCTCTAGTCTTACATCTCTGATCCTACAGTTCAAAATTTTCAACTCTAGTCTCTCATCTCTAGTCTCACAGCTCTAGTCCAACATCTATAGTTCGACATATCTAGTTTTACATCTCCAGTCTCTCATCTATAATTTCTAGTCTCTCAGCTCTAGTCTTACAGCTCTAGTCATACATCTCTAGTCTTACATCTCTGATTTTGCAGTTCTAGTCTCTCATCTCTAGTCTCATTTCTAATCTCACAGCTCTAGTCCAACATCTATAGATCCACATCTCTAGTTTTACATCTCTAGTCTCTCATCTCTAATCTATCATATCTAGTCTCTCATCTCTAGTCTTACAGCTCCAGTCATACATCTCTAATCTCTCATTTCTAGTCTCACATCTCTAGTCCCACATTTATAGTCCCCACATGTCTGGTCTCTCAAATCTAGTCATACATATCTAGTCTTACATCTCTAATGTCTCATCTCTAGTCCTACATCTCTAGTCTTAGATCTCTGATCTTACAGTTCTAATCTATCATCTCTAGTCTCTCATCTCTAGTCCCTCTCATCTCTAGTCTTACATCTCTAGTCTTACATCTCTAGTCTCTCATCTCTAGTCTCTCATCTCTAATCATACATCTCTAGTCTTACATCTCTAGTCTTACATCTCTAGTCTCTCATATCTAGTCTTACATCTCTAGTCTTACATCTCTAGTCTCTCATCTCTAGTCTTTCAGTTCACTCTTACGCTTTGGTTTTATAAATGTAGTATTTCAAGATCGGTAATTTTATGCTTGCTATTCAATTTTGCTCTCTAGAAACTACACCATTGCAAGCAAAGATTACTGATGCAACGTGCTGCATACAACGCTGGAAGCATCAGATTCTGAAGACAGCAGGTAACTGACTCTTTTTAGTTGTACCAGTTTGAATTTTTTAGTTGGTTGTAGCATGAGGAATTATTCTTATCCTCAAATGCTTTAGCATGAGAATGATCCATTTATTGTGCTATATTTTAGATTCCAGTGAAGCTCGTGGTAAAGTTAGAGCAAAATTACGCATTCAGCATAGCAAACTGAGAGATTCAATTCAGGATTACCTAAAACAAATCCGGCATGTCCATCTGATAGCTTTGATCAAGCCGTTGACACTATGATTTTTTCTTGGACAGCATCAGCAGGTTCGTTGCTATTAAATTCATCGATGTACAGACTGTCACCTCCATCTAGCCTTATTGCTTTGCAAAGATGAGATAATTCACTGTCATTGTCTTCTTGTTTGTATTGATCAATTTTACTGTTTTAGAACTACAGCTCACTCCTCAGTTGTTGAAGCTTCTTGAAAAATGTTATCTGGTCCAAAGAACTAAAGAAGAGCTGAAAGTCTTAGAGAGTGGAAAAAGAAAAGCTACTGAAATATTTGAGTAAGTGGCTCATACAACACTTGTAAAACCACATTCACTGTGCAATATTTCTCCACCGCTGTCATAGAACTTATTTATGTGGACATCGAGTCTAATAATTTGTTTAGGCAAAAATGTTGGACAATTATGATAAGGGTACAAGAGAAGAACAACAAATTCATTGGCCACTTAAGTTGTAACGTGAAGGCCAGTGTGTACATGATACCAAACCTATCAACAATAAATTAAAATGCTGACTCAACAAAGACACCTCGAAATAATTCTGAAAACAGTTACAAACCTAACTTTTTATATTCTTGAAATTCTGTGCACAATGACTATTACTGGGATACAGCAAACAACCCAAGATTTTGCAACTCCGCTTTACAGCCTTATTTAGGTTTTTGGGTATTAAAAACAAATTACGTCTAAGTCAGCATCTATTGCGCTTTCACTAAAGATGAACATAACCAGAGCACAACTCCAGAAAATTCTCCTTTGCATAAATCATTAGAAATAGGTTATTTTAAGATTTATTCAGCCCAAAATCTGTGGCATAGCGCTTTAATACTACTTTTGCTGCACCCTTCACTACTACTGATATTACACCATTCACTACTGTTGATGTTAATCACGTAAATACTATTGATTTTTACTCCTTTTACCACTACTGTTGTTACTCCCCTTTACTACTACTGCTGCTGCTGCTGCTGCTGCTGCTGCTGCTGCTGCTGCTGCTACTGCTACTACTACTACTACTGATGTTACTCCCTCTATCACCTCCACTACTCCTACTGGTTCTGCAACGCCTTCTACCACTGCTTCTACCACTGCTGCATTGCTACCACTACTCTACTCCCTCTACTACTTCTGTTAATTTTATCACTATTACTGCTGCTACTATTACTACTGCTACTATTACTACTTCTACTATTACTACTGCTACTATTACTGCTGCTACTATTACTGCTGCTACTATTACTGCTGCTACTATTACTGCTGCTACTATTACTACTGCTACTATTACTACTGCTACTATTGCTACTGCTACTATTACTGCTGCTACTATTACTACTGGTACTATTACTACTGCTACTATTACTACTGCTACTATTACTACTGCTACTATTACTACGGCTACTATTACTACTGCTACTATTACTGCTGCTACTATTACTGCTGCTACTATTACTGCTGCTACTATTACTACTGCTACTATTACTACTGCTACTATTACTACTGCTACTATTACTACTGCTACTATTACTACTGCTACTATTACTACGGCTACTATTACTGCTGCTACTACTACTGCTGCTACTATTACTGCTGCTACTATTACTGCTGCTACTATTACTACTGCTACTATTACTGCTGCTACTATTACTGCTGCTACTATTACTGCTGCTACTATTACTGCTGCTACTATTACTGCTGCTACTATTACTGCTGCTACTATTACTGCTGCTACTATTACTGCTGCTACTATTACTGCTGCTACTATTACTGCTGCTACTATTACTGCTGCTACTATTACTGCTGCTACTATTACTGCTGCTACTATTACTACTGCTGCTACTACCAGCACAGTTACGACCACAACCACTACTTCTGGGGCTGTTCCAACGATAGTTGGCTACAGCTCTTGATCCTATCAAATGTTGACATTTTGTTTTTGCTAATTAAGTATTTATGACATCGTTTTCTAAAGTGAACAAAAGTCAATACTGGCGCAGAATTCATGTATATTTAAGATACGATTTTGTTACACCCTTTTACGTTTTCGTTCCCCTAATGAAAAGCAACGTAGCTAAACTGTTTTTAATTGATGAGTGATTTTCAAAGATTTACGCAATGAAATTATAGGAGACTCATTTTAACCTGTTTTGTGTTTTAATAGCTCAGAAATCTGTGAGGAGTTGCCCTTTCTTTAGAGAGACAAGAATGTAGATGGAACGGGAATAGTGACAGTTTATCTCAACCAGTTTGATTACCAGAAGAGTTCACGACCAGATTGAGTTATAAGAAGGGCTATCCAGGTTTGTTACTTTATTTTATTCTCATATCCTTGCTCATCAGTTTCAATATGCATTCAGAAGAAAAAACTTCCTGTTAGAGGGTTCAAGTTTGCGATTCGGACACATGAAAAAGCGCCAATGGTTTTTGTATTTTTTACACATTGCTTACATGATCCGAGCACGCTCAGGTTGTGCGTACTATACCATTAAATGTTTTTCATAGTTTCCTTGGTAGCTTGAAAGAGTAAGGTCTTCCAGTTTGGTATTATTCTATTAAGAATAGTGTACTCCATCGTTCTAAATTATCACCAATTTATGACCTAAGGCTAGTTTTATCTTTTTCAGTTTTTTAATTTTGTTTTTTTCTCTATTAGCAACCAGCAATAGCGCATGGGCGTTCAGTGGATGCGGTTGCTTCTTTTCTTTCTGAACTTTTTTATTATTGACAGATCTTGAGCAAATTGAGTTAGAAAACGATGAAAACGTCATGTTTTGTGCATAGTGACCAGTTTTAGTGAAATTTCGAGCACGGTATGTGTAGTTACTCAAGCATTGTAGTAATGATTAATAATCATTTATTATTACCGAAATTGTCCTTTTTTTAATAAAACTTTGTTTTTATTACAGAGTTTTAGCACAATTTCTTTTCAAACAGAAGATAAAACATGGCCTAGCGCTGATATTCACCAAGTTTTAAAAAGATTGGAATAGTTTAGGTTTACTTATGAATTCTTTCAATTTTTGATTATTTATAATAATTATTACCGAAATCAGAAATATTTTCAGGGTTAATTTTTTTCAGTCAAAGCAGCCACGGCTGTTTAAATAAATTGGGTTTTCAGAATTTCTATTATTTGTTGGTCTTTGACTCTAGTTTTTGTGATTATCAATCTAGTATACCATTGTTAATTATTTATCAATAATCACCAATGCTTTTTATTATTATTAGCAGCAACACAAATTTGGGGCAATTAATTACAGTATTTAAAACGTTTAAAATAGCAGAACCACAAAAACATTACCTTAGCAGTTTTTTGTTGAAATTCAAGCCTTTTAAGAAATTTTTTCTCCAGGGCATAAAAACTAATTAGTTAGCCATTACTGGTGTTGCGCAATGGCATTATTGTGGCTTTTGATTGAGGTTTTGTGGTTTAGTTTTTTAAAGCAAAACCTGGAGAATAACTAACATTTTTGACCAATATTTTGCCATCATTCATTCCAGCATTTTTTTGTGTCTCATAAGAATATAACTGTAAAATATGAATCCATGCTTCGCCTTCATTTCGTGATCTTCGGCCATGTCGCAATTGGAGCGTAAAAGTGACGATGGAGGTGATTTTTCTGATTTTTGCTGTTTCTATGATAATGCCCTTAGCAATATCTTATCTTTATTCTGGTATTTGTTACATTACTCTAGCTGCATTGATTTAGTCTCTAGAAAATAGTGAAAAAATGCAATAAACGACAAAAACCACAGGAAGCATCGAGTGAACAATAGGCGTGTTCGGTGTCTCAACGCGTTGGTTTGAGAAAGTTTGATCAACGCGTTTATCCCTCGAACGATAACTTCAAAGAGTAGACGAGTGCGTACAATTTACAAAATTTTTCAAGAGTTGTCCTCTTTTTTGTGTCTTCAGTGATAAATATAGCCCCGCAATCATAAGTTTGTTAGCCTGAATTTTTGGGTTTAAAAGTAGCTGTTCATTGCGAGATTTTTGTTGCCCTAACAACAACTGAATCATCTGCTATTTATACAAAGTGTAGTGTTATTAAAACTCAGCAAACCACCAAGTACAAATTGTATTGTTATTGATGGTGATAAAAATAATAATGACAATGATAAATAATAATGACAGCAACAAGCAAAAACATGTATTATTAATTAATAATAATTAATAATGGTGTGCTGATGATTATTTACTGTCATAAAATAATATATTTTATCAGACAGAGACAATAAGAATAAAATGAATGAAAGTTATATTATTATTATTTGCAATAGTGATAGCATTAATAATAGTGACAGTAGTAAAAATAATAATCTATCACATTAATAATAAGTAATAATACATCCATTAAAAACAAGAAAAAAGATCATAACTTTTGATAGCACGTTGTTGTTATAATGCCGCAAAAGGGTACAGTGCCGTAATTAGTGAGAAGACGATTCCTTTAGAAAACCAACGCGTTGACTTTTATAGGTGTTCGCTGGCCAACGTGCACTGTAAACTCGTTGACAAACGCAAAAATGAGCGTTGATGCACGTTGAAAAAAACTTGCTACAAAGGGGCTGATAATCCCTCGACAAAAAGCTGCCGTTGAGGATTAAATGTAAACGTTGAGCACACCGAACACGCCTAATGTTTTAAAAAAAAGAAACTCATATCCTCAGATACTGCAGCCATAAACTTTGATAATTATCTATAGTTGTTTGATTGTAGCACCAATGCCAATAACGGTAGCTTATTTGAACTACTCTCTGTGTCATCTTTAAAATAAATGTCACCATTGGGTTCGGAGGTGATATTTTAAAAGTTTTTACATGATAGAAGAAACAGTGAAAATTTGCCATTTTTGATGGAAAGTAGACCCCATTTATGTTTATATATTTGTGACTGCAATAAACTGCATCCCCAACCAAGTTTTGGGTTTCGTTTTTCTAGAGCGGTCTATGCAAAGTCAGCGGTTTTTTTTTTCGCTCGATAAGCTGCCATCATGTTCCCATCGGTATTCATTTGGCGTTGTTTCCCAACAAAAAGTGGGAGGCCGATTTATTTATACTACCAACAATTTTGGCTTTGTTGCAATGGCTCTGCTAGTTCTACTACACCATATACACCATATATAATATTGGTATGCACCTCATTTTTAACAACTATTATTTTCAATTTTTGTAGTTCTTGTTGTGCTTTCTTATAGTTGTAGTATCATCTTCCTCTGCAACTGCTTCAAGTATCATGGATTTGCTTCCTTATTTTGATTTAAAGAGTATGGATAAAACAAAGTAAAAGATTTCATGCTCAGCGTGTAAGTATTCATTAAGTCAAATCTCAAGGCGTGTTGAAGATTTGGTAGCAAATATTTTTTCTAAGCTCAATGGATTTCTTAAACTAAAAGCTCAAGTTTCTTTAGTTATTTCTTTTCCTTTTTTACAGCTATGATCAGCCAAAAGTAACAATTTTTATTGTAATGGTTATTTTTTTTTAAATTTACTTTTGCTGAGGAATTCACATGCATTCAGGTTGGTTTTTCTTGAATGCAAATTAGTTTTTTGGAACAAGTTAGCTTATTTTGCTATTGCATTGTTGGCTTTTGTGTTTGTATAATTTATTATTGCTGACTGAAGCTAATTGGTGATGCCAAGTTATTCCAATCTAATTAAGTATATAGTTACTAGACATAACGATTCACTATAGCTTATCGCATGCGCTTTAATGTGAAACAATTTGTTTTTTTGCAGAACAAGCCTGTGCATTGATCTAAATTCTGTTTTAACTATATGAGGATGGTGATGACGACAACGACGGCGACGACGATGATGATGATGATGATGATGATGATGATGATGATGATGATGATGACAGCGACCCTGGTGCCTATGATGACGACAGCAGCAAAGCTGACTCCCTAACAAAGAAGTTTCTGTGTGGACACAGTTAATTTTGATACATTTGAGACAGTTTCCCACTCAAGTCACTAGTGGATAATGCTGTCCTCAACCACATCAGCTATTTGCTGCACATTGTAGTTGTATTTGTTGTTTCATTTTTCAGCCTGTTCAATGTTTGCTATCTATTATTTTTTTCGAAATTTTCATTTTATTTTGTTATTTTTCAAATTAGAGCAATCGCCGCACCTAGAGCGCATGGATACTGCAATCATCTGCTTCAAAATCAATTTGATCGTGAAATTGGCTTGGAGACTGGATAGAGTAATTGAATATGTATAACATCTGATTTAATCTTGTTATGAGAAACCGAATTTGTGTTTTAGTCTGTTCAATAAAACATTGAAAAAAAGCCGCTAACGTGCCTCAAAGAACTAACAAATCTTATGTTACTTACAGGGTATAAATTTACACCTTACTGTTATTAAAAGTCTTCTTGAATTTTATTTTTTCCGCTAGAATGACATTTGATAACTGCTTTATTTGTGTTTGTGGGAGTTGTCTTTCTGTATGAGGCAACTCTGCAAACAAAGAATTTTTCCTCAAGCTTCCTTGGTTCATTCATCATCGTAAAATTGAATTCAGCTTCTTGCAGTTGTATTTTCATCAGTGTAACTGTGAGCATTGACCGTAATTTTTGTCGGAGCAGTTACAAGTAAGCCAAACATTGTGTCTAGTCAGCCATTTCTCTTTATTGTAATGGAAAATGTACATTACTTGCTACCCAATTTCTGTGTACTGCAGAGGTTTGATCATATTGATAGACGGCAAAAGCTTGTCAGGTTGCTTGAGGCCTTAATGGAATAAAAATCTAAATCAGCAAGGTTCAAATCAAAGTATTTGTTCACCGTAACTGAAATAATATCGTGATTATGCATTACAACACCTGATTATCTGTCACATTTCACTATCCATCGTCTATTTTATCAAGCTATCAAACAACAAACACATGTGGTTACAGTTCAGAACACAATACTTTATCCCAGTCATAATTCATTAAAAAAAAACCATCGTCTTCATTTTGATGTTTGCTTTCTTTATCTATTGACATAAACATAAGAGCCTAAATTTGTTTGAAGCCATTAAATTTGAATATGCCCATCTAGCTCATCAATGATATGAATTATCAAGCTCTCTGCAGCATTCTGTTTAATACATGAGGCTTATCACAGTCATTGATGGGCTTACAGTTTTGCATGCGATGCCCAATCTGTTAACAATTACAATGGCTTGGGAGATATTTTTTCAGTATGCAGTCAACTATCATAAGGAAGATGGATAACGGTTATATAGTATAATGGTGACTGATTATAACTTATATAACATTTAGTTGTCTCCCTGCATTGCACTAATAATATATAAGTTATATTGGGTCACCATTATACTATATAACCAGTATCCACCTTCCCTTAGATAATCGTTGATGCAGTCAAGGATTGTGTATAATATAGGTTTCATATAATTGCTGCTTATGCAATTTTTCCATCTCAATAACAGCAGCCAGCGTACATTGATTCCACAGATTATTAAACCGATAACTAGGCAAGCACAGCTTGAAATGAACAGAAGATTTTGTGAAAACAAGTACAGCACTGGGGTCAGCTTTCAGTAGTATTGAAGTTGCAAAGTTGCTAAAATGATGATTCATTTTTGGCATAACACGATAGTTCAACCTGAGCCCCCCCCCCATACCGTTTTTTTTCTGCAAGCTGTCCAAGGTCTAAACTGAAACATTTCCCTGTCATAAAGTTATGAGTATAAAAAGGCAGCAGTTGCTTTATTGCATTCACTTCAGCTGTGTTCAATGAATGCTTAGCCACTGTTTGTGTACTTGTCAGCCTCAGGCTCACAGTTCAGCAGTCCACATCTGAATTTCATATAGCTTATTATCACTAGGAAGAAAGGGTTATGTAATAGTCTGTATTAGAAGCCTACCCACTACTTGTTCAAACTAAACAGATCATGTAAATGCTAACAGGTTGACCATTCACCCATTACTAACAGGTGCAAGTGTCAAGGGCATTCTTATTCAGGCTGTTTTCAACTGGCACATTAAAATTACAGTACCATTGTGATTTTTTTCATCTTGAGGAAAATATTGATTGCGAAGTAACGTAATCTTTTTAATCTGTCTCAAGCCTTCTAAAAATTAACTATAACTTGCTGTAACATATTTGGTTTTATGTTGAGTTTTACCATTTTATCAATACTATATTTTTCAATGCAAAATACTTTCTGCATGATATATTGATCACAAATGATCCCAAAAATTGAAAATGGTCGTTGAAAGATAAATTAGATAGATCTTTGTATGTAGCATATGACTAGAAAAAGATGCTCTCTCACATGGCTGACTATTTGTAAGCTGCCAGCTGCTGAAGATTATTTACAACATGAAGAATCAGAAGTGTAGATTGAGGCCTTTGAGGCCATCATAGCCCCAACTTTTGTTCACTGACATAAACTGTAGGCCAACATATGATAAGGTTCAATCGCAACTGTTTGTCAATGATAGCGTCATAGCCACTTAATCTACTGTGGTTGACTACACACCTGTTCCCAGTGCAATCAAATTCTGTCCTAGCCTTGCTACGATCTGTTTCTTCAATCATCCCACAAAACACTGACTTTTTTGAATTAATTACATCGAGTAGCTGCTATAGATTGTGTTCAATACTGAACAGGAAAAACAATCAAACATTTGCAGAAAGTTTGCCAGTTGAGTACAGGTCAAAAAGCAAAGGTAAAAAACCACTGGAGCATGTTTATAGCTAATGTATTTGCATTTTAGTTTGCTTAAGAGGCACGGTGTGACAAAATAAAAAAATTGCATAATCGCCGTAGGAACTCATATCATAGCTTACAACTATATTGTGCTACTGACTAACTATGAGAAAAATAATGCTTTCTACCACAAGTAATGGTTAAGCAATAATTTCCAATAAAAAAGTTTTTGTTTCGTTTGACAACATTGTTTCATAATATCTAAAATTATTTTAATGCATACCCAGCTCCTAATATTCTTGCACCATTCTAATTTGTGAATACTTCAAAAATCACAACAACAAAAAGACGACCTGTATTATATTAAATATTAGATATTTTTTATGTAGCCATTTTCCATTAGCATGATCCTTCTCTGTTCACAACTTTTTGATGCATCCTAAACAATTTCTATGAAAGTAACTGATGTAAACTGTTTTGTTTTCAGATTATTTAAAACTTCTATCACTTTATCTCAACTAGATCAACTGTGATAACTTGCAATATCTGCCGAAATTCAGTATTATCAAACTATCCGTTAGATCCGTTGCAACTAATGGACAGTCTGACCGCATATAAAAATACATCTATGCTTCCTCAATTCTTTCATGATTCAACTTTATACTTATGAAGTAAAATTTTTGCTGCATCATAATATCTAATTCAGCGTTAAAATTTAAAATTTAAAATTTACTTGATCAATGATCGCAACACCGCTCAGGGTTTACACTACACACTTTATTTTAATAGAAAGATTATATTTGATTAAATGCATCGCGAAAACATAAATTTATTTTTGGAATTAAGAATTTTCCGTATCATTAAAATCTCTACCTCTTTATTCTTTGGTTACCAAACGCTGTTATTTTATTCATAGTAAATGGGTGCAAAAACATTAATACTTTATATTTAGCTTTGGATATTTACAAGCTCGTTATGTGTGGGTGTCAAGGGCATACTTGTGGTGACCATTCCTTTGTTGTGTGAATCACAGTGATATAATATATTATTATATCACTGTGATGTGAATAGGCTATGACAGTTATATGTACACTAGGCCAATAGACCCCATTTCACTGCCTGATGAATTACACAAAAACTCCAGTTTGACTTTTAGGTAACATGCACTTGACTATTTCCTGGCTGGCTTACAAACAGCAGAATTTTAAACCAGATGGACAACTCCGAGTGCTCAATTGAGTCAGGTGGCAATCCTTTGAGCTAGACTGAGTGATCTAGTCATGTTATACAAGTCTGGTCTTCAGTGAACAGTGATTAGCTGAAATAGGCTAAAACACGTTGTAGTGGGTAACTGAAAAGTAATTGATGACAGCCAACCAGTCAGCGACCTGGTCAATGATAGACTGTATGGGAATTAAATTATTTACTGTGGTGTGTTCGACTCGCTCATCTGACTGAAGTCAGGTCTGGTGTAAAGTTTTGTTGTGTCTGACAGATTTTTGTTTGTGTTTAGATATATTATGGATGAGATATTTTTCATAACTGCCAAAACTTGTGCAATGGCCGCAACTTGTATCATGCTGCTATTTTTGTGGAGAGCTACCAACATTTATACTCATCATATTACTGACATCTTTAGCATGGCAACATAATGTAAAATGTACGTCTGTCTTTTTCAAAGGTATTTTTTTAAATAAACAAACCAGCTTAGCCTTAACCTGATTTTTTTCACCTTTACGTACTAGTGGAAAGTTCATTTTTAGTGAAAGACATTGAAAGTTTATTAACGGTCAATTTTAGAAGACTAAATAGGCAACAAGCTGGTTGAGTTTACTTACACTGTTTCATAATCGATCTTAACTGTCATCCATGTTTATTTTGCTCTACTGAAATACATCTCTTTCAATTTCTTTCTCTTTTACTAACCCATATGTGCTCAGGTATGCTTTCAATAGAACGACCAATTGAAAACAACATATCATATGATTTATACGCTGGTTTTACTCAAAATATGAAGATTAATCTTGTAATAAGCGAATTTTTTTAGAAACTCCTTTTACAGCAAGTACTGATCATAAGGTAATCAAACAGGGGTTTGTTTCCTTTGGACTTGAGAGCATTAACGGTTGAAGTTCTCATTCTTTTCAAAGTGTGCTAAAGCGTTTCGAACAAATATAAAAAACCTTGAGAGAAAAATCACCAGAAACATAGCAGGCGAAGGTAATATGTTAAGTTTTGTGTGTTTTAGAAAGTTTGTGGTTTTTGGTTTGTAAAATACAAAACTAGAGATTCTTTTTATAAATTAACCGAGGTCAAAACTATCAAATTAATTTAATTCTATTGCCATAGTATATGGTAAGAGAGTCTAGATTTAACTACTACATTGCTAGTAGGAAAGTTTGTTGAACGAGAGGAGTGCCAATCAAACTTGGGATTAGTTTATCAACTTTATTGTCAAGTTCATTCAATAAAAGAAATTGGTTTTGAAATGAATGAGACTAGCTTCATAAAAATGAAAAACCAATCCAGTAAACTAAGATTATTGCTTATCATCACTGATAAAACTGGAGTTGTCAGCCCTAAAAGAGACAACTCCTTGCTCAATACATTATGAATGTCAAGTAAAAGATGTATTGCGTTTAACTGATACGAAATGTGTGATTTTGCATTGTAGGTCATTTATCATAAAACTACATCTTTGGCACTTTGTTGAAATATTTACTTCTGAAATTTGTTTAGATTGATCAATAACTCATTGCAGTAGAAGCATGATCTGCTCCAAGTGTAAAAATTCAGAAAAAAATTTTAGCATCGTTTGCGGATGCCAGTTTTATGGTATTTTACGTAAAAACTGGATTAATATTTACAAAATAATTATAAAATAAAAATACACTTTGAGTAAAACGAAAAGCTTAGCTGTCAAAGGGTGCACTGTAACACATATTACATAAGATTAGGTCTATATGTCACACTTTCTACAGCTTCAAAAATTTCGGTGCTTTTGCCTTAAAAAATGAACTCTGAATGGTGAAAATCTTTTTAAATGAAAAACTTTAAACATTTTTGGCTCATATATTTTGCTCACTTGTGTACTCAAAAGATCTATTAGCTAAAAATGATCCATAATGGAAGTATAAAATTTTAACGTTTCCTTCATGGGTTTGAAATACTGAAGTTTACACAATTGGAATGAAGTCTGCGCTGTTAGTATTATATACGCAACGAATCGCTAGTGTTTCCAGAACCAATAACCTAAACAATGCAGTTGTTTTCCCAAAAGAAGACAACTCTGCTATAATAGTTGTTTCCATCATAATTGTAGCATGCACGTGTGTTTCTGATAAAGGAATGCAAACTAATAAGAACTTTTGAGATTGTAATTGGATAGTTCTCCTCTCTGTAACAAAAAGTTGCTGTTGGAATTTTGCGATAAGTTTTCGACTTTTCTTTCAATAATCTGTTTTTAAATGTTTCTATAACAAATATTGCTATGTATTAAAATAAAATGTAATCAAATTTTTATATATATCTGATAGGCTACCAAGTTTCACAAACTGCTTCCAGGATTAAATGATGCTTGAGAAAGAATGCTACAGTCCCCATTTTAAAAATGTTCCAATGCATGTTTCCCAATGGGCTGTTATGTTTATTTTAGATTATACATTTGTTTGTATTATAAATGCATAGTCACTTCTATTCACGCATTCTCTACTCTTTTCACATGTAATTGCTTGCTTGTTTACACGGAAATTATTGCAAAGTCATCAGACCAAAAGTTGTGCTGAGTAGGGACAAATGAAGCTGACATCAAAAACAATCCAAGTGTAAATGTAAATATTTTAACTTAGTGACTGAGTTAGTTAGCTTTGCTTGCATCATCATCGCAGCCTGAGTTTTAACCAGTATATCCTTCTGTCTATAGGCCTGTAGGAGTCCAAACATTACAGTGACTAGGCTAGCCGTACAAATTTGCCACCTCTATACCAGCAGTGTAGTCGAAGTTAAACTCACCAGTGGTGTAGCTAGATATTCACCCCTAGAAAGAAGTTCTATTCGTTAAATCCATTTGTAGGGTTCAAATAATTGGCAGATGTTCTAGTTATTTTCAAATTACCTCATGTGATGTTGCTATCATTTTTAGGGAGATACCACATCACAATGGTTTAAGGTTTCAATGATAATGCTCAAACTTCAATCCACTTGTTGTTCATTATCTAGGCATTAGCCGATGCTTATTAATACTCAGCCAACCAATCACTAACAAGCATATTTTGGGTGAGACACAATGTAAATCTGCTCAATACACAGTATCAGATGCCAGTGACTCATAGAGTTGCATTCATCTTGACTTATCTTACCCTGTAGTTCACTCCTCCGGTTACTTACTGAGGGAGATGATTCTAGAACACAGACACTGTTTTGGTGCAACAAGTACCGACTTAGTTAAAACAGTATATCCTTCTGTCTATAGGCCTATAGGAGTCCAAACATTACAGTGACTAGGCTAGCCGTACAAATTCGCCACCTCTATACCAGCAGTGTAGTCCATGGATGAAAAATAACAGGATTGCCAGAAACCCGAACGGGGTGTAGCCAATTTTTGCCAATGGGAAGTCATCCATGGCGCCCATATTGAACTGGTTGTTCGGAGCGGAAACATAAACTACTATAGCGGCTCGGAAAAATATTCGTAAATATTTGTATTAACGCGATGTTCTGATTTTCTAGTTTCGGAGCGGAAGCTGCATAACGTTTGCCACATACCAAAGATTACATATATGTTATCGTTGGCATATACAATTTTGTTCTCGGAGCGGATATGGTATTGTAAGTAAAAATAGTTGAATCGTCAAAACTAGCGCAGTATTCCCACGGCGTGAACTTAACGTGTAGAAACTCATAAGAGAACGATATTTATTACGAGATCCAAGTGGTCTTGAAAATTTCGGAGCAGTATGGCGGTTCCCACAAACGGCTACATTTGGCTCGTCACAAAATTTCTATTACGCGGCCGCAGCTGGCAATCCTGTTATATTTCATCCATGGTGTAGTCGAAGTTAAACTCACCAGTGGTGTAGCTAGATATTCACCCCTAGAAAGAAGTTCTATTCGTTAAATCCATTTGTAGGGTTCAAATAATTGGCAGATGTTCTAGTTATACTCAAATTAACTCATGTGATGTTGCTATCATTTTTGGGGAGATACAACATCACAATGGTTTAAGGTTTCAATGATAATGCTCAAACTTCAATCCACTTGTTGTTCATTATCTAGGCTTTAGCCGATGCTTATTAATACTCAGCCAACCAATCACTAACAAGCATATTTTGGGTGAGACAAAATGTAAATCTGCTCAATACACAGTATCAGATGACAGTGACTCATAGAGTTGCATTCATCTTGACTTATCTTACCCTGTAGTTCACTCCTCCGGTTACTTACTGAGGGAGATGATTCTAGAACACAGACACTGTTTTGGTGCAACAAGTACCGACTTAGTTAAAACAGTATATCCTTCTGTCTATAGGCCTATAGGAGTCCAAACATTACAGTGACTAGGCTAGCCGTACAAATTCGCCACCTCTATACCAGCAGTGTAGTCGAAGTTAAACTCACCAGTGGTGTAGCTAGATATTCACCCCTAGAAAGAAGTTTTATTCGTCAAATCCATTTGTAGGGTTCAAATAATTGGCAGATGTTCTAGTTATACTCAAATTACCTCATGTGATGTTGCTATCATTTTTAGGGAGATACAACATCACAATGGTTTAAGGTTTCAATGATAATGCTCAAACTTCAATCCACTTGTTGTTCATTATCTAGGCTTTAGCCGATGCTTATTAATACTCAGCCAACCAATCACTAACAAGCATATTTTGGGTGAGACAAAATGTAAATCTGCTCAATACACAGTATCAGATGACAGTGACTCATAGAGTTGAATTCATCTTGACTTATCTTACCCTGTAGTTCACTCCTCCGGTTACTTACTGAGGGAGATGATTCTAGAACACAGACACTGTTTTGGTGCAACAAGTACAGACTTAATTAAAACTCAGGCTGCGATGATGATGCAAGCAAAGCTAACTAACTCAGTCACTAAGTTAAAATATTTACATTAACGCTTGGATTGTTTTTGATGTCAGCTTCATTTGTACCTACTCAGCGCAACTTTTGGTCTGATGACTTTGCAATAATTTTTGTGAAAAAAAGCAAGCAATTACATGTGAAAAGAGTAGAGAATGCGTGAATAGAAGTGACGATGCATTTATAATACAAACAAATGTATAATCTAAAATAAACATAACAGCCCATTGGGAAACATGCATTGGAACACTTTTAAAATGGGGACTGTAGCATTCTTTCTCAAGCATCACTTAATCCTGGAAACAGTTTGTGAAACTTGGTAGCCTATTAGATATCTATAAAACTTTGATTACATTTTATTTAAATATATAGCAATTTTTGTTATAGAAACATTTAAAAACAGATTATTGAAAGGAAAGTCGAAAACTCATCTCAAAATTCCAACAGCAACTTTTTGTTACAGAGAGGAGAACTATCCAATTACAATATCAAAAGTTCTTATTAGTTTGCATTCCTTTATCAGAAACACACGCGCATGATACAATTATGATAAAAACAACTATTATAGCGGAGTTGTCTTCTTTTAGGGAAACAACTGCATTGTTTAGGTCATTGGTTCTGAAAACACTAGCGATTCGTTGCGTATATAATACTAACAGCGCAGACTTCATTCCAATTGTGTAAACTTCAGTATTTCAAACCCATGAAGGAAACGTTAAAATTTTACACCTCCATTATGGATCATTTTTAGCAAATAGATCTTTTGAGTACACAAGTGAGCAAAATATATGAGCCAAAAATGTTTAAAGTTTTTCATTTAAAAAGATTTTCACCATTCAGAGTTCATTTTTTAAGGCAAAAGCACCGAAATTTTTGAAGCTGTAGAAAGTGCGACATACAGACCTAATCTTATGTAATATGTGTTACAGTGCACCCTTTGACAGCTAAGCTTTTAGTTTTACTCAAAGTGTATTTTTATTTTATACTTATTTTGTAAATATTGATCCAGTTTTTATGTAAAATACCATAAAACTGGCATCCGCAAACGATGCTAAAATTTTTTTCTGAATTTTTACACTTGGAGCAGATCATGCTTCTACTGCAATGAGTTATTGATCAATCTAAACAAATTTCAGAAGTAAATATTTCAAAAAAGTGCCAAAGATGTAGCAGAATTATTTTTTCACGGAGCAGAATAATATTAGTTTTATGATAAATGACTTACAATGCAAAATCACACACTCCGTATCTGTTAAACGCAATACATCTTTTACTTGACATTCATAATGTATTGAGCAAGGAGTTGTCTCTTTTAGGGCTGACAACTCCAGTTTTATCAGTGATGATAAGCAATAATCTTAGTTTACTGGATTGGTTCTTCATTGTTATGAAGCTAGTCTCATTCATTTCAAAACCAATTATCTTATTGAATGAACTTGACAATAAAGTTGATAAACTAATACCAAGTTTGATTGGCACTCCATCTCGTTCAACAAACTTTCCTACTAGCAATGTAGTAGTTAAATCTACTCTCTCTTACCGTATACTATGGCAATAGAATTAAATTAATTTGATAGTTTTGACCTCGGTTAATTTATAAAAAAAAATCTCTAGTTTCGTATTTTACAAACCAAAAACCACAAACTTTCTAAAACACACCAAGCTTAAAATATTACCTTCACCTGCTATGTTTCTGGTGATTTTTCTCTCAAGGTTTTTTATATTTGTTCGAAACGCTTTAGCACACTTTGAAAAGAATGAGAACTTCAACCGTTAATGCTCTCAAGTCCAAAGGAAACAAACCCCTGTTTGATTACCTTATGATCAGTACTTGCTGTAAAAGGAGTTTCTAAAAAAAGTCGCTTATTACAAGATTAATCTTCATATTTTGAGTAAAACCAGCGTATAAATCATATGATATGTTGTTTTCAATTGGTCGTTCTATTGAAAGCATACCTGAGCACATATGGGTTAGTAAAAGAGAAAGAAATTGAAAGAGATGTATTTCAGTAGAGCGAAATAAACATGGATGACAATTAAGATCGATTATGAAACAGTGTAAGTAAACTCAACCAGCTTGTTGCCTATTTAGTCTTCTAAAGTTGACCATTGATAAAATTCAATGTCTTTCACTAAAAATGAACTTTCCACTAGTACATAAAGGTGAAAAAAATCAGGTTAAGGCTAGGCTGGTTTGTTTATTTAAAAGATACCTTTGAGAAAGACAGACGTACATTTTACATTATGTTGCCATGCTAAAGATGTCAGTAATATGATGAGTATAAATGTTGGTAGCTCTCCACAAAAATAGCAGCATGATACAAGTTGCGGCCATTGCACAAGTTTTGGCAGTTATGAAAAATATCTCATCCATAATATATCTAAACACAAACAAAAATCTGTCAGACACAACAAAATTTTACACCAGACCTGACTTCAGTCAGATGAGCGAGTCGAACACACCACAGTAAATAATTTAATTCCCATACAGTTTATTATTGACCAGGTCGCTGACTGGTTGGCTGTCATCAATTACTTTTCAGTTACCCACTACAACGTGTTTTAGCCTATTTCAGCTAATCACTGTTCACTGAAGACCAGACTTGTATAACATGACTAGATCACTCAGTCTAGCTCAAAGGATTGCCACCTGACTCAATTGAGCACTCGGAGTTGTCCGTCTGGTTTGAAATTCTGCTGTATGTAAGCCAGCTAGGAAATAGTCAAGTGCATGTTACCTAAAGTCAAACTGGAGTTTGTGTGTAATTCATCAGGCAGTGAAATGGGGTCTATTGGCCTAGTGTTTATATAACTGTCATAGCCTATTCACATAACAAAGGTGTAATAAGAAATTTGCCTGTACCACATCTATGAATTTGATTGATTGGGTTGCGCTTTGATTGTCTAATTCATATCCTACATAGTAGAGACAAATCCTTAGGTCTATGTGTAATGTCTGAAAACTTTGAATGCCAACAACCAGAGTTCAACACGTGCGCAAGTGAAACAAGTTGAAGTTATTGTCATTAACTGGTGGAAATGGTTTATGAGATTGTAATCAAGGATTTCAATGAAAAGAGTAGTGTGTTTCCACTTTTAAGCTCAAGTCTATTTTTACATTCAAAGTCGAATAAAACCAGCATTGATATAAAACCAGAGGTATATGCCACAATTGAGAAATTGTTTGCCACCAGGTAATAACAGTAAGTTAAAATTAGTAAGTTAATATATAGCAAGTAACATACCAGCAGTAGAATAGAAATAGAAAGTTTAGGAACTAGCAGTGCCTATATTAATAAAGCAGAACTTGCCTTTTGAATCCGTAGACTGAAGTGAAGATACAAAACTTTTCAGTCTCTTTTATAGGCATGTATAATATTTATATGTGCTAAAAATAACCGATTGATTCAATTGGTCAAAGTTGCACCAGGATCTGGTTAAAAGGTGTGAAAACAACAAGAAGATTGAAAAATCATAAGTCTTAATATAATATTCATATTTCCGACATTTTGAGATTAATTCTAGGATTTAGCAATTTACTTTTCCTTCTTTTTACTTGATTTTAGCGTAAGATACTTTGAGTTCGGTACGGGTGTAATTTCTGCTGTGATGTATATCTGTAGGTAATTTGGCTGACGGTTGGCTATTTCTTTGTCTGGGGTGGTGGTTTGGATTGGTGTCAATCTGTTAGTTCAGGGTAGACTGAGCTTCCTCTTCACTTTGCCAGGACGGTGGGCTTGTGTGCTGTGTTGATATTCTCTGCTAGACTTGCTTGTAAGCTAATGTGAAATGTCGGGCATATGGTGAAATGTCGGGCATATGGAAGGGATTAGTCATAAGTTGTATAGAATAGCAAAGTCATGCTTTGTATGAACTCAAGTAACTATGCTCTCCTAAGTAACTGTACATTATAAAGGAATGGTCACCACAAGTATGCCCTTGACACCCACACATAACGAGCTTGTAAATATCCAAAGCTAAATATAAAGCATTAATGTTTTTGCACCCATTTACTATGAATAAAATAACAGCGTTTGGTAACCAAAGAATAAAGAGGTAGAGATCTTAATGATATGGAAAATTCTTAATTCCAAAAATAAATTTATGTTTTCGCGATGCATTTAATCAAATATAATATTTCTATTAAAATAAAGTGTGTAGTGTAAACCCTGAGCGGTGTTGCGATCATTGATCAAGTAAATTTTAAATTTTAACGCTGAAATAGATATTATGATGCAGCAAAAATTTTACTTCATAAGTATAAAGTTGATTCATGAAAGAAATGAGGAAGCATAGATGTATTTTTATATGCGGTCAGACTGTCCATTAGTTGCAACGGATCTAACGGATAGTTTGATAATACTGAATTTCGGCAGATATTGCAAGTTATCACAGTTGATCTAGTTGAGATAAAGTGATAGAAGTTTTAAATAATCTGAAAACAAAACAGTTTACATCAGTTATTTTCATAGAAATTGTTTAGGATGCATCAAACAGTTGTGAACAGAGAAGGATCATGCTAATGGAAAATGGCTACATAAAAAATATCTAATATTTAATATAAAATAGGTCGTCTTTTTGTTGTTGTGATTTTTGAAGTATTCACAAATTAGAATGGCGCAAGAATATTAGGAGCTGGGTATGCATTAAAATAATTTCAGATATTATGAAACAAATGTTGTCAAACGAAACAAAAACTTTTTATTGGAAATTATTGCTAAGCCATTACTTGTGGTAGAAAGCATTATTTTTCTCATAGTTAGTCAGTAGCACAATATAGTTGTAAGCTATGATATGAGTTCCTACTGCGATTATGCAACTTTTTTATTTTGTCACACCGTGCCTCTTAAGCAAACTAAAATGCAAATACATTAGCTATAAACATGCTCCAGTGGTTTTTTACCTTTTCTTTTTGACCTGTACTCAACTGGCAAACTTTCTGCAAATGTCTGATTGTTTTTCCTGTTCAGTATTGAACACAATCTCTAGCAGCTACTCGATGTAATTAACTCAAAAAAAGTCAGTGTTTTGTGGGATGATTGAAGAAACAGATCGTAGCAAGGCTAGGACAGCATTTAATTGCACTGGGAACAGGTGTGTGTAGTCAACCACAGTAGATTAAGTGGCTATGACGCTATCATTGACAAACAGTTGCGATTGAACCTTATCATATGTTGGCCTGCAGTTTATGTCAGTGAACAAAAGTTGGGGCTATGATGGCCTCAAAGGCCTCAATCTACACTTCTGATTCTTCATGTTGTAAATAATCTTCAGCAGCTGGCAGCTTACAAATAGTCAGCCATGTGAGAGAGCATATTTTTTCTAGTCATATGCTACATACAAAAATCAATCTAATTTATCTTTCAACGACCATTTTCAATTTTTGGGATCATTTGTGATCAATATATCATGCAGAAAGTATTTTGCATTGAAAAATATAGTATTGATGAAATGGTAAAAACTCAACATAAAACCAAGCATGTTACAGTAAGTTATAGTTAATTTTTAGAAGGCTTGAGGCAGATTAAAAAGATTACGTTACTTCGCAATCAATATTTTCCTAAAGATGAAAAAAATCACAATGGTGCTGTAATTTTAATGTGCCAGTTGAAAACAGCCTGAATAAGAATGTCCTTGACACTTGCACCTGTTAGTAATGGGTGAGTGGTCAACCTGTTAGCATTTACATGATCTGTTTAGTTTGAACAAGTAGTGGGTAGGCTTCTAATACAGACTATTACATAACACTTTCTTCCTAGTGATAATAAGCTATATGAAATTCAGATGTGGACTGCTGAACTGTGAGCCTGACCAGTACACAAACAGTGGCTAAGCATTCATTGAACATCGCTCAAGTGAATGCAATAAAGCAACTGCTGCCGTTTTATACTCATAACTTTATGACAGGGAAATGTTTCAGTTTAGACCTTGGACAGCTTGCAGAAAAAAAAACCGGTATCGGGGGGGGGGGGGGTTGGGGCATAGGTAGAACTATCGTGTTATGCCAAAAATTAATCATCATTTTAGCAACTTTGCAACTTCAATATTACTGAAAGCGGACCCCAGTGCTGTACTTGTTTTCACAAAATTTTCTGTTCATTTCAAGCTGTGCTTGCCTAGTCATCAGTTTAATAATCTGTGGAATCAATGTACGCTGGCTGCTGTTATTGAGATGGAAACATTGCATAAGCAGCAGTTATATGAAACCTATATTATACACAATCCTTGACTGCATCAACGATTATCTAAGGGAAGGTGGATACTGGTTATATAGTATAATGGTGACCCAAAATAACTTATATATTATTAGTGCAATGCAGGGAGACAACTAAATGTTATATAAGTTATAATCAATCCCCATTATACTATATAACCGTTATCCATCTTCCTTATGATAGTTGACTGCATACTGAAAAAATATCTCCCAAGCCATTGTAATTGTAAACAGATTGGGCATCGCATGCAAAACTGTAAGCCCATCAATGACTGTGATAAGCCTCATGTATTAAACAGAATGCTGCAGAGACCTTGATAATTCGTATCATTGATGAGCTAGATGGGCATATTCGAATTTAATGGCTTCAAACAAAGTTAGGCTTTTATGTTTATGTCAATAGATAAACAAAGCAAACATCAAAATGAAGACAATGGTTTTTTTTTTAATGAATTATGACTGGGATAAAATATTGTGTTTTGGACTGTAACCACATGTGTTTGTTGTTTGAAAGCTTGATAAAATAGACGATGGATAGTGAAATGTGACAGATAATCAGGTGTTGTAATGCATAATCACAATATTATTCCAGTTACGGTGAACAAATACTTTGATTTGAACCTTGCTGATTTTGATTTTTATTCCATTAAGGCCTCAAGCAACCTGACAAGCTGTTGTCGTCTATCAATATTATCAAACCTCTGCAGTACACAGAAATCGGGTAGCAAGTAATGTACATTTTCCATTACAATAAAAAGGAATGGCTGACTAGACACAATGTTAGTAGTAATATATGAGCAGATCTCCCTACCAAGTGTTTTTTTTGTGGATTAGATCTCGGGTGAGGCAATGGGTTACAGCGTTGAATGAATTCGCCGAGTTTACATTGTATTTTATTTGAGAGGCATTTGAGTGGCATTTAAGTGGCATTTGAGTTTTGATTATTTTTACTTAATTTGAATTTATATGACATATAGATTTTGAATGTATGGCATTTAAGTTTTGATAATTTCTTACATGACTTCAACTCATATGGTATCTTGAGAGAGAGGAGAGAAGAAAAGAGGAGAGATGGGAGAGAGGAGATATATCTACATTGAATAAATACATTGATTAAAATGAATCAAGATATGATTATATACATTTATTGCATAATAAGTAGGGATACATGAAGGGTAAATATTAAATATTATGAACTTGAAACAGTTCCAATATCATTTCGAATGAAAAAATGGATGATGAGAGATGTTCATCCGTTTGTATGTATCTACATATATCTGATTGAAAATGATATAATAATTCATTAGTCCATTGTATTGAAATTAATTTTTGAGTGAGCTCTTTATTCCACGCCTTTCTTTGAATTTTCTTCAAGTAATCATTAATACTGACAGTTTTTGACATTTTTACAACTGTTTGAAAATTTTTTTTAGTCATGCGCTTAAATACTTCTACTGGATTGTCAACGTCTTTATGTGTAGTGTATGGTCGGTATTGTACCGGTGAAAGTTCTCCATATAAAGAAGCTACAGTTAGCAAATGTTGTGTCATACATAATAATACAGCTTGTAATGTCAAGCGATATCCAGCCTTTTCCTGTACTTCGACATTTTCTTTAATATAGCTATGATATATCTTTGGGAGGTAGTCTTTGATTGTATATCTTTTTAAACTCATAATGAACTAAAATAGAATGTTATGTATTAGTATAGGATGATTAAACAGTGTTGTAAAATAATTACATTTTAACTTCTATTAAATAGTTTTTCTATTAATTCTTACCTTATCACCAAGAAATCAGTTGTAGTAGTTGATGCTCCTGAGGTTATTATCAGTTGTAGTAGTTGATGCTCCTGAGAATATTGCTGGAGAGAATGATTTCTATGCAGAGAGAGCTGTTCTTATATACTATAAGTCACTCCTACCCATTTAGCTTATAACCATAAAAACACTCACGTGAAAACTTTATCATAATAGTGTTATTCGCGTCAAATATTCCTGTTTTATTCGCGTGAAAATAATTTTTTTATTCCCGCGAAAGCAACGGTTTCTATTCGCGTGAAAATAAATTATTTATTCCCGCGAAAGCATTGGTTTGTATTCGCGTGAAAATAAAATTGTTATTCCCGCGAAAGCAACGGTTTCCATTTGCCTGAAAATAAATTATTTATTCCCGCGAAAGCATTGGTTTGTACTCGCGTGAAAATAAAATTGTTATTCCCGCGAGAGCAACGGTTTCCATTTGCATGAAAATAAATTATTTATTCCCGCGAAAGCATTGGTTTGTATTCGCGTGCAAATAAAATTGTTATTCCCGCGAAAGCAACGGTTTCCATTCGCGTGAAAATAAATTATTTATTCCCGCGAAAGCATTGGTTTGTATTCGCGTGAAAATAAAATGTTTATTCCCGCGAAAGCAACGGTTTCCATTCGCGTGAAAATAAATTATTTATTCCCGCGAAAGCATTGGGTTGTATTCGCGTGAAAAAATGCTGATTCATAGGATTTAATCAGTGCAACTTTACCTATTTAAGAGCCACTGTTTTCACACAGAAAGCATCCAGTTCTACAACGGCTAGCGGAGAAGCAACATCTACTCAATCTTCTATTGCAACTACTAGGAGCTCACCTTCTTTATAAAGGTAAGAGTAAAAATAATTATTTTTTGTTAGCTAACACAACTAGCTGAAGGCTTATGATCTTTATGATCTTTTAAAATTAATTACAAAAAATTAAACAAAATGTTTTGTTTTTTTTCAGAATGAATACTCAAGACGAAGGAAGTCAACCGATGAATGAAGAAGCAGGATCCCGGTAAACCCTTTCCCCATCACCTTCTCCTATCTTTGATATGCCAGAAAGTCAATTGGTGGTTGATGAACCAGAATCCCAACAAGATTTTACTTCATTCACATCTCCTACTAACAAGCTGTCTTCAAAAAGAACATCGATGAGGAAACGATCTTTCATTGATTTGACAAAAGATGATATTGAAACTGACTCGAAGTGCAAAAAACTAGCTTTGATGGATGTTGGAGACGAAATGCTTTTTCGTCACACCAGAATATCTTTTCAAGATGCTGGAAGTAATGAACTAACCACTCTCACCTACAAGAGCGCCGGGTTAATAAACTGTCTCTCTCCAGATAGTCTAGAAAAACTTGAAGAGTCCATGGAAATCTGCGAACTACCAGTACCAACAGTTATGGAGGTGTTGTCTGTTGAATTTCGTGATGAATCAAAGTGCGCCATCATTTACAACTACCGAAAGGATAAAAAGAGAACTCGGGTGAAGAGTGATGTTTCAACCGAAATAGGACTGCTTGTTAATAAAGCTAAGCAAACACGTCCAATTGTTTTAATTTATATGGGAGAAGGAAAGACAGGAGATGCGATTTTTCGTACCGCTGATTCTCAAGGATGTAATCGAAAGATCAACAATCCATTCAACTCATTGTACGGCAAGAGTATGAGACAAATACAGGCTTATTTCAGTGTTGCTCACCTACACGATTTTCCGGCAGGAAGTGTTATAGCTTATGAGAATCCTGGAATGCTAAGAAAATGTGATACTCGTTGGAACAAGACTGCCGATACTCTAGTGGCTAATTACAGATGTATGGTGAATGGAGAGCTATTGATTGGAGATATTTCCATTCCTCCTCAAATAGCTTCATCTGTGGTGTCGGAAAAAAGCGGTTTAATCGTATTCAAAGGACTAAGTCAAAATACGAACAAAATGATTTCCGACGATATCCTTCTACTCTCGGCTCTCCCAGCTTTCATTAAAGCCTCAGAACTGTTTGATACTTTCCCGCAACACACTTTTCTCTCCTACTTTGATAAAAACGAAAAAAAGAATTGTCCAGAACAGCACATCGAGGTCTTAATCGATAACACAAAGGACATGTCTCGTCTTCTATGATGGTAAGTTTCATATCTATTTAAAGTATGTTCCGAAGTATTTTTGTAAAAATTAATTCATATAACTATGTATGACAGAGTCATTAGTTACTATGTCTTTTAGATATAACTAAAGAGCGCTCCTGAGGAAGAAAATGAGAAGAACTTATTTACTTCTTGCTTGGAACATTACAAAATAATAGTTTTTATAGGTTCTGTAGTGTTTAGCACAAATAACTAGATAAGTTGTATTTTATTCATTTTATTTGTTATAACAAATAAAAAGTCAATTATAATAATTTATTTTAACAATTTACTTAGTAAATTAGTTCCTTGTATATGCACTCCATCTATTCCTTCTACTGCATTATCTTGTATGAACTTGAAGTTAGGATAAGTCTGTATGATAAATCTTCGTATTGAGTGATCTCTCGTCTCACCATCTCCTATATCTCGTACACTTCTAACAATTTCATCCATACTCCACCCTCTACTTCTCAGTAAACAAAAGTATACACAATAATCACCACATACAGTTGACAAAAGATTTTGTAGTTGTGTTTCATTACTTTGTATTGTTTCATATCCTCTATGAATACTTAGTATTTCATTGACATCTGGGTAAAAGGAAACGGGACGTCCAAACGAGTCAAAAAAATCCACCTCTGAATCATTAGCGTACACAGCCAACCAATGCTCTCCAGGTTGGTGAGAATAATGGGTGTTGAATATGAAACATCCTGTTGGAAAATTGCAAATTTGCTTCCAAAACTGTTCTCTAGCTCCAACGTGAATCCCTGCGCTTTGACATAAAACGCCTGAAGATAAGATCGAACGAATTTGCGTGGTATTCATCTCTAACTTTCTGTTTAAAGCACTGCGTCTCCCGCGATAGTTAATTGAAGAATGCTGTCCATCTCCAACACACCGTTTTTTACAAAGTATGCTACCAGGGATAATCCATCAGTCTTGTTAGTGCTAAAACGAATTTCCACACTTGTTGTGACATTTTTCATAGAGTGAAATCCTTCTTTAAGAAAATCGCCGGTCAAATCAAATCCATAAAGTGTAGTACCATCAAGGTATTGTTCTTTCGTAATACCAAGACTATCACCTTCAAGCAAAGTTCCGGTAGCGTGTAGAAACTGATGATATTCTCTTCCAAAAATCCCTCTAGCATAATTTGGCTCAAATCTCCTTCCAATTGGACAATCACCAACTCTCAATACAATACTATCAACATTAGCGTGTTCCATTCTATATGGATTCAAGGCGAAACGACCGTTCATTGCATTGTGATCAACTAAACCTAAATAGATTTGTTTAGGTTTTTGTTTGTTTTCTTCCAAAGTGACGTCGACCTGCGCAACACCAGCACAAATTCCATAAAGTTTTATCCGTTTTCGATCAACTGGATAAATGTAGTTGTGACCTTCCAACGCCAAACTGAGTTGGGAGTTTTGTATTGTAGGATTCACCTTCACTTTACAAAGATGAAGTTCAAATTTATCAATTCTAATTTTCGCTCCTCCATTAGGCGCCTCATCTGCAGCAAACAAAGCTAGTGTGCTGGAGGCTCGCTCAAACTCCAGCTGCATAGTAGGGCCTGGAATTATTAGTTTCTTTTGCTGAAATAATGCGAGATGAGTTTTTCCAGTTAATTCTATTGTCTTACCACCTATGATTAGAGCTCTCCTCTTTTTCTTATCTGCAGTTTTGTGTTCAGCAGCGTCTTTGCTAGTTGAATCATCATACACCCATCCCTCCATCTTACCTTGATATTTTTTTCTGTCTGCACTGTTTTCGAGTAGTTGTGAAAAGTAGGAGCGTAAACCATAGTTGTTAGCGTATTCAACAGTGGTTCCTTCTATCGACATTTTCAACTCACTGAATAATGTATGCATTGAATCCCCCATCCACACAACTGCATCATCATCATTACCTGCAATATCGGCTCCATCATCTTGAACAACCGTGGCTTCAACTTGCAGAAACGAGTTGTAGAGATCTGTGTAATGTTCAGTGCTCCCTGACAAGGTTAACTCAATACTACCATAAGGATCTAACCTATCAGGTCTGATGACAACGTAATCCGATCTCTCTACCGATATGTTTGTTGGTTCCGTAGCAAATACATCCAATGATGGATTTATGTTGTAGGAAGAACCTTCCAACTTATTACCTGTTGTCCCATTTAAGCTTGCCATCTTTTGCGAGTGATGATTGCTTGAAGCGTTGTCGCTTAATGAATACAGATATCAAGCTCTGCTGTCTTTATATCGGATTCTGCTGCTATTAAAATATGCCACGTTTACCAACACCTTTTCACCTCTTGTTTTTCTCCTTTTCACACTATCTAGACGGACTGCCTTGAGCACATCTCCCCCCAGATCATTCAACTCTGCCAACCCCCTCTTCTTTGCCGATGCTGCAAAGCTTTGTCCATCGATGACATCTGACATCTGACAGACAGTGCTCTTTTCCCCAAACTAATCGCTCCTCTTTTCAGCATTGGTGCTGCGGATTTAAGTATACTTGAAAAAATACTACCAAGACCATTTCCTTTCATATTAGGCATCACCCGCCGTCCACTATACACTCCAATTCCATTTCCAGCTTGCATCTTGTAGTACTCATCAAAAACATCTTTCGAGTCCTCAGGGGTGTATCGTACCAAACTCATTATAATTGTTTCTCTCAACACAACCTTTCCACCATCAAATGGTATTCGTTGGCCGTCGTCACTCGTTATAAGTACTTGAATCAGATCACTATTTAGTGATGAAGCGTCGACATAGTGAGGATTTTTAAATTCTTGATACACAACACTATTCTTCTCTCCTTGAACCGGAACTACTCTCAGTAAAGGTACATTCGTATCTCCTACCATTCTATTATCAACAATGTTGGAATAAACATACAGAGATGTTAAACCGGAATTTATATCAGGGGGTGAGATATTATTGTATCTACCATGAGGATACATAGTTTTGGTCCAAATCCAAAAATATATGCTATATCTTTGGAAAAGCTTATGGTAGTATCACGATCACTGTTAGTTAGTAAAGTGGTGTTGGCGATCTTGTTGTAGGAGATGGTGAACTTTTTGTCTAAATCCATTTCACTCATTCTCTTTCGTATAATCTCCTCCAACTCCTCCATGCTATCATATCTTCCATTACCGATTAAGATGAAGGACTTTTCGCTTTTACCAGAGACATTAGTCTTTTCTAGATATATTTTCCCTTCAGTAACATTCTTCCAATTATTAGAATAAGACATATCTAGCAGAGCTACCTCCCATTTACCACCATTGATAACCAAATATTTATACAGTCTCACTGTAAATTCGGAATTGCTATTATCAGGAAACTCTTCACCGCTAGAGTTTGAGGGTAAAGTTATCAGCATCGACATTTTCCCAATGTATGATGATTATATCGAGCGTTCTTTCCTTATAAACTATTCATCTACCCACTCGTTGAACTTTTCTCCGTAACCTAACCACTTGACCAGAATCTGTCTTTTACCTCTTCTCGTTCTTCTTCCCAATATCTTTTCAATTCTGAAAATCGTGGGTTTTTTTACTTTTTGCAACTCTTTTTCGTAAAAGGTGCCATCAATCATCTCCTCAGCCAAATCTTTTACCCTATATACAACAGGTTTTTCATCAATAAGTACATCAGTGATTATAAAAATCTCAATCGTCCAATTCGGGGTGTATCCTCTTTCAAACGCTCCCCTTGCCTTACTTATTCTCACATAGTCCCCAATCTTTAGTTTTGCTTCTTGAGTTAAACTATGTTCACCACTTTCATACACACGATTCCATACAAGTTCCTGATTTTGAAAATTCACATCATTCGGTCTCATACCTATAGCACCATGAATTGTGTTGTTGTATGCATTAACCATTTCTGGTAAAACATCAATGTATCTGTCATCATCTTTATATGTCAAATATCTATATCTCTTCTCTTTTAAAGTTTTGTTTAAACGCTCCACCATTGATGCCTTTATCGTTTCATTTTCGGTTGTAAAGCGCTTGATTTTTTTCTCCGCCAGCAGAGTCTTGACATTGACGTTGTCAAACACTTTACCTTTATCAGATTGTAAAGCTTTATAGTTTTCCCCTTCTAGTATTCTTCTCAATCCTCTTGCTACTACCTGTCCTGATT
Source organism: Cryptosula pallasiana (assembly GCA_945261195.1). Classification (NCBI taxonomy): domain Eukaryota; kingdom Metazoa; phylum Bryozoa; class Gymnolaemata; order Cheilostomatida; family Cryptosulidae; genus Cryptosula; species Cryptosula pallasiana. The sequence goes on along the minus strand of OX183132.1, from coordinate 5,133,854 downwards.
TGTTGATGAGCGGCACAGCCCAACCTTTTCTAGATAGAGAATCAACAGCAGTCAGTAAAAATGCTGCATTATTATTTTCGTCTTTTCGAGATCGAACATCTATCAAATCTACCTGTAACTGTTCCCCTATTCCAGCTACAATTGTAGGACGACGCTTAAACTTAGTTACAACTCTTTTATGTAACGTGTAGGCATCCTCATCACTCAACCATTCACGGACTCTTTTTTCTCCCTCTCGTTTTCTACGAGCTTTCAGTAAAGCTCTAGCTCCTCGTAGAGATGTATGTAATGCAGGATTGTAATGCAACTCTTTTAGCGTGTCGATGTCCATGAATTAGTACCGGGAATGACCAACTTTTTCTTCCGACTCGCACGTGTTTGACGTGGGGATTTCCTGACAGTTGTGATTCCTTCATCATTCAGCAAGCTTTTAAATCTACTGTAATTGGTATTTCCCGATTGTATTTTACCTCCTTGGGTTAGAACATCTCGTAGTAAAGTTTTGGAAGTTTTAGGATTCAACCAACGTTCTCCAATTTTCAGTATGTTCTTCTCCGAGTCGAATCTACCAATTTTACTCAGATTATTCAACATTCTGGCAGCAATCGTTTGATCACTCTTTTTTGTTGTTAAATCAGTTGCTTTTTTTTCAAACTCTTTTAAACCTTCGCTTTCACTATCATGCTCATCTTCTCCATCAGTAACAAATGTATTTCCAAGTCGGGTTGAGTCTTCAGTATCAAACAACCTCCCTCTTATTGATTCTATCCCAATGTCATCAACATCATTCGCTTTTACTGATTCTAACTCACTGACTTCATTGAAATTTGGTGAATAGACACTAGGTCTATCATCAATAACTGTGCTATTGGCCAAAGGAGAAGTAAACTCTATCTTTTTTTTCTTAATGGAACTCCAACTATCCTTTTGTGGCTGATTTTGATTATTTTTGATCTTTTTGACATCAGACAAATACCTACGTAGGTTTTCAACATTTTCATCTAACTTTTCGTGTGAGGATAAATCAGAATCATAAGCCGTTTCCAGTAGATCATTTCGCTTTCTCTTCATATTTCTCACTGTTATAGCTTCCATAGGATTATAATACAATGGAGGTCTGGTCTTCTCTTCCTTTACCACTGTTTTATTCTCCTTTTTTTCCGTTAATCTATAGTATTCATCTTCAGTGGGTATAAAATTACGCCTGGAGAATGTTAAAGTCTGACGATTCATCTTTTTATTGATGACAAAACAGATACAAAAGGGTTTATAATAGCATCCAAAAGATTCCCTCTACCAGTCTGAATCAAAATTTTACGCTTATCATCAACTGTCCCTCTACCACTAAGTTTATGTAGTTCCTTCTTGTAATGCTGCAACTCAATAAACTGCTCAGAATCAAGAGGAACATTACCTAATATAATATTTTTAACACTTTCTATCAATGATTGAAACAAATCTGAGTTGGCCTTTTCGACTATAGCAACTTTTCCTTTCTTACTCAGATCATCCAGAGCTAAAATCGCCATTCTATTTCGCATCATTCGTGTTGAGACTTTCATCTTTATCTTCCCCCTCCTAGCACACTTTTAAATAACCCAGGAACTATATTGTTGATGATAGGTCCTAGTAGAGCGCCTAAAAATCCTCCTTTTTGCAATACAGCTTTCTTATCATCTAACGTTGATCTTCTTACTAAAGTGCTAATATCCTTCGCGTTCCGCTGCAACTGATTATACTGAGATGTTGTCAATGGTATCGTTCCATTTATAATAGCTTTAGCACATTCCATTAGAGTCATAATAAACTCCTTTTTGGCTTTGGCTATAACAGACTTTTGAATAGCAAAGGTTGCATTGTTGAGTGATAACAACACAGCAGCATTTCTTGTTAATTTTTTCTCCAAAGCTTTAGTCATTATAACTCTTTCGTGTTGCGTCGTTGAATAACAAAATATGATTGAGGTGAAACGAATAGTAATTGTATTTATATCCTTTTACTTGGGTACATATAATATCATAGGGAGATCTGATGTAAAATTTCCCAATAGTCTATGTTGATCATTCGTTTGTTAAGTCGTATCTATTCGTAAATAAGAGTATGGTTTTTTTGTTGCATCTTCAAAAGCCTCTTGTACATATTTTATTTTTGATGGAAAACATTGTCGAGCCAAATAGGAAATAGAAGAAGCATCTCTAGGGTTTTTAAAAAGAAAAAAATAATGACTATTCAAGGAAATTGTACGATTTCCTTTTAAAAACAGATTCTGAACAATAAAAAACACACTTATGTTCAAATGATGACTATGTTTTGTGTACAAAGCATTGCCATCGGCTTTACCAGAAACTTCATCCATGAGATCATCAATTATCAGCCATCGATTTCGACCATCTCTGGGAAAACTCACTGTTATATCTATCATGCCTTCATGAAAAATCACTCCTGGTACATCATCAAAGGCTTTTTGGTACGCTCCATAACAGTAGTGAATTTCTGTTGGTGGGGGAGGTGCGCTATAGTCTGACTAGCTTCAATCATTCGAAAAATTGCTTGTGTCTTTCCCGATCCAGTTGGTCCTGCAATCATTGCTGTAAAAGAAGATCGCATCTTTGTGTCATAATTTTCAGGTTTCCCATTCATCATAAAAAGATGTTCATCAACCAACAGTAGTTTTATTTATGATTCCAACAGGAGAGTTTCTCGCTTTTTGTATTTTTCCATAGCTTCTTCATACATACTAAACTAAGTAACACCTCCAAAAGTGGAAAATCCTACGACAAATACCAAAATCATCATAATTATCAACGCCTTACGCTTCATACTTGGTAAAAAATCTATCATATCACGTGTAGTACCATCAACAGTATCAACTTCATTCATTGGTCTCATCTCAACATCATCCTCTGTCGACATCTTAACTTCCAATAACAATACAATCATATCACGTTCCATTTTTATACAATGTAAAAAATATCAAAAAAATCAAATGCCATACATTCGAAATCTATATGCCATATAAGTTCAAATCAAGTTAAAAAATAATCAAAACTCAAATGCCACTTAAATGCCTCTCAAATGAAATACAATATAAACTCGGCGAATCCATCCAACGTCGTAACTCATTGCATAACCCCCAAAGTCTAATCCACAAAAAAACACTTGGTAGTCAGATCTGCTCATATATTACTACTAATGTTTGGCTAACTTGTAACTGCTCCGACAAAAATTACGGTCAATGCTCACGGTTACACAGATGAAAATACAGCTGCAATGAGCTGAATTCAATTTTATGATGATGAATGAACCAAGGTAGCTTGAGGAAAAATACTTTGTTTGCAGAGTTGCCTCATACAGAAAGACAACTCCCACAAACACAAATAAAGCAGTTATCAAATGTCATTCTAGCAGAAAAAATAAAATTCAGGAAGAATTTTAATAACAGTAAGGTGTAAATTTATACCCTGTAACATAAGATTTGTTAGTTCTTTGAGGCACGTTAGCGGCTTTTTTTCAATGTTTTATTGAACAGACTAAAACACAAATTCGGTTTCTCATAATAAGATTAAATCAGATGTTATAGTTATACATATTCAATTACTGATCCAGTCTCCAAGCCAATTTCACGATCAAATTGATTTTGAAGCAGATGATTGCAGTACCCATGCGCTCTAGGGGCGGCGATTGCTCTAATTTGAAAAATTACAAAATAAAATGAAAATGTCGAAAAAAATAATAGATAGCAAACATTGAACAGGCTGAAAAATTAAACAACAAATACAACTACAATGTGCAGCAAATAGTTGATGTGATTGAGGACAGCATTATCCACTAGTGACTTGAGTGGGAAACTGTCTCAAATGTATCAAAATTAACTGTGTCCACACAGAAACTTCTTTGTTAGGGAGTCAGCTTTGCTGCTGTCGTCATCATAGGCACCAGGGTCGCTGTCATCATCATCATCATCGTCGTCGTCGTCGTCGTCGTCGTCGTCGCCGCCGTCGTTGTCGTCATCACCATCCTCATATAGTTAAAACAGAATTTAGATCAATGCACAGGCTTGTTCTGCAAAAAAACAAATTGTTTCACATTAAGGCGCATGCGATAAGCTATAGTGAATCGTTATGTCTAGTAACTATATACTTAATTAGATTGGAATAATTTGGCATCACCAATTAGCTTCAGTCAGCAATAATAAATTATACAAACACAAAAGCCAACAATGAAATAGCAAAATAAGCTAACTTGTTCCAAAAAAACTAATTTGCATTCAAGAAAAACCAACCTGAATGCATGTGAATTGCTCAGCAAAAGTAAATTTAAAAGAAAATGTCCATTACAATAAAAATTGTTACTTTTGGCTGATCATAGCTGTAAAAAAGGAAAAGAAATAACTAAAGAAACTTGAGCTTTTAGTTTAAGAAATCCATTGATCATAGAAAAAACATTTGCTACCAAATCTTCAACACGCCTTGAGATTTGACCTAATGAATACTTACACGCTGAGCATGAAATCTTTTACTTTGTTTTATCCATACTCTTTAAATCAAAATAAGGAAGTAAATCCATGATACTTGAAGCAGTTGCAGAGGAAGATGATACTACAACTATAAGAAAGCACAACAAGAACTACAAAAATTGAAAATAATAGTTGTTAAAAATGAGGTGCATACCAATATTATATATGGTGTATATGGTGTAGTAGAACTAGCAGAGCCATTGCAACAAAGCCAAAATTTTTGGTAGTATAGATAAATCGGCCTCCCACTTTTTGTTGGGAAACAACGTCAAATGAATACCAATGGGAACGTGATGGCAGCTTATCGAGCGAAAAAAAACCGCTGACTTTGCATAGACCGCTCTAGAAAAACGAAACCCAAAACTTGGTTGGGGGATGCAGTTTATTGCAGTCACAAATATATAAACGTAAATGGAGTCTACTTTCCATCAAAAATGGCAAATTTTCACTGTTGCTTCTATCATGTAAAAAATTTTAAAATATTACCTCCGAACCCAATGGTGACATTTATTTTAAAGATGGCACAATAAGCTACCGTTATTGGCATTGGTGCTACAATCAAACAACTATAGATAATTATCAAAGTCTATGGCTGCAGTATCTGAGGATATGAGTTTCTTTTTTTTAACACATTGTTCACTCCATGCTTTCTGTGGTTTTTTGTGTTTTTTGTGGTTTATTGCATTTTTTCACTATTTTCTAGAGACTAAATCAATGCAGCTAGAGTAATGTAACAAATACCAGAATAAAGATAAGATATTGCTAAGGGCATTATCATAGAAACAGCAAAAAGAAAAATCACCTCCATCGTCACTTTTACGCTCCAATTGCGACATGGCCGAAGACCACGAAATGAAGGCGAAGCATGGATTCATACTTTACAGTTATATTCTTCTGAGACACAAAAAATGCTGGAATGAATGATGGCAAAATATTGGTCAAAAATGTTAGTTATTCTCCAGGTTTTGCTTTAAAAAACTAAACCACAAAACCTCAATTAAAAGCCACAATAATGCCATTGCGCAACACCAGTAATGGCTAACTAATTAATTTTTATGCCCTGAGAAAAAATTACTTAAAAGGCTTGAATTTCAACAAAAAACTGCCAAGGTAATGTTTTTGTGGTTCTGCTATTTTAAACGTTTTAAATACTGTAATTAATCGCCCCAAATTTGTGTTGCTGCTAATAATAATAAAAAGCATTGGTGATTATTGATAAATAATTAACAATGTTATACTAGATTGATAATCACAAAAACTACAGTCAAAGACCAACAAACAATGGGAATTCTGAAAACCCAAGTTATTTAAACAGCCGTGGCTGCTTTGACTGAAAAAAATTAACCCTGAAAATATTTCTGATTTCGGTAATAATTATTATAAATAATCAAAAATTGAAAGAATTCATAAGTAAACCTAAACTCTTCCAATCTTTTTAAAACTTGGTGAACATCAGCGCTAGGTCACGTTTTATCTTCCGTTTGAAAAGAAATTGTGCTAAAACTTTGTAATAAAAACAAAGTTTTATTAAAAAAAGGACAATTTCGGTAATAATAAGTGATTATTAATCATTACTACAATGCATGAGTAACTACACATACCGTGCTCGAAATTTCACTAAAACTGGTCATTATGCATAAAACATGACGTTTTCATCGTTTTCAAACTCAATTTGCTCAAGATCTGTCAATAATAAAAAAGTTCAGATAGAAAAGAAGCAACCGCATCCACTGAACGCCCATGCGCTATTGCTGGTTGCTAACAGAAAAAAAAAGAAAATCAAAAAAACTGAAAAAGATAAAACTAGCCTTAGGTCATAAATTGGTGATAATTTAGAACGATAGAGTACACTATTCTTAATAGAATAATACCAAACTGGAAGACCTTACTCTTTCAAGCTACCAAGGAAACTATGAAAAACATTTACTGGTATAGTACGCACAACCTGAGCGTGCTCGGATCATGTAAGCAATGAGTAAAAAATACAAAAACCATTGCAGCTTTTTTGTGTCCGAATCACAAATTTGAACCCTCTAACAGGAAGTTTTTTCTTCTGAATGCATATTGAAACTGATAAGCAAGGATATGAGAATAAAATAAAGTAACAAACCTGGATAACCCTTCTTATAACTCAATCTGGTCGTAAACTCTTCTGGTAATCAAACTGGTTGAGATAAACTGTCACTATTCCCGTTCCATCTACATTCTTGTCTCTCTAAAGAAAGGGCAACTCCTCACAGATTCCGAGCTATTAAAACACAAAACAGGTTAAAATTAGTCTCTTATAATTTCATTGCGTAAATCTTTGCAAATCACTCATCAATTAAAAACAGTTTAGCTACGTTGCTTTTCATTAAGGGAACGAAAACGTAAAAGGGTTGTAACGAAACCGTATCTTAGATATACATGAACTACTGCTTAAGGTTCTCTGCGCCAGTATCGACTTTTGTTCACCTTAGAAAACGATGTCATAGATACTTAATTAGCAAAAACAAAATGTTAACATTTGATTGGATCAAGAGCTAGTAGCCAACTATCGTTGGAACAGCCTCAGAAGTAGTGGTTGTGGTCGTAACGGTGCTGGTAGTAGCAGCAGTAGTAATAGTAGCAGTAGCAATAGTAGCAGTAGTAATAGTAGCAGTAGTAATAGTAGCAGTAGTAATAGTAGCGGAAGCATCAGTAACAGTAGCGGCAGTGGCGGCGGCAGCAGTAGCGGAGGTAACGTAGTAGTAGTGGGAGTAGTAGTGGTGGTAGTAGTAGTGGGAGTAGTAGTGGGTAGTAGTGGTGGTAGCAGTGGTAATAGTAGTAGTGTTAGTAATAGCGGTATTCAGAGTAGCGGTGGCATTAATGACAATAGCAGTAATAGTGATAAAATTAACAGAAGTAGTAGAGGGAGTAGAGTAGTGGCAGCAATGCAGCAGTGGTAGAAGCAGTGGTAGAAGGCGGTTTGCAGCACCAGTAGGAGTAGTGGAGGTGATAGAGGGAGTAACATCAGTAGTAGTAGTAAAGGGAGTAACAACAGTAGTGGTAAAAGGAGTAAAATCAATAGTATTTAAGTGATTAACATCAACAGTAGTGAATGGTGTAATATCAGTAGTAGTGAAGGGTGCAGCAAAAGTAGTATTAAAGCGCTATGTCACAGATTTTGGGCTGAATAAATCTTAAAAGAGCCTATTTCTAATGGTTTATGCAAAGGAGAATTTTCTGGAGTTTTGCTCTGGTTATGTTCATCTATAGTGAAAGCGCAATAGATGCTGACTTGGCCGCAATTTGTTTTTTAATACCCAAAAACCTAAATAAGGCTGTAAAACGGAGTTGCAAAATCTTGGGTTGTTTGCATAGACGGAGGGTATCCCAGTAATAGTCATTGTGCACAGAATTTCAAGAATATAAAAAGTTAGGTTTGTAATTGTTTTCAGAATTATTTTGAGGTGTCTTTGTTGAGTCAGCATTTTAATTTATTGTTGATAGGTTTGGTATCATGTACACACTGGCCTTCACATTACAACTTAAGTGGCCAATGAATTTGTTGTTCTTCTCTTGCACCCTTATCATAATTGTCCAACATTTTTGTCTAAACAAAATATTAGACTCGATGTCCACATAAATAAGTTCTATGACAGCGGTGGAGAAATATTGCACAGTGAATGTGGTTTTACAAGTGTTGTATGAGCCACTTACTCGAATATTTCAGTAGCTTTTCTTTTCCACTCTCTAAGACTTTCAGCTCTTCTTTAGTTCTTTGGACCAGATAACATTTCTCAAGAAGCTTCAACAACTGAGGAGTGAGCTGTAGTCCTAAAACAGTAAAATTGATCAATACAAACAAGAAGACAATGACAGTGAATTATCTCATCTTTGCAAAGGAATGAGTCTGTACATCGATGAATGTAATAACAACGAACCTGCTGATGCTGACCAAGAAAAAATCATAGTGTCAAGGGCTTGATCAAAGCTATCAGATGGACATGCCGGATTTGTTTTAGGTAATCCGGAATTGAATCTCTCAGTTTGCTATGCTGAATGCGTAATTTTGCTCTAACTTTACCACGAGCTTCACTGGAATCTAAAATATAGCACAATAAATGGTTCATTCTCATGCTAAAGCATTTGGGGATAAAAATAACTCCTCATGCTACAACCAACTAAAAAATTCAAACTGGTAGAGCTAAAAAGAGTCAGTTACCTACTGACTTCAGAATCTGATGCTTCCAGCGTTGTATGCAGCACGTTGCATCAGTAATCTTTGCTTGCAATGGTGTAGTTTCTAGAGAGCAAAATTGAATAGCAAGCATAAAATTACCGATCTTGAAATACTACATTTATAAAACCAAAGCGTAAGAGTGAACTGAAAGACTAGAGATGAGAGACTAGAGATGTAAGACTAGAGATGTAAGACTAGAGATGAGAGGGACTAGAGATGAGAGACTACAGACAATAGATTAGAACTGTAAGATCAGAGATCTAAGACTAGAGATGCGAGAGACTAGAGATGAGACATTAGAGATGTAAGACTAGATATGTATGACTAGATTTGAGAGACCAGACATTTGGGACTAGAGATGTGAGACTAGAAATCAGAGATTAGAGACGTATGACTGGAGCTGTAAGACTAGAGATGAGAGACTAGATATGATAGATTAGAGATGAGAGACTAGAGATGTAAAACTAGAAATGTGGATCTATAGATGTTGGACTAGAGCTGTGAGATTAGAAATGAGAGACTAGAGATGAGAGACTAGAACTGCAAAATCAGAGATGTAAGACTAGAGATGTATGACTAGAGCTGTAAGACTAGAGCTGAGAGACTAGAAATTATAGATGAGAGACTGGAGATGTAAAACTAAATATGTGGAACTATAGATGTTGGACTAGAGCTGTGAGACTAGAGATGAGAGACTAGAGTTGAAAATTTTGAACTGTAGGATCAGAGATGTAAGACTAGAGATGTATGATTAGAGCTGTAAGACTAGAGATGAGAGACTAGAGATGAGAGAGACTACAGATGAGAGCTGTACGACTAGAGATGAGAGTTAGAGCTGTAAGTCTAGACATGTATGACTAGATATGAGAGAATAGAGATGAGACACTGGAGATCTAAGACCAGAGATGAGTGACTAGATATGTAAGACTAGATATGTAAGACTAGAGATGAGAGACTAGAGACGTCAGACGAGAAATGCGGGACTATTGATGTAGGGCTAGAGCTGTAAGACTAGAAATGAGAAAGACTAGAGATGAGAGCTGTACAACTAGAGAACAGAGATAAGAGATGGAAAACGAGAGATGTAGGACTATAGATGTGGGACTAGAGCTGTAAGACTAAAAATGAAAGAGACTACAGAAGAGAGAGACTAGATATCAGAGATGTAAGACTAGAGCTGCAAGACTAGAGATGAGAGACTAGAGATGAGAGAGACTAAAGATGAGAGCTGTACGACTAGAGATGAGAGATTAGACCTGTATGACTAGACATGTGTGTCATACATCTCTAGTCTTTCATCTCTAGCCGTACAGCTCTCATCGATAGTCTTTCATTTTTAGTCTTACAGCTCTAGTCCCATATCTGTAGTCCCACTTCTCTTGTCTCATATCTCTTGTCTCTCATCTATTGTCTCACATCTCTAGTCTTACATCTCTATTCTCTCATCTTTAGTCTTTCATCTCTAGTCTTACATATTTAGTGTCTGATCTCTGGTCTCTCATCTCTAGCTAGAGATGAAAAACTAGAGATCTAAGACTAGATATGAGAGACTAGATATGTGAGACTAGAGATGAGAGACTAGAGATGTGGGACTATAGATGTGGGGCTAGAGATGAGAGAGACTGGAGATGAGAGAGACTAGAGATGAGAGAGACTAGAGATGAGAGAGACTAGAGATGAGAGAGACTAGAGATGAGAGAGACTAGAGATGAGAGACTAGAGATGAGAGAGACTAGAGATGAGAGAGACTAGAGATGAGAGAGACTAGAGATGAGAGACTAGAGATGAGAGAGACTAGAGATGAGAGAGACGGGAGATGAGAGAGACTAGAGATGATAGACTAGAGATGAGAGACTAGAGATTAGAACTGTAAGATTAGAGATGTAAGACTAGAGATGAGACACTCGGATTGAGGAATAGGAGCTGGGGAACTGGAGAGGAGAGACTGGAGCCATTGAACACGAACATTATCACCTTTACATAAATGCTATTGAACGTATTTCACCCATTAGCTCAAACCGCAAAATAATTGTTGGAGTAGATAAATATTACTTCAACCAAACACATCCAACAAACTTTCGTGAACACTGAAGCCTGGTTCACATACATCGTAGATGGCTCGCACGAGGGGTCCGCGATCACTTGCGAGCCATCTGCGATGTATGTGAACCTGGATTTCCTGTGGCTCGTACGACGTCGTAGAGGCTCGTAGAAAAGTTCAGCTGAACAAACTTTCGTGCGACCGTCGTACGATAGAGAGTAAATTTTCTTACTTTCTTTTTCAAAAACCACATTCAGGTCAAGGTTACTCATGTAAAAATGACTGCCATCAAAGAATTTTAATAAATAATAAAATTATTATTGTTTAATTACAAATATTGCACATTATTTATTATTAATTTTCTGAGTCAAATATTGTGATAGTTGATTTAAATGTATAAATATATAAATTTTCTTTAAATTTTTATATAACAGCATAATTAGCATATTATTATAACTTGAGATTCAAAATTTTCTATTAAGAGATGGTAATAAAATGATAATGCACCATTGAACAACAGTTAAAATTGAATTAAAAAATATGGAATAACATTTAATGATAATATCAGCAAAAATGTAAAAAAATTTTATAACTGTTAAAAATAATAAATTATTTGGTGTAAGTTGAACAACGATAATTCATTTAATATGTATATAGTCGTTGGTCAGTGAAGACATGTTTCGAGATTTTATTACCTCCCAGTCAAGAGAGTGATTATACTTCTTGCGATCGTGGGTTTGTCAAGTTTATGTGAGCATGTATCGCGGATCCGTCGCACGAGGGATCCGCGATCACTTGCGAGCCATCTACGATGTATGTGAACCAGGCTTAAAGCAAACGCACCATTTTTTTAAGGTCGACAGTTTGCGTATAGTTTCTCCAATATCCACTCCTTGATTGAGAACTTGTTGTTCAACCAACTCAGTATTTAGAGACAAGATGTTGGCTTCGCACTGAAAGATTAAGTATATTGTTCAGTTTCTGAAATTGCACAGATTTTGCAGCTGTCAATGCACACATATGGCATGGTACAGAAAACACGATAATATGAAAGCCTGATGTAACATTGTAATGAGTCAGAGTTTTTAATATGAGACACCATATAATTTTGACTGAAGTTGGTGAACAGCCAAAGAATGAATCGAAACAGATACGAATAAATATACTCATTTGAGATTTGTGACAAACAGAGGAGTATTTTGATATCAAATTTTGCCTAAATCGATTAAGTGTGTGCATTTTATCATTAATAATTGACACAAAAACAATGTTTTTCGACCATCTTTTATAATAAAATATCTTTTGAGCAGCTTTGTGAAGCAATAAAAAAACCAAAAAAATTATCGACTTTTACCATTATTCATCTTTCTAGGACGAGAACAGTACTCATTTAAAAATTTTATGGATGAAACTAATTGTCAACTGAAAAAAACGTTACATAAAGATGTCAGCACCAGCTATACGGTGACGCTTTTTACCGTAATAAGAATAATGATGTAACAGCTGAAATAGAGCAATTAAGCCAAATTCAGTCAAAATTCTCTGACACAGCACAGCAAGTAGCTCTGCAAACGAATGCTAGGAATGTTAACATAAAGTTGTCTGGGCTGTTTAATGATCTTGCGTAAGTTCCATGACCCTGCTGCCTGTTCAATTCGCTGCCTTCTTCCTATGTTCAAAGCAACAAAATCCATGCTTTGTTCCGTTAGACTATAATCATCACATCAACAATGTAATAAAAAAATTTATCAGAGACAGTTGACATGATACATTAATCTCCGTCACAAAACACATTCAATTGACTTAATATTTTAATTCACTACCAGGTTGACAGAACTATGAAGCATTGTTACTACAATCTTACTCCTGACAGTCATATCGTTTTTGAACGCGTTAGTAGTTGTGATGTTGTGGAAGTAGCGAGCAATAGAAACAAAATATGAGATTAGCTGAGGTGATAGTAGTATCGAGAGTAGGTTGTGAACTTGCACGTACCATTGTTAGTCATATGTCGAGTTATTGCCCCCAAGCCAAACAAATAACTGTTAGCTTGTTCAGTGGCTCTCCAGTGCTCAACCTAGCACCACTGGTCACACACCCACTTGCAGCTCATCTAAAATGACATGCGAAAAACAACGAGTGTATGGTTACCAGGATATTGATTGTCTTTTGTAGCCACTATATAGTTTTTTAAATAATACATCAACCGCACACTTTTGCTAATTCATATTAAAAATGCTCACCTGGCAACTTCAATTATGCGCCTTTGCATGCAAAACACTTGAAAATTTTTTTTTGGGGATTGATGCAACACTGGGTCCACTTCCTGCGGCCAGATTGAGTGACAACACATAATTCCAAAAGCCACAAACTTTGCCTGGGGGAAGCATTTCTTCAACACGACAGGTATTCAGAATTCAAAACATGAGTGTGAAGAGCAGATTGACGAAAATACACAAGTTTAGCATGATCACCTGTTACTGTAGAAAAATTCGAAAGGAGTGATCACAGCCAAAACGAGCTCAAGGTGAGCACAAGAAAAATGTCTGTATTACAGTCAAATACCAAGTCTGGTACATTACATTATGTGTGCATGCTAGTTGTACTACACAGCGCCGACCACAAAGTATTTGGAGGCATTTTTAGTCAATTTATAAAACTGTATAATAGCTGCAGAATAAATTGGCAACTGATCTGACAGCAGTAAAACTCTCTAAATTCATCATATTTTCTGCATGAAAATGTTTCAAACCAAGATATTTTATATCAACCATTGATTATTCATAAATAAGCGCAATGATTGGTAGCAAATACGCAAACTTATGTCATTTTTTTACTTCAACATCTCAGCTTTCAATAGAGATTTTGAGAAAACTTCATCACATAAACTTTAAGGTCTTATCATGATATAAAAAGCAAGTTTCCAGTTACCTGTAGTGTGTATGGGTGTATGTGTAGGTGTAAATTTCTCCGCTCTCCATGTTCAAGGCTTTAAAAATCAATGAATGGCGACATGATGCTATCATATCCCCAGCATCCGGTTTTTTAGAGAACTGCTTGCCAATAGATGATGCCGCCTTTCACCTACCTCAACATACTTGGACTCAGGCTACAAATGATCACAATAAGATAAAATAACCAATGATCGAAAAAGTCTGTCACTAATTCCTTATTGAATTATACATGACATATCTAAAACAGGTTAGCTGCCAACCAAGCATATAAGATATGTTGAAACATTAAAGTTTGCAGATAGAAAATTGTCAGACTATACAAAAAATACAAATTGATTAAAAGAAACCAGATCCACATGCTTATTGTGCCATCATCAGTTAAATTTTTCTGGGATAGCTTTCAATTTTTTATTATTTTTTTCGGATATTTTGCACCAGATTGTTAATATGTAATATAAGAAACTGTTGCACTGACAATATTTTACATGAAATGGTAGAAGTTGTGTTGCTCTACACTTTCATGTAAACATAATTGGCTCAATTGCAGCGGTTTCAACTCTCCCACAAATTTCTTGATATGGATGCATACTTTTGTATTAGCAACTATCAAAGAAGCAGTGTTAGAACAAAAATGCCATAAGAATGCGGCAACAGCACATTTTTCTGACAACAATTACTAGCTTTGAGCAAGAAACACCAGTGGGTGGTGGTAGTGGTGGTGGTGGTGACGGCAGCAGCAGTAGTAGTAGTAATGGAAGAGTATTTCCAGCAACATCAATAGCCAAAAAAGGGGGTATGGGGTTGAAGGGATAGTAGCAATACAAGTTTTGGCCGTTGTAGCAGTGGTAGATGGCAACAACAGTAGTATAGTAGTAAAGGGTCTATTAGCAGTAACAGTAAAATCAGTAACAACAATAATAGCGAAGGAAGTGACAGCAGTAGTCGTGAAAGGAGAAATGACAGGATCATTGAAGGGAGTCACATTATTATTAAATGTAGTAACAACAGTGGTAGTTAAAGGAATAGCAGTGACACTAGTAGTAACTTACTAGTGATAGGTGCACCAACCGTTTATTAACAGTATTTTTAGGAGTATCAAGAAGAGTAAAACTAGCAGTACATGCAGTAGTAGTAGTAGTAGTAGTAGTAGTAGTAGTAGTAGTAGTAGTAGTAGTAGTAGTAGTAGTAGTAGTAGTAGTAGTAGTAGTAGTAGTAGTAGTAGTAGTAGTAGTAGTAGCAATGTTAACAGTATGAGCCGATTCAGTAATAAGCTCTTGCGACTGGTGTACAAATTCACTTGGGTTGACAAGTATAAAACAAACAATTGATTACACCAAAAGTTTCTCAAATTTAATTTTCATGGACTTTTCAATATTCACTCAACCGTCAAAAGAGACTTCCATAACAATTGGTTCCGGCAGTAAATAGCTGGAGAAACCAGACATAGCAGAATAAGTATTGAGATACCAAAATACCTGCACTGTAACTGTTGAGTGTTTCGGGTACACAATAACAAAGCTGAAATTGTTGCAATGAACAAAAGAAAGATGCATTTACACATTTTTGCTGCACTAAAATGCCTGATTATTGCCAACAATACAATAATAATAATTGGTATTACAACTAATAATATGACAATATTATGGATTTTAGACAATTTTCCATTTGACTCAGATTGTGAATAAAATTAGTCAATAATGACAGCTTGAAATATCGTTATTAATTAATAATAATTATCTTAATTAATAAATTAGTATTATTTTGATGCTAACCATAATGATAAATAATCGCAATAAAAAATGGGGATTCATTGGTTCAATTGTTTAGATCATTGTCAATCGGTGAATTGTTTTATCAATTAATGGCAATGATCGTTGAAAAAAGTACCGACAATTATGGTATTACAACTAATAACCCATAATAATAATTACTAATTTATAGAGATCAGCTGCGCTTTCTGATATAGCCGAATAAACGTGTTAACACAGCATTGACTGTTATTATTTAAGGTTGGTTGTTGATACCTAGCTGTGGATCTTTGGTACATTCCAAGAGTGAAGATACTTTAGGAATCAAAAACTCCCAAGTTGCAGTTGCTCAGGCGTTATAGTGAATGCATTTACAGTTTCTGCCAGTCACAGAAAATTTTATCTGCAAAGTACCCTATTTCAAAATTGTGTGTACTGTACAGAACCAACTTTTCAAATTTATGACTGTTACTTTGCATAGGTTGACCAAGATATTGAATATTTAAGGGCTGAAGCAACTTGATAAATAGAGAAATGACAGTTGGTCAGACGTATTGCTGACCCCCACACAAAAATACATGCGTAGCCAGAGAGCGATGTGATGAATAAACTTGTATTAAGAAATTATTTTCTGTGTACAACTCTGAACTTGGAATAATTGAAAATAATGGCAGTCTACAAAAACCTATTCTATTAATAATAAAAAATCCTATTCCTATTCCAACCAAAAACCTAACGAAAAATCATAACGAAAAATTGTATACATATTTGTTGCTGTTGTATAGTAAATG